>CM075862.1:15453124-15800093 GCA_037975125.1 Latrodectus hesperus | reverse complement strand
AGAGTTAAAAGAAAGTGACATTATCAGGGAAGGCACATAGATGCCATATAAACCAGGATGCTAAATTCTGAATTTTTTAGCGATGAAGAAATTTTGCGAAGCTGACGTATTATGACGTGCACGATGACGTAAATAATAGAGTTGCCAAAATAGAATTTTCAGCATAATTCTTACAGTTCTCCATAATTATGGCGCAATAAAAATCAGGTTGCCACATGCATATAAAAATCCGCCAAAAAAATCACTAAACTCAGAATTTGGCATCCTGGATTATACGACATCTGTGCCAAAAATAATTTTTAGTTATATAGTGTAAGTTACAAAGTTTATTCTCTATTTTACATGTCCATAACATAACTGCATGAAATATGATTGAATATTAACTTTAGTATTTGTATCAGTAAAGAAATCTACAGCGTACAACACATTCAATTTTCTTTTTAGAGAGCATTTTTTAAATTGTAAATGGTGAAATACATTCCATTTATTTATCATTTCAAAAAGTTTTGAGGAAATCGATATTCACAATATTATGTTTATAGCAGCTCTAATGTCCGAAATAATTTTAAATCAATAGCAGAATTTTCATTTTTCCTTATTTTTTAAACAATGACATTTTTTCTTATTTTTAAACAATGTCTTTACAATTAACAATTAGAATTCTTAGATGCTAATAGTTGCTTAAAGTCAACAATGAAATTTAGCAGACAACAATCGTATATCAGTGAATCTCGTCTCCTTTCTGCACAAACTTGTTGATAATAGGTTGCGTTTTTCAATCCTCCAACTAAATAAACAGTTAATAGTGAATAACATCGTGCATTAGCCTTATAAATCAACTGACATTTTTTCTCCAATCTGCAATAGTGTCTCTTAACATCCATATTTGCCAGCATGTTTCGACCATTCAATTACTTAAGGAAGAAAATGTAAGTGACTATTAAGAGATATTAACTTACTTATCCTTTTCTTGGTTTTGTATTGCATTATAGGATACTCACTTAGTGTATTCATCAGCTGATGTCATTTAATGCAAATGAATTTAAACAATACAGCAAACAAATCCACACTTTTTTAATTTTACTATACTTCATCTTCCATAAATTTCTATCTATCTGTTTCTCTGCAACTATAAATGCATCATATATTAACATGTGATATCTGCTTTTTTACATTGCCTTCTAATTCTTTTGATGTTTCATAAATTTTCTTTTCCAAATATATCGAAAAAAATAAAATCGTCATGAATGACTAGTTTTTAACAGATCAAACAATACATTAGATTACATTCATTGAAAAATTACATAAATTGAATAAAAAATTCTAAAAATTCATGAATACGTATATCATTTTCAGAAAACGGACATCTGATTAAACATTTCCTAAATATATCAAAATATAGTATACTCTTCACATGAATTTGATTATTTTTCAGTTATATTCCAACCGCTTTCAATAGATTTTGCAAGTTCCCTTTTATTAAAGACAAGTTTGATAAAAATGTTTTATATATGTATTAGTATTAAAACGAAAATATAACAAGTTTGAAGTGTATTTTCAGCATTGCTAAGTAAATGGAGTGCAGTGTAGAATTGGTAACCCCTTAATTTGGTGAAACATTTGGTGATACATCGTGTCGATAAAATTCAATTTCTGTTAACCCGGGTCACCTTATCTTTGTATAACTTATGAGTAGCGGCCATCTTGTTAGTCACATATTGGCCCCTATCTTGGCTTCAAAAAATCGCCAATGAATGAATCGTAAATTTTTACCGTAAAATTAAATAAATAAAGGAATCAAACTGATAAGATCCATCAAACATTTCTTTAGAGAAGATTGATTTTGCATGGATCATTGTTCATGGTTTTTTATCTTAGATTATTGAATTAGTTTTGTACTTTTTTTGTTTGTGTGTTCTTCATATCAATGCTTTATTAAATCTTTACGAGAAATATTTTCTCTATCATATTTTAAACATTATTCCCCACATAAAAGCTCACGTTTATAATATTTTCAAGGAAAACCATTCGTTTGTAAAAAAAATGAATCCAGAGAAAACTTTTTCACTTGGCTCAAAAACCATAAGTATTTTAACATTCTTAACCGTTTACAAACTCAAAGATTTACTGTTAAATTTTCTTATATTATAAACATATTTCTTATATTATAACACTTTTTTTGTAATAAGATATTTAAGTATCGAAGAGGAAAATGAATAATGACTGAAAATAATGCTGCTATTATAACATCTTTAATCAAATATGGAACCTGAGAAACTCAAATTTAATTCAGTTCAATAAATCAAATATCATTTTGTTTCTTTTCTTCAAAATGTAATTTTTTTAAATAGGACTGCTAATAAAATCGATTATCAACAAATTTAATTAAAATATGTATTTATTGTCGCCAATTATTTATTGCTTACAGTAAATACTTTTATTTTCTTAGTAAAACATTATTAAAACATTTGATTAACAAGTTATCATACATTTCATTTGAAGTTAACGTAATTTCACTGAAAATATTTAAAACAAATTTTCCAATTAGAAATAAATTTCCTATTCAAAATTTTTTCATTCATATTCAAAAGAATTTAACAATCCTCTCTTTTTTTCCTCCAGTCAAAAACTTCGAATCAATTTTAGAAGAAATATTAAAAGAGAATTCAATAAACATGATAAACAAATATCGAAATATGACAGGGTTACATCTATCAGTTCTGAAGAGGACCATTTTTTACAATTTGTCAGTGGAATAAATTTCGATATGGCAAATCCCGATTTAGATGATGAACGTCAAAAAATGAAAGTGAGATTTCTGGACTTTAAGAAATTGCCCACCATAATGGAAGAAACCGAAGAAATGCAATATCTGGAAGGGAACGTATTAGGACAAGAAAAAAATACAAATATTGACTTAAACGATTTAGAGATCAATTTCATGGTTGAAAAGGCTAGCTCTTCTTCGCCAATTGACAATCAATCAGAAATCAATCTTAATAACGATATTTACGACAAATTTTCCTTAGAATTTGAGAAAAATATAGAACATAGTGAAATAGAGAGTGAATACTTTAATCCAGTTAGATATAATTTAGAAGCAGATTTTCAAAAATATTCTTCTCAGTCTTCAGATCCTAAACATCACGATATTTTTTCCCTTCAATTTGAGAAAGATATAGAGCTTAGCGAAAAAGATAATGAAAACATTTGGAGATTAGTAAATATTGATCAAAATTATTTTCTATTTAATCAACATTTAGAAATGAAAAAAAGAAAATCAGATACTGCTTTAAAAGCATTAAGAGATTATTGAAAAACGTGCAGCAAAACTCATTCAGAACAAACAGAAGATACTGCTTTCCAAGAGGAAGAAGAACTGGCCAGAAAAACCCAATTAGAGACAGAAAACAATCCACCGGCTATAGGAATTAAAGGTGAAACGTCAATAAAAGACCACAGCTTCTCTGATACAAATCTTAACGGATGTGACAAAGGACAAAAAAATCAAAAACCAAGAGGAGATTGGAAATTTGAATCAACCAGCAAAGAGATCCTAAAGGAAGACAACAACAATAATCTTAAACAGGCTGTTAAAAACACAGAAAAAGAAATAGCAAAAACATGTTTAGGCAATAACGAGGAGAAAAAAAATGATAAAGATGATAATGAAAAGAAAAGAAAACAGCTGGTAAAGAAAGATCATTTTGGAGAAGGGGCTTGCAAATATTCAAACAGAGAACAGAAAGGGGATAAAACCAACAAAAAATGTAAGTATTTATTAGGGCTATCTTTATCGATTCATATATTATGTTTCCTTTTCCATTATATCCATCAATTCTTTTTCAGAACAATTTAAATAAGGAGTGTTTTAATTGAAAGCTTGGAATGGCTTTAGTAAGGAAGAGAAATAGAGCATGATGATCTGGGAACTGAACTCGATGGTTTGAAAAAATATTTTTAATAACATATAACCTAGCCACTGTAGATCAAAACGAAATGTTTAAAAAATAAGCTTCCAGATATTAATAACATATAAACTATTCCAGGAAATGACAGATTGTATTAAATTTCAATAATCCTAGAAGAAAAGAGGGAAAATTAACCAAAAAGAAGATAAAACAAAAAAGCAGAGTGCCCCCCCCTATTTAAAATTCTCTCCATAAAATAGACTGACCATACTCTTCAAATCTGTCCTTTTAATGATACGCAATTACATAATTCATTTCCATTTTCCACCTTTATTTCAAAAAGCAGTAATTAATTAATTAGATTTTATTACATTTGCAGAACTAAAATTAATCATATTTCATTCCTACAATTAGTAAATAAAACAAAATTCAATTGGTTCCTTTTATATAAATATTTCAGGTTTCCTAAATTTTTCCAAATTTCTAAAACTTCTCATTTAGGTATATTTTACCTAAGTTAAAAATTCTTACAATAAATGTCTACAGCTTTTTTTTCAGATTTTGTCAAAGTTTTTGCATAGTATTAATTTACCATATTCTATCACAAATTTAGATACTGCTTTAGGTATAAGTTTACCTAGTTTTACTCAGTACAGGTAGCCAATCTACCTGATTACAAATAATATATTCAATGAATGAATAGTTTTTAAGTTCCTTATTATTTTTAAGCTTTAAATCAGATATTTATAGATACCTAACAAATTCATATTTATAGACATGTTTACCAAACCTAATTTTGAATTCACTTAAATTAATACTTTAAAGCTAAATTAAAATTCACAGTATAATAACTATAATTTTTTACTTTAAATTTCGTTTCATTCTAAATTCTCAAAATTTATTTCACACAAAATTAAAGTATTCTACTTGTAAAAATTCAAAACATTAATTTAATAGTAACAAGGACACTCTGCTAAAAAAAGATTTTAAAGTAAATAATATCAAGAATAAATAACTACATAAAAAGAATAGAATATCCATTTTTAATTGCATCGAAACAGCAGAACAGAAATTCAAGATCAATAGGCCGGATGAAGAAGACGGCCTCGAGTTCGGTTCCGGCGCGCATCAGATGTTGGGGCAGTTGAAAGTCACCGAATGAAAAGGAGCGGCCCAGTTGAAGGATTGGAAAGAAAAGGAGAGATTAAAGGGGAAGAATTTTCTAAATTATCTTTATTTTGGCAAATTCTCTAAATTTTCATTTTTAGAATGTTTTGGCACTCTATTCGGCAATAAATATTCTAAATTCCCTTTTGTGTTTCTTTATTTTATTTAATGTTTAGTATTAGGTGAACTTTCACTCTTATTTATGTGCTGACTTGTTGTTTAAACAATAACAAATTAAAATGCATGGTTTATAAATTTTCTAATAAAAAAGCGTTTGCTTTACTTTAATTATATATTTTTCAAGACTTCAGCATTTAAAACAAATAAATTTTTATATTACCTAACACAAATCAATGAAGTGAAATAAAAATGATAAATTTTATTACAATCTTAATCCATGTTATATTTATTCAAATAAGAAATATTCGATATTTTTTTATTTGTATGTCTGTGTTTGAACAACAGCTTAATACACAAAGTTTCCAATTCGTAGTATTTTTCCAAGTTTTAACTTCATAAGCACAATTAACACAAAATTTCAGGTATACATAAATATTTTTTTGAAATAAGACAAAAAAAAGGCAAAAAAAATATGCAAAATGATTTCTGTAACACATTTCATGTTTACTTAATTCAAAAATGAGATAAAAGGCCTTCCTCTCAACCTCTTGATATTTGCTTCACGCTCTTAAAATATCAGAACAAAATTAAAACATCTATTTAATTCACTTTAAAGGCGATTTTTTCATATATTCTGTTCTTAAACGATTTGATTGAAAGTCATGTATCACATAAAGAGAAGAAAAATTGAAAGGTAATTATAAATTCATTTCATTTAACAAATATTCAATCAACTATTATTTCTATTTAAAATTTACTTATATTATTTTTAATAGATGTATAAAACGAAAATAAGTAATTCTTACAAGCACTTAAACTGAAACTCTCTTTCTGTTATACATAAATATATCTCCTTTAAATTAATAGTTGAATTTTAAAAAAATTTTTTAATGTAATACCAATTTAAAACACGAATGGAAACCAGCAAATAAATTTCCTATTTTAATGTAATGCACACATTTAAGTTCCCTTTAATATTCAAAACTTATTTACATTTATCTGAGATAAATTGTATTCAACAAATGAATTAACTTGCTGTTAAATAATATGCAAATATTTTAAGATAAAATAATTATTAAAACAATAATAGCAGCATAATTTTATTATCGTTCTGTGTGACAACTAGTTAGAACCCTTCAACCATAGAAAATTTGAAAGTAGCTTCCTTGTTGATGATTGTCCTATATTAGTGGGGTCTGCTGTTTCATTTGTTTCTGTGTGACAGCCATTTAGAACCCAACTACCATCGAAAATTTGCAAGAAGCTTCCTTGCTGATGATTGTCTTATCGTAGAGGTGTCTGCTATTTCATATGTTTCTGAGTGATAACCATTTAGAACCCAACAATCATAGAAAATTTGAAAGAAGCTATCCTATAGTAGGTTGTCTGCTGTTTCATATGTTTCTGTGTAACAACCCTTTAGAACTCAACAACCATAGAAAATTTGAAAGAAGCTTCCTTGCTGATGATTGTCCTATAGTAGTGGTATCTGCTGCTTCATATGTTTCTGTGTGACAACAATTTAGAACCCAACAACCATAGAAAATTTAAAAGTAGCTTCCTTGCTGATGATTGTCCTATAATATTGGTGTCTGGTGTTTTATACGTTTCTGTGTGATAACCATTTAGAACTCAACAACCATAGAAAATTTGAAAGTAGTTTCCTTCCTGATGACCGTCCTATAGTAGTGAGGTCTGTTGTTTTATATGTTCCTGTGTGACAACAATTTAGAACCCAACAACCATTGAAAATTGCAAGAAGCTTCCTTGCTGATGATTGTCCTATAGTAGTGGTGACTGTTGATTCATATGTTCCTGTGTGACAGTCATTTAGAACCCAACAACCATAAAAAAATTGCAAGAAGCTTCCTTGATGATGATTGTCCTATAGTAGTAGTATCTGCTGCTTCATATGTTTCTTGTGTGACAGTCCTTTAGAACCCAACAACCATAGAAAATTTGCAAGAAGCTTCCTTGCTGATGATTGTCTTATATTATGGTGTCTGCTGTGTTTCATATGTTTCTATGCGACAACCATTTAGAACCCAACAAACACAGAAAATTTCAAAGAAGCTTACTTGCTCATGGTTTTCCTATAGTAGTAGTATCTGCTGTTTCATATGTTTCTGTGTGACCACCATTTAGAACCCAACAATCATAAAAAAATTGAAAGAAGCTTCCTTCCTGATGATTGTCCTATAGTAGTGAAGTCTGCTGGATTGTCGGGTCAATTATTGAGATTCCAACATTTTGTAAAAATGAAATGGAGTGTACCTGAGTCCCTCTGTTTATCACAAAGCTTTTCCACTTTCATTTGGTAAGATGTAGTTACTTATTTTAACTAAATATTTCGAAAGAGCAATATAAAAGGAATGTTTTGACCATCTTACGTTCTAATTTAAATTAATTTTTCTATAAAATTTTCCATCACACATTACCATTTGAATACTAGTATTTAAATTACCGTAGATGTCTTCCTTTTTGGAGAGAAAAATCAATTCTAAAAAAATATGAATTTAATTCTGAGAATTGGAAGTTATACATTCTTTCTTTACTATTGATCCCAAAAGAAGTAATTTTTATAATCTAACTTTTTAGTAGTTAATTTATAGTATTATAAATCATTTTTTATAACATAAAAGAAGTAATTTTGTAGCCTTTATCCTGCATATCAGTCTGACGTCATCAATTTACATAAGAATGATTTACATTCTGAAAAAACATAAGAGCAGATTTATGTAAGAGATAATCATGTACTGGAACCAATAAAAATAATAATTTAAAATTTAATGTTGATCGTATTTCATCCCCAGATGGTCAATTTAATAATGTTTCTACAATTTCGTTGCCTGGGAGCTGAGTTAGCACTTATATTATTACTTCTCGGGCTTTTGCTTCAACAACTCGTTGGTTTAATTCCCATCAGGCTTGCTTCTCTGCTGTAGTTTGGAATCCAATTTAAACTGCAGGTCCCACTCTAACTAACCCAATGAGCAAAATATGACTGTTAAGCAATGAAAGGACTAAACATTTCCCTGGTATTAACACACTAATTAACAACACTCAGCATGAAACATCTAGCTTATTACAGTGTGGCTGGCAGCCGAGTCCTTAGCTCTTTGACTTGATTTTCAATAGTTTGTGGTTCAACTCCTGACTCAAGAGCTATTGGTAGGTGTTTGCGATCCATTTTAAACTGTTAATCCCGATTTAATTAGTTCCAGAATGGAAAAAGTAGTGATGTAATAAATTAATTTAACCATTTTATTCTATTCATCTAGATCATTACTGAATTTGATATGTTTGAACTAGTCAAACCTTTAAAAATTCAGAATCATAAAAGTAGATACAAAATTTAATAAACTTTTAAGATGAAAATTAAAAAATTCCAATCAAACAACAAATGCACCTAGAAAAATATTTAGTGTAAAATAATTTTTTATTTTAACAAATCAAAATTTATTTCATTTAATACATTCGATTGTCAGTAAATAAAAATTTTTGTTTTTATATAAAACAAGAAGAATTGGATAAATATTATTTAGTACACTCATGTCCATAAATTAAGGATAATTCAGAATCACACAAAAATTGAACTCTAAAATTAAATTTTCATATGTAGAATTATCACACACATCTTGAAGAATAATATGGAAATTACAAGAAACCATCAGATTGAGCCGATAGTACTTGACAATGACGAGAGTGTAAGAAAGGGGTATGTAAGGATTCGTTGCAAAGAAGTAAAATTGTTCACAAGTGCTTTAAAATTCTTTCAGTCTAATAACCACATAGTTATTGCACAAAGGAAGCATTTGGATGACCCAGCTGGAAATATCCGAGGAACTTAGAATCCCCAGAGTGTCATCTCCATGCTTTGGCAACGGTTCCAAGATTATGGTAATGTGAGTAGATGTTACAGCACAGGTCGCCTCCGAGTTACTAAGCCGAATGAGGACCGGTATTTGGCAGTTCCTGCCAAAAGAAACAAACGGAGCACAGCATTAGACCTGTCTCGTCAGCTCACTTCAACTACCAGTATGACAGTCTCAAGGCAGACCGTGTACAGACGCTTAGGGCACATTAGTCTTTGTGCTCGTAGGCCTGTCAGATGTGTTCCACTTACCGCAACTCACTGTCGCCTGCGATTAGCCTGGAGTAGAGAGCATACATTGTGGACACCGCAACAGTGGTCTTGAGTGATGTTTTCCGACGAGTCCAAGGTTTAGCTTTAAGTCTGATTCTCGCCGGAATTGCATATGGAGAGAGCCAGGTACCCGTTACCACCAAGAGAACACCATTGAACGACACCGTTAATGCTGTGCAGGATTGCTCATTTGGGAAGGAATTATTCTTGGTTTCAGAATCAACTTGCATGTTCGGCATATAACTATGACATTCCATATCTATTGGGATATCATTCTGGAACAACATGTACGTTTGTTTCGGGGCGCCATGGGTGCAGAATTTCTGTTTATGGATAACAACGCCCGTTCTCACCGTACAAACATTGTAGATGAATGCCTTCAATCGGAGGATATCACCCGTATGGACTGGTCAGCATACTCACCAGACTTGAATCCAATAGAGCATGTGTGGGAAATGCTTGTCCGACGAATTGCAGCCCGTCAACACCCTCCCACATGTCTACTGGAACTTCGGAGAATATTGCTTGATTTGAATGGTGTAATATTAACCAAGATCAGACTCGATAATTTGATACTCAGCATGCCTAAGCGTTGTGCATCGTCTGGGGGGATACTATGTATTAACCATCATACCAACCATGTTATATTGGTTTTTGTAAATAGGTTCTTTTTTAAAATTTGCTCCAGGGAGTAAAAATCGCAATTTTTATTAATCATGTCAAACATATAGCATCTTTTTTTGCTCTTTACCTTTTGTTTAATAAACAGATTATGCAAATAAGTTACACTTGTTTCGCTTCTGTCTTTTTCTTTGCCTGAACTTGCACTATCCTTAATTTATAGACACTAATATATTTAAAAAATGAACAAATTTTATTGAAAATATAAATGGCAGAGTAATAATAAATAAAAACAGTTAAAAATTAAGCAATAATGACATCTACAAGACAACTAGATGATTTCCTAAATAATCTTAAAAAAGAAAGTGGATGTAATACGTTATCGTTTTTACATTCAATTTTTGCTCACTGTGATGCTCATCGCGAAAATAATATAAAGCAGTGTTTCTCAACTTCATTCACTCCAAAAACCGGTAAAATATTTCCGTACGTTCTCGAGGACAGATAAATTTAATAATTCGACCCATTGGCACAATTTTTTCAAATAAATAAAACACGAAGACAAAAATAATTTTCAAATCATTTTATTTGTTATAATTTACATGTGTACATTCAATTAACTTAAAATATTGCATCGAGAATAAAACTACCAAAATTAAAAAAAAAAGATTCTTAGATTTGACAATACGCAGAGCAACTAAATACAATTCTTTTAAAAAGGAATTTACCAATTCAGAAACATTTTTAAAAGCATCCTTTTGAATTTTCATGTCCAATTTTTTTCTCTAAAAGAAATTTAGGGCTTTGTTTTGCAGTTGTGCGTGCTTTGTTTGTAAATGCCACTAAACATCTCTAGGAAGAACACATTCAGAGTTTGGGCAATTTTTTTTTTTTGATTGTGGCCAAAGGACAAAATCATATTTTAAATTGTCTGCGATATAATGACTTACAAAGTTTTTCTTTTTCTTTCTTTTTTTTTTTTATTTGGAAGACTGTGGACTATATTCACCTTTGTCTATTTTCGAAGGGTCGGATGACGTACTTGGTTTTGGAGAATTCTTTCTTTGCACGAAATTTAGTAATGTGTGACTTTCGTTTCCACCTTATTTATCCTGGTTATTGATTTTTAATCTACCTAAAAAAAATAGTAGCTATAGCAAAGTATTAAATTCTGAAATTATAGAAAAATTACTCTGATAAATAGTTTTCAGTTATCGAAACGTGCAGAAGAATGTAGGCAAGATAAAAAGCGAGACATAACCTAAGATAATCAGACATTCAGCGTTCAAGTAATCAGGATACTCAAGGCAGACAGGAACACACTACCTAGTGCACTAAGGCATGGCAATTTATGAAAAACATTTAGATATATAATTGCCGGTTTGTTACATTTTTCATTATCGATCATATTATTTTCTAAACCTTTTTAATAACGGCGGGCACTGGGTGACTAACCCTTCACCACAACAAGGCCGGAAACTGATTCTCATTCGTCGATATCCGGTGGGCACCTGGGAACCAAATCATGGAGGCGAGTAGCATTACCCACGCAATACCACCACAAAGTCATTTATAGGGTACGTCACATTCATACGTCATCTCAGAAGAACAGGTAAGGAAATACAAAAAGAAAGAAACATCTATGCCCGAACCGGAATTCGAACCTGACACCAACAATCTAGGAGTCAGGAATGCTAACTACTCAGCCATCGGGCGGCATTTTCTAAACTCCTAAACTATTGTAATTGTACTATAGGCTCTGTTCTAATATAGGTTATCAGTCGATGACACTTTGGAGCTTGGACAGATAGCTGATATTTCTTGCAGACTGGTGGTTGAGAAACACTGATATAAAGTAAGGAAAAATACCTAAAACATTTTTTCTTATGTAAAGAAATGAACTCTATGCACGGTAATTTTTTTCTGCTCAGATACTTCAATTTAACTATAATAGATGTAAATGTTTTTTTACATTAAGTCAATTTCAATAAAATAAATAATTCTCCATTATTTTGTATGTCCAATGAAATTTCTGCTTACCTCATAACATTAATAAGTATTTTAGGAATGTTTGAGTTCAGTATACAAACTCTTTTCCGGTGGCATCACCGGGAAAAGGGGAAAGTACTGCCGCGCGACTCTCATTTTGCTTTGGGTAAGATTGGTATTGCATTGAGTTTGGTATACAAACTTCTTTCGAAGAGGGAACGACGAAAGAAGTGTTAAATTCTATATTGTTTTTTCTCCCCATGCCCGATTAATCTTAGGATTAAAACATTCAGCACTACAAGGGGCGATGGTGATGGCCACTTATACATGCATACATAGCGGTTCAGGCGAGCCCCGGACTATATCTTCAGGTTAATGTGTTTGGAATACTTACGCATCATCAAGTGCAGGAATTTTGAACCACGATCAAATTAAGAGGTCACGCCTGAGCTAGTACCCTCCTCTAAACATCCACGCCCCACACAAGGACTTTGGACATCATATATTAACGTGGACACGTCTCCAACTCACGGAACTCCAGCAACCCAGTAAGGGAGGGTACGGGATCTCCCTCCCAATTACTGCCCTCGGTAAATGATACATCGCTTTGCAGATCTTAACGGGAAGCTACTGAGCCGCTGGAGTTCTGGAAACTTAAGCAGTGCAGCACCCAGTGGGTGTGCCATCTTCGCCCCGAAGGTGAAAGAATAGAGAATCACACACAGAGAAAGAATAAAAACATCCATGTCTGAACCATCATTCACCAACTGCTTCGACGTTAGAGTCTCTAACCTCTTCGCTATCTGTCACCGAGTTGTATATTGTATAAAAACCTATTTGGTATGTCCAGATTTCTTTTGGCCACGCAGCCACACATTATTTGCATTGTATTATACATAAACTTATTCGTGGTGTCAATACCGGTAAGAGGGAGAAAATGTCCATGTGCCTTGCATGTATCATTCGACATGAGGGTTTGGACTGTATGTATATTTTTTCCAGCTGGTATTTTTTTCTCTTGGAGTTTCTCTCTCTCTCTCTCTCACACACACACCATGTGGTGGGTGAATAAATTGTTTCTCCTACGCACTTGAAGCGAGTTAGGTATTTTTATTCGTAGATAGATATGCTGACCATCACCTTGATCTCACCAGGTGTACCTCAAAGTCAATTATACTTCAAAGCCACATGTACCTCCTGTATATAATTCTCGACACCACATAATACCCCGTTCGAAGCTCTTTGTGTGCTTTTTTGCCTCAGTAATCCACCCAGACCCTGACTTCTTCCTTGTCCAGCACTCCTTCCGTGAAGATGGGCGAGTGCTTTGAAGTATTTATCCTTAAGGTATTTACCACTCATTTCATGCATAAAAGTTTAGTTATAGAAATCAATGGAGCATTACTTTTAAACTAATATTTAAAATTTAAATGAATTTTGCTTTAGTTTAAAAACATCAACAAAGCATTAATAATCAACTTATAATTTTAAATGATTGAAAAGATAGTAGACTGCATTACTGTTAAATTATACAAACGCGTATTTTAATTTATTTTTGATTCAAGTCTTTATATTTTTTAGGGAAAAATAAAAATGAAATGATAGTTCACAATAGCATCAACACATTCTAACTATGTCTTCATAGAAAGACAATTGAAATAAAAATACTTAAAACGACAAGAACTGAAAATTAAAATAATACATGAGTGTGAAAATCTATATTAAGTCAAATCACGTAATGCATTTCACTATAACATAAGCACATTTTAGGTATTTATTCTAATGAAGACGTTAAAATTAAAAAAAATATTTAAAATGAATACATTTTTACAAAAGTATAGTAAACGTTAAGAAAAAAGATTTTCAATTTCAATTATAGTGATCCGTTTCAATTTTGTTAGGAAAGAAAATTTAACATACATTTTTTCATGGATAAATAAATTTGATTGGTAAACATTATTAACACTTACATTTTCATAGTTTTTGCCCTCTTTCTGTTTTAGATGCAAATATAAAATTCCTAAAGGTTTTGCCAGCACTATCTAAATAAGGATTGTTTGTTTTTGGATGTTACTGTGTTTTCAGAATCATTTTCAGGTCTCCAATTTTTTTCCCTTTTTAATGATAACACATTAGTTGTTTGTAAAAGCCATATACACTAAATTTTTCCGTTCATGACGTAGTTGTTCTTTTGGCATGTATATCTGTTCGACTTTAGTCCGTTCATCTTTTTCGTCTTTTCTGAGCAAATGCTCTCTTAGTGTTTTTCGACTGTACATTTTTTATGTTATTATTTCCGTTGGTGCTTGTCAGTGATGTTCTCCTGATCGAGTCCAATATAGTAAGGTATTAACTATATTGAATATTTCAGAATCAAAGCTGATATCATTTAGAGCTTTTAGTCATTTATTTGGGATTTTGAGGCTCGATTTTCTTGCAAATGGGAATTAAAATATTCTATTATTATCCGAAATTTTATGCTCTTAGATTATGAGTTACTTTTAATTCTAATGCTAACTATAAATTGGTCACATTTCTTTTTTGCTCAAACTGGGGATTAAATAGATAATATTTTGATGGATGAACTCTAATTTCAAGACATTTTCAGTGTCTCCTTCACTTTTTTCAAACAGCAGGGAGAAATTATACGATTCTTGATCTGGAGGGCTATTTGAGTTCTTTGAAGAATTCATTTTGTATAGCGTATTTTATTGTTACAAAGCATTCACTATCTGTTTTGGTGAATTCTATACATTTTTCAAATTGAACGGAAAATATATCATAAAACTCATTATTATAAAGACTTTTATGTTCATTCTTAACTGGCTTAGAAAACTAGTAATTTTTATTAAATTATCTTGCACTCATTATTTAACATTGTATTCATATATATTTTTTTAAACAGTATGTCCTAGATACTTATAATTTCAATATTATATTCGGTAATATTCCGTTTCATCGGCGCGTGTGGTAAAATCACAAAATGGTACTACCGACTGCAAACAAAATATCACCCATTACAGTTTTTACCATAACATTTCTGAATAGTAATCATTTTTGAACAATGTCATGATGCTCATGTTTTTAAAATGTTTTCCAACAAACAACTGCTGTTGTTTCCTATCAATGTTTTATGTGTTTTCATCTTTTTCGGGAAGGTTCGAATCATTGAAAGGGAATAGTACCTTAAACTCTGATTCGTTCATTTTCTCCTCTTATAAATGAAATAGTATTTTCTACAGATGATAAATTATTAACAATGCATTTAGTTGAAAAATATATATTCTGAATTTAATTATTTATTTGATTATTTTATTACTGATTGAAATTATTCATGCTTTATTAATTCCTTATTTTTGATACTTACAAACGTTTTAATTATTATACATATTTTAACACATTTTTATACTCTATAAAGGAATTATGATTTTTAAGCGATTTTTCTGAATTTAAATTAATGAATTCTTAAACAGAATAGGAATTTCTTTATTAAAAATTACTATTAAATATTATTTGCTATTTTTCATTGTTTTCCATTTTACTTTAGGACTAATTTTTTTATTTCTTCTTTAATAAACAGAATATTATAGTCAACATGGAAATGGAGAGTATTTAGATTTACTTAGACATTGAAATGACTCCATAGTGCGTCACGTGATCCAAAAGCCTCTTGGAGATCTGACTGACTTAAAATGCATTTATGGCCTTCTGCAAATGACAACCTTCACTCTTTCTCTGCCATCCCTGAGAAAGTATTTCGAATTGTTCCAGGAAATGTTCCATCAAAATATTTGCCTTACCCATTCTCACATACTTGGATCAAAACCAAAAACAAAAAACTACGCAAACACCTCAGAGTAATTAACAGAAAACAAATATAAAATTGAAAAAAGTTCAGAAGAAAACACGTGTTTGTTTTAGAAATATAAAGTTGCAAACTTTCACCAAAAACTGCATCAAATGCTGTTGGAAAGGCAGAAACATTATGATTCAAAAACATTACATTTCCATTATTTTAGAAGAAACCTCAGCACTTTTCTAGCGTTCCATTTCTAAGAATAAATATCGGTATGAAATCTGTAATTTCCGAAATATTGTCGTTTTAGTTAGCAGAAAAGAATATCAAGTATTTAATGCTTCTAACAATAATAACTGTAAATTTAAAAACACGTGTATACATTGGTGATTAGTTTATTATTAAAAAAATCTTAAAATTACAATAATTAATACAATCAATGTTTTTGCACTTATTAAATCAAGAAGAATTCATTTTCAGTAGTCAATTCGTTTTGTAAAAGTTTGCTTTTTAAGAAAAGAAAATAATTTATTCTTAAGTATATGAGACAATTTTGCCTAAAAACTCACATGGGATTAGAGAATAATATTTTTAGAGATTTATATTTTTACAGTTCAAAAAAACATTTTAAAGTTTATTAATGTAAACTATTCTTATTTTAATGAAAATTAGTAAAATGGTTTATTTTTTAACAAGTAAGATATTTTTAAGAGGTTTTAAAAGAAACAATTTTTGTCACAGAAGCCGTATAATCCAAAATGACAAATTCTGAATTTTTTTTCGACAAAAAAATGTTTCCAAGATGACGTATTGTGATGCCTCACGATGACGTAAAACTAGGGTTGAAAAATAGTTTTCTATATAGTTCTTATAGATCTCCATCTGTATGACGTAATAAAAATCAGCTTGCCAGTTAAACCAGAAAATCTGCCGAAAAAACATCAACAATTTTGTTTCCTGGATTATACGGCATCTGTGCCTCAGTGGCACAGATTTTCCTGTTTATCTGGCATACTAATTTTTATCAGAATGAGGTAATAAAAATAAGTTTGCTAGATAAACAAGGAAATCTGCCAAAAAAATCACCAAGCTCAGAATTTGGCATCCTGGATTATACGGCATTTGTGCCTCAATTTTTATTTAACAAATTAGTGAGCTAACGATAAAGATGTTGGATAAAATATAAGTACATTTTTAAAATAAAATTTGTTTTCAGTTCTCAAGGGGAAGTTAAGAATATATACATGGCTATTTAGCCAAATATTTAAAAGTTAAAAAACTGTTCAATGTTATAAAAATCTCTGTTTCCGTCAGCCAAATTTAAAAGTGAAATAGCAATGTCTTGTGCTTGTATTACCATGTTGACAACTAGTGCAAGCAAAAATTATTTTTATAATGAAAACATTCACAAATTCTAATCACGAATTACAAGATTAATTATTTTTTAAAAATTAGATAATTGACATTTTAAGAATTACCCATTATAAATTTCAAATTTCTCTTGTACCACGTAATTTAACTTTATGAACTTGTAATTTAAATCGAGTGCAAAATTAATGGAGAACACGGTAAACAATGGTGTCATAAGGAGCCTGAATCAACTTGCAAATTAGGATATCATTAGATCCATATACATACAACCAAATAACTGTAAGATGGCAGATTTTGCACAACGGCGGGCTCTGGGTGACAAACCCTGCACCACAACAAGGCCGGAAGCAGCTGTTTATTTATCTTTACCCGGTGGGCACCTGTGAACCAAGTCACGGAGCGAGCAGCATTACCCAAGCCATACCACCACAAACCCATTTATAGGGTGGGCCACAATCGTATATCATCTCAGAAGAAAGGGCAGAGAAACACAGAGAAAGAAACGTCCATGTCCGAACCGGGATTCAAACCCGGGACCAACAGCCTAGGAGACAGGAACAAATTAAGCTAAGTAACTAGTTTAAAGAAACTCAATTAGGTGCATTGAAAAGAATTTTAAAAAATTGTGTCTAGGAAAATGTCGAAAGAAATTTACCTTAAAATGAATATTTTATTAAATAGTGAGAGTTCCAAACCCTGGGTGACTTAGTTAACGCTGCCAAGGCATAGATCTGATGTTCGATCCTCGGTCTGGGCAAGGTAGACTCAGCCTTAGGGGGTTGAAAAATTGAGTACCAAGCATGCTTGGAAATTAAGCACTGAGTGGTTTCGTGTTAGACTGATTACCAACTCGGGTCATATGCTTCGCAACTTAGGGCCCTTGGTCAGAATAATAAATATATGGGAACTGTAGCCCTTGGCCCACATAGGATGTTGTGCACACATAGGTTTAATTTTTTATACATATATATATATATATATATATATATATATATATATATATATATATATATATATATATATATATATATATATATATATATATATATACAAAATCTTACTATTTATATCAGTTTACATGTTCTTAACGTAACTGATACAAAAAAATATATAATAATTAAATTTAGTATTCATTTCAATGAATGAAATCTGCAGCGCACTATGAAAACATGCTGAATTTACTTCTTATTCGGCTTTTCAAATTTAAAAGATTGAAATATTTATCATTTTAAGGAAGATTGAAGAAAAATATTCACGAAGTTACATTTCATATAGCGCTGATATTAAAAATTATTTGTAATACAACAATGCAATTTTCATGTTTCTCACTTTTTCAACAACCAATTCACAATACCATGTCTTAATGCAACAGTTATAATTTTTAAATTTTAACAATTGATTAAAATCAACAATGGAATTTGATCGACAACAATCATGTAAGAATGAATCTCGTCTCCTTTCTGCACAAACTTGTTGATAATAGGTTGCGTTTTTTAACCCTCCAAGTAAAGAAACCATTAATAGCGAATAACATCTTGCAATATCTCTGAAAAACACCGGACATTTTTTTCTCCAATCTACAAAAGTGTCTTTTGACATCCATATTTTCCAGCATGTTTCGACCATTTAGATATTTAAGGAAGAAAATGTAAGTGATGATTAAGATATTAACTCCTTCATCCTTTCTTGACTTTACATTGCATTTTAAGGTATTTAGATAGTATTCAGGAGCAATTTATGAAGTCATTTAGAACATTTATGTTTAAACAAGAGAGCATTTAGTTTTAAAAAAAATTTATTTCACAGCACTTTATTTTCCAAAATTTTTTAACTATCTAATTCTTTACAAATATAAATATATCAAATCTAGAGTAGCCTATACTTTCGGGTGTCCCACAGTTTCTCGCCAATTTGGAACCATATTATTAGCGAAGTTTGTTTATTTCTGGAACTAGTAGAGTATATTCCTACAATTGGCTACTTGTGCGACGTTTTATCGTCGCCAAGCTGAACGCGTGTTTTTGGAATGGGTAATTTCCCAAAGTCCACCGCATTGAAGCGCTGAACAAAAAATTTAAACGCTGTTACCACTTAAATACCCTATATATATGCAGCAAAAATGAAGTAAAACAGGAGAAAAAAACCTAATCTGGCAACAAAAAAATCGAAAACCAACAAAAATTATAATTGGCAATTTCAAAAGAAAAACAGGCAACACTATAATCAAAACAAAGGACACCAGATTTGGTGATAAATCTCTTGGAGGAATATATCATACTTATACCTTATTTCCGGTTGGTCAGTCATGTTTTCAGCGTCATCTTGTTACTTCAAACATACATGAAAACAAGCCTGGCAAAAAAAATAGCCAATTTTCGCCAAAGGGCACCCTAAAGTATATTTTCACCAAGTATATTTGTATTTGTGTAAATAAAATGCAATATGTAAATGAAATATCTTTGTAAAATCTACTTTTTATATTCCTTTCAATATTTCCTACTTTTTCTTTTTCAAATATAACAAAAAAATTTATCATCATAACTGACGAGTTTATAACGGTTCAAGCATAATATGCATGCCACATGAACTTGATTATTTTTACTGCTGTATTGCAACCACTCTCCATACATTTTTTAAGTCTAATTTTTAAGACAGAAATAAAATGTTTTATGTATGTTTTAATATAAAAATAAGATGTCAACATTTGAAGGATTTTTTCAGCATTTGTGAATAAAATTAGATAAAGAAAGGAATTACACTGGTAAGGTCCATGAAACGTTTCTTTAGATAAGGTTGATTTTGCATATTTCCTTATTATTTTATATTAGATTATTAAATCAAGTTTAAGCTTTTTTGTTTGTATTCTTCGTATCAATACTTTCTTAAAATTTTAGAGGAGAGATATCATTTGTTACATTTCATTATTCCTCATAATAAATATTTACATTAAAAATGTTTTCAAGAAACTCGTTCGGTTTCTAAAGAAATAAACTCAGAGCTTAAAAATAATAGCGATTATAATATTTTAACAAACACTCTAAGCTTTCTTTCGAGTTAAATCTACTGTTGTTGCTGTCGTGTGCCAGTTACGCTGACATTATGGGGTGCGCTGCTCCACTTTTCCACCTGAACCATATTTAGGTGTGGAGTCCGACTTCCTCAGTACACACATGGCCATAGGTACCCGTTTATAGGGTAGGGAACAAGTCACAACCCATTCATACAAGGAAAGAACAAAGACAGGATAGATAGAGAGAGAAAGTACATCCATGCCCGAACCGGGATTCGAACCCAGGACCTCCCTATCAGCAGTCAGGCACGCTGACCACTAGACAAGTTGAGCGGCGTTAAATCTATCGATTTTATTTTTTAAAAAATGCGAAAAAATGTTGTCTAATAAGAAATTTTAAGGACAGAGAGTGTCATCTGAGTAAACGAAAAGAATTCAGATATTGATAGAAAAAAGCTGTTAACCAAAGATAAGATATATCCTAAGCATTTCAATAAACACATTTTAGTAAGACATGATGTTCTTTCTTTTTTTAACTGTAAAGTATACTTTTCAAAATGTGACTATAAATTAAAACAATCATCTACAAAAAAAAATGAAATTATTTCTTCTTGTACATTTTTATGGTTTTGTGTATAATTACATAACGTTTCGGTGTAAAGCATTATCAAAACATTTAATTAATAAATGACACAGGTGCAGTATAATCCATGCGCCAAATTCTGATATTGGCGATTTTTTGGCGGATTTTCTTATATAACTGTCAATCTTGTTTTTGTTACGTCATACATATGGAGACCTATAAGAATTATGCAGAAAATTCTATTTTACTAACCCTAGTATTTAGTGACTCGAAATTTCGCATAGCGCACGTCACGATACGTCATCTTGGCAACATTTCTTCAACGCCAAAAAAATTCAGAATTTGGAATCATGGATTATACGGCACCTGTACCTAATTTTCTTAATGTATAGGCAAAGGCATTTCATTGGTTTTTCTTTTATCTTCAGCCAAATATTTCGGATCGACTTTAGAAGAAAGACTGACAAGGAGCTCGATAAATACTCCCCAAAAAAATCCAATAATTCAACAGCAGATGAAAGCGAAACAACACCAGAAACATCTGTCAGTTCAGAGGAACATTTCTTACAACAAATCAAGAAAACAAATTTTGATATGACAATACCCGACCTAGACGATGAGCGTCATAAAATGAAGATGAAATTTCTGGAATTTAAAAAATTGCCCGCCATAGAAGAAGAAACAGACGAACTGCAACATCTGGAAGGGATAGTGGTGAGGCAAGACAGAAATGCAGACTTCGAATCAGGCGACATCAATTTGCCAATAGAAAAAGCTGGTTATTCTCTGCCAACAGAAAGTCATCCAGAAAATCATATTAATGAGGAACTTTATGAAACCTTCTCTTTAAAATTCAAAAACAACTTTAAATTCAGTAAAGCAGAATGTGAACATGTTACTACAATAAAATACAATTTAGATGCAATTTCGAAAATAGACCTTATTGAACATTCCGACCCAGAACATACAGACATTTTTTCCCTTCAGTTTGAGAAAGATATTGAGCATAGTGAAACAGGTGATGACAATATCTGGACATTAGTTAATATAGAACAAAATTATTTCCTACTTAATAAGCGTTTTAAAATGGTGAAAATTCAATCAAATTTAGATGCAGCTATAGAAATATTAGATAGTGATTTAAAAACAGTTGAAAAAATAGATCAGAAATAACAGAACAGACTTCCTTCAAGTCTCAAGAAGAAAGTACGATGGGGAAAATAATTTTGAAATTGGGAAGAAAGTAACACCTGGAAAGAAAAAGTCTAGTTGGAGACAATGCTGGCAAGTATTTAGCATTTTAACATCAAAGCATAAAACAGAAAGGGGATAAAAGCAAATAAAAGTAAGTTTTTTATTTTACAATTGAAAAATTTATTTACTGGATCCATTTATTTACATAACCTATTAATTTATCCCTTAGATTCTTTTTTATGGAGTGCGTTCTTATGGACTGGAGTGGCATAAGAAGGAAAAACGATTGGATATGATACCTTGGGAACTGAATTCGTAGGCTTCAATCTTTTATAATAGAAAACATCCCAATATAACATATTTAATATTTATTTAGAGCGATTAAAATATTAAGCCACTACAATACTAGCCAAGAAGAAGTATTAGCCATAACAGGAGGTAAAAATCTTAAAATAGCAGAGTGCCCATGATCAAAATATCGATATTCTAATAAAATTTCAAAATTAGCGTTTTTAGTTCTATAAAATAAAATAAAAAATAGTCTCACCATTGAAATCTTTACTTAAAATAAAAATAAAAAAAACTTTTTTCATTATATTTTATCATTTCCTGTTTTATTTCCCTCAAATATTCCGTATAAGTATTAATTATACTTAAGGTTCTCAGTATTTTTTAGAATAAAATAAGCCTTCTAAATTTTAAAACATTTTAGGTACACATTTGTTTATATTAAATCAATCAATTGAAATTCATTAAAATATATTCTATACAGCCTTACACCAAATCTTAATAGTTTTGATTTATCATTAAAATTCTCATCATGTAATAATTATTAAATCATATAATCATTAATTATCCTCTTATCATTAATTATAGGTATTTTTTTACCTAATTTACAGGTATTTATTATCTGAATTTTTTCCTCATGATCATCTAATATTGAATAATAATCATCAACTTTTTCAGTTTTAAATAGAAGTTTAGGTATACATTTACCTAGTGAATCACAAATGCAGGTAGCACTTTACCTGGAAGACAACTTAAGTTTAAAATATTTCAGTAAACATTTTTTATTTTCTCATAAATTTCAGTTTCTACATTCTTAAATTTTATTTAAAAATTCTAAATTTTTAATATACAGAATTTAAATTATTTACAATTCTAAATTAAAAGGGCACTCTGCACCAAAAAAAAAACACCTTTAAACATGTCATAAACACAAAGCAGTTCAAATCAATATTCATTTCTTTGACTTCTAACTTACATCATTAAATGCTGCAGTCAATAAGAAAGCTTCAAGATCAAGAAAAGACAGACGAAGACGACGGCCTCGAATTCAGTTTCGGCGCGCATCAGATGTTGGGGCAGTTGAAAGTCACCGAGTGAAAAGGAGCGGCCCAGTTGAAGGATTGGAAAGAAAAGGAAAGATTAAAGGGAAAGTTTTTCAAAATTTTCTTTATTTCGGCTCATTTTTCTCTAAATTTTATTCATTTTTATTCTACTGGCAAATTTTTAGGCAATAAATTTTCAAAATTCCTTTTTGTTTCCTTTTTTACATTTAACTGTTTTTACAAGGAATGTTCTCATTAAATTATATATTTAGCGCACACACATAAACTACTATTGATTTTAAAAACTAAAAGTTTTTATTTCTCTGGAGTGCTAATATTATCTTTGACAGTGACTCCATTATATCTGTGATTAGATATCAACACGCTTGAATAAAATTGACATGACATCATTGTAGATGCATTAAAGACCGAAACATATTGGTTGTGAGTTCAATAGCTCGGGTTTATAAAATAATGGACTGCAGGATTATAAATAGATAAAAAAAAAACTCATTATTTTTCGTAGCTGAGTCACCTCACTCATTTTATAACTGCTCTCCTCAAAAGCAGTAACTTGACTCCCTCCTCTCTCACAGTTTTTTTTTTCCTTCTCACATACAAAGATGGCGCTGCTGTCAAAGCGCTTCATAGGTACGGAGCATTCCGCCCCACGTTGCAATGTTTACATTCAACCAATGAACTTACAAATAATTTTTTAAAAAAATTACGCACAAATATTAATATAAACATTATATAAACACAAAAATTAATTTATAAACACAAATTATTATAATTAATGCATAAAATATAATAACAAATTATATACTAATAGGTAAAATACAAATTTTTGAAATGGGTCTTTTGAAAATTCCTGAAGAAGTTTTTACTTTAACAAACTCAACCAGTTTTTGTCATCGCCCAGATACAGTTGCAATATTCTACCTAATGACCATTTTTGAAGAGGTAGATTTTCATCTTTGATGAGCACTATCTCATTGATTTTAACATTTTCTTTTTCAATTCTCCATTTGGTCCTCTGTTGCAAATTATTAAGATATTACACCTGCCCTTTCTTCCAAAAAATTTGAATAATTTTTTTAAATTTTTTCCAGTTACTCAATTTATTTTCATTAATGTTAATTAAATCTTCGCTTAAGATACATTTCTATAATGATTTTTGTGAGCTTATGGCACTTTGGAAGAATAATAGGAAATTTACTATTGAATTTTATACATTCATTTTTTTATCCTACCATTTACACTTAATAATCCCTCCTGATCTAAGCAGGGGCATGAACATTTTAATTGACTTTTATCAGGTACTGGTTTTTGTTGACCCAAACATTTCATTTCGGAGGGGAATTCTAGTCTCTGAACCTCTTTTACTAAGAATTTTTCTGCTACCTTGATTTCTTCTGTTGACAATTCTTCTATCCTCTTTTTAGAAGAGCTCTTTAAGTTGTATAGCAATCTAAAAATATAACTTACAACATATGTTGCATATGCAATATTTAGTATAATTATTACTAATATTAAGTAAGTCATAAATAAAGGAATTTGAAGTTAAAGTCAACACAGATGAGTCATTTTAGGGCATATTTCTCAGTTTAGAGGTAAACTCATCTTGTATGACTAATGAAGGAATTTCTCGGTTGGGATAGTCTTCTTCAGCAAGGAAACTGGGGTCGTTAAACCATAGTTCACTTTCAACCAGTTTATTAGGTTCCATTCCTCTCGAGATAAGGTCAGCAGGGTTGTCTCTCGATGACACGTGGCACCACTCATGACTCTCAGTCATGTCCTGTATTAGAGCAACTCGGTTGGGAACAAACGTCATCAGCAGGTAAGGCTCCTTCCGGATCCACGAAAGAGTTATCATGGAATCACTCCACAAATAGATATTCTTACTGCATTCCTTAAGCTGTAAGATATCCTTAACTTTTGTAATCAGCTTCGCTAAGAGAACTGCTGCACACAGTTCCAACCTCGGGATTGTTACTCTTTTAAGAGGTGCCACTCGTGACTTGCTTCAAGTAAAAGTCACTTCAGAATTTCCAGTCTCTGATGTTGTTTGCAATGGATGACACATCCATACCCAGACTCGGATGTATCCGCAAATCCATGAAGCTAAATGTGCATTGATTTGTCTATCAATATGCATCGTTTAATTTTAACATTCTTGATCATTGGCAAAGTTTCAATAAAGTTCTGCCATTGCTGTGCTTCCATTGCAGGAAGGACATCAATCCACTCTAGATTTAAACACCAAAGTTTTTGCAAGAAAAACTTTGCTTTAGTTATCACTGGACCCAAGAGGCCAAGGGGATCAAAAGTTCTTTCAATTGTAGAAAGCACTGATCTTTTCGTTGGAGGTATTGCACTCTCAAGATGTATTTGAAAAGTGAAATGATCTGTGCTGTATCTCCACAGAACTCCTAACGCCTTTGTCTCCTCCTGGAAATTGTAGTCATTATTAGAGCCTGTCTTCAATTCCAAATGATTGTTACACCACTTGTGTAGCGTCATTCCTCCACTCCTAAGGATATTTATCAGTTCATTTTGAAGATTTTTTGTTTCAGTTGTAGTGGCAGCACCACTAAGCATATCGTCCGTGTAAAAGTCTCTCTCTAAGACGGGTGATGCTAGGGGGTACTTTTCCATTTCACATTTTGATAACTGAAAAAGCACTCTAGTTGCAAGGTATGGTGCACTAACAGTGCCATACGTAACTGTTTTGAGCTCATCAGTTTTAACTGATTCATTCACTTCCTCTCTCCAAAGAATTCTAAAAAGTTTATTTTGATTAGGATAAATTAAAACCATTCTATACATTTGTTTAATATATGCTACAAAAGCATAAATATATTTACGAAACCTCACCATTATTAAAAAAAGATCCTCTTGTAAAGTACCACCATTAAATTGTAAGGAATTAAGTGAATTTCCTAAAGTTGTTTGAGAAGACGCGTTAAATACTACGCGAAGTTTCGTAGTACTTTTATCAGGGCGATAAATGCCTAAATGGGGTATATAATACGTTTCTACTTCTTCCTTAAAATCTGGAATTTCTGTCATGTGACCCAATTTCTCATACTCGCCCAAAAATTCCTTATATAATTTTATAAACCCTAGCTATTGAACACATAACCATTTCTGGTCCACTACGCCGGAGATTTGATGATATATTGCCAACAACGAGTGCGAGAATGATGAGTAAAAAATATCAACAAACCAATTGTCTTTGAGAGCGGTATCAGTCACTATGAGGTATGTGCTTGAGCTTTTTTGGTCATTCACTCCCATGAGATAATTTATATTACCAATTTGAATTAATTGTGTTGAGCTTAATAACTATTTTTATAATTTGTATTGTGATTAACTAATTATATATAGATTTAAAATTGAGATTTGATTTCTATTTTCCAAATGTTTAAAAACGTGAATAACATTGATTTGCAAGTTGCGGATATGGAGTTAGGAGAAGTCATTACTGGTAAAATGACAATTGTAGAGTTAACGAACCTTATAAAGAATAATTTCACGTTTAAAAATGAGCCGGAATATGTAGCTGATCTCCTAAAATCTATAAAAGAGAACCGTTTATTAGAATTAGAGACAATTGAGAAAAATAAGCAAACGAAGTTGCAATTAGAGCAAATAAAATTAGAGAGAATGAAAGCTGAATTGGAATTAACACACTTGAGAGTAGATTCAAAAATAACAGAAGGTAGTTTAGAAAACAAAACTGAAGACTGCAACTATTTAGATTCCTTAATAAAAAGTATTAACACATTAACGATTAAAATACCGAGTAAACCAGAAGGCTGGAATCTATTTTTTACTTCTTTGGAGAGAGCATTTGTTACAAAAAACGTTTTAAATAAATTTAAAGCAGAGATTCTTTTAAATTTGCTTGGTGAAAGAGCATCAAAAGTAATTTCTTGCATAGGCGACGATGAAGTAAGTGATTATGAAAAGGTTAAAGAAATTATTCTCAGAGAATTTCAACCCACACTACAATCATGTTTAGAGCAATTCAGAAAAACAATAAGACACCCAAATGAAACTCACGTACAGTTCCCTTGGCGCTTAACAACAAATTTTGATTACTACTTAAAATTGAAAAAAGTGTCTGATTTTGCAAAAGTAAAAAAATTAATTGTATCTGATAAATTATTTCAAACAATAGATAGAGAAACCGCAGCTCATATCAGTATTAGACAGTCAGATACTTGGCTTGAACCCATAAAATTATCAAAAGAAATTAATTTATTTAATGTATCCAGAGGGAAACCGCTCTAACGGTAAAGAATAAACTAGTGAATCCGAAAACACACTCCACAAATCAAAGAAATATTTCTAGAGTTTTTTTATCCGATTTTAAGAATTCCAAATGCCTTCTTTGTTCGGAAAATCATCCCTTATATAAATGCAAAAATTATAGGGCTTTGCCTGTTTCTGATAGAGTAGAGGTAGTTAAGAAAAATAATTATTGCTTCAATTGCCTTGTTAAGCACCTAATAAATAACTGTAAATCACGGTTTTCATGTTATTTATGTCAAAGAGAGGGAGTTAAGAGGCGGCATCATTGTTCTTTGCATTTTCCGAAAACTGAAGAGGTACCGCCTGCACAAAGTGAAAGCGAAAACCGACCCTTATCGGTCCCCCGTGAAGAGTCTTCACTTTCCCCACTTGCCCCGATCTTCCACCTTAACCAAAACAACCCAGTTCTTTCTACGCGAGTCGTAAATCTGTCAAAAACTGATTTGCTTAGTACGGTAAATTGCTTGCTATAAGAGATCATGGAGGAAATTTTTACAGAGCGCGCGCTATTTTAGATCAATGCTCAAGGAATAATTACATGACAAACGATTGTGCAAATAGTTTAGGCTTAAAACGAAATGAAACCAATTTGACAGTCTGTTGTATAGGTGATACATGCACAATAATTAAATCGGTATCTAAAACTACAATTTCTAATTTAGAGGGACATTTTAAAAAAAGAGTTAGAATTTTTAATTCTTTCTAAAATTACTAATTTCATGCCGTCAAATATGCTTAAAGTTAATGTACCAGAGTTAAAATATGTAAAATTAGCAGATGAAAACTTCAATAAACCAGGTTGCATAGCTTTACTTTTAGGCGCTGAAATATTTTACGAACTATTACGCCCAGATCAGATTTTTCCTGTAAATAGTGATTTGGTTCTTCAAAATACCGTTTTTGGTTACGTAGTTAGTGGGAGCTTACCCACTGAAATGGAGTAAAAAGTACATTGCAGACTTATTAAAGATAATACTGATTTACATGAAGCAATAGAGAGATTCTGGGAAATAAAAAATGTTGAAACTAAAATTTCTAAAAATAAAGAAACAATAACATGTGAAGAACATTTCAAAAAGAATATGAAGAGAGACAGTACAGGGAGATATATAGTTAAAATGCCTTTAAAAGAAGACCCAAAGTGTTTAGGTAAATCTAAAGAGATTGCACTAAAAAAATTGAATTCGTTATGGATTCGTTTTTAAAAGAGCCTGAGTATTTAAAATTATATAAAAAAGTTTTGAGTGAGTATGAGAAATTGGGTCACATGACAGAAATTCTAGATTAAAGAAAGTAGTAGGAACGTATTATATATACCCCATTTAGGTATTTATTGCCCTGATAAAAGTACTACAAAACTTCGCGTAGTATTTAACGCGTCTTCTCAAACAACTTTAGGAAATTCCCTTAACTCCTTACAATTTAATGGTGGCACTCATTTGTATTCTTAATTAAGAATTTAAAGGATATTTGCCTTTTCACCTCTAATGACCTATAACTGAAAAATATTATTTTTATTTTTAAATTAAGATAAAAATACCACAGATAAGAAATATAAAATTTAACAGGGATGCTTTTTTCTAATATATCATTAATTTAAGTTCAAAAAATTTACATACTCTTCAACCAAATACTAGACGTTATTTCCTTATAAGCAAATTATTTCCACAACATGTTAAAATAAATTTTTTAATTGCGTACTCTTTTCCGTTTGTCTTACGAAATTGTTTGTTTATAATATATTGCAGCTTTTTGTAGTTGTGAAAAATACTGTTAAATCAGATAATCAGCCAACGTGATTCATTTTCCATCAATAAAAACGTTTATTAATCTTTCTTAGCTGATGAGAACAAGATCCTCTTGTTCTCATCAATTATATTTAATATATATATATATATATATATATATATATATATATATATATATATATATATATATATATATATATATATATATATATATTACTATCGAGTAAAGCTCATGTGGTTTCCCGGGCTTAGCTTCCAATGGAAACGTATATGGAAAACGGTTTTCGGAGAAAACTGCAAATTTAAAAACTATCATTATTTACAATTATACGAAAGTATTTACTATTTGCTTGTATTTATTCTAACGCTGTTCTGCATCACGAAATGATCTCACGTGCAGACAACCGCAAACAAATCGAATGAAATATGGAACGCTTGAAAATTCCTTTTATTAAATTCTTAACTCCTTTTATCCATGTTCCAATCTATTTAAAATCAGCGGCGAATTGGGAAAACCACAAACAGGTTCACTACTGAGAGTCAAATACAATATTTTTTCTAAAAATCTGTAAAAATAATAAATATTCTTATATTAACAAAAAAAATTATGTGATTTATTAAAAGAATTGGATATTTGATGTTCTCATGATTTTTACGCTACCATCAGCGGTTACAAATAGGTTGTAATTTTAATAGGATGAAAGACCCTTTCTTAACATAAACAAATTCTGGAATGGTGTTCCTCAAGGGATGAGGTATTTTATAATGAGTTCAAATCAGAGCGTTGGTTATATTTAAAATAATTTCCAACTCTGTAAGCAACATTTTGAAATAAAACAGGTTATGTTTTAAGTTAGTCAGAATCCATCATCCGAATATAACGACATATTTTATTTCATTCCATATAATCAATCTCGATTAAACCTCTGATATAAAATTTACAACGAACAAACAAAATAAAGATTTTATTTATATATATTATCATTGTTCTTTTCATATTCCCAGTTGGTTGATTTTTTTATATAGTTCTATTTTTAACACTGAAATTTATTGAATTTCAATGTTATTTATTAAAGATTACGGTTTTCACAGACAAAATATGTGTCTATGTATAAACGCGGAATATAGGAATAATTTAATCAAGTGTTCTTTTCGCAGAAGAAACGTCAAATAGGAGATAAGAATGTCTCCTATCTCAATTACATGGAATAGGGAACTTCTTATTCTTACTCGCATTCCAATCTCTTCTGATGACATCATTCGGATTTGAGTCCTTAAACGGGATCAACAAAAAAAAAAATTATATACGTAACTCAATCATCTTTCACGGAATGAGAAGCATTTATAAGAGAAATAATGTTATCAGCTTGTTAAAACTAGCGATAAACATTGTTGATATGTGCTCTTGAAAATGTTTATTTTATCCCAGGAGTGTAAAATCAGGAAGTTTGCCCAAGAATATTCGTCTGTTTCGAAATCAAGTTCTAGTTCCTGTTCTAAAAGAAAATTTATAAATTGCTAAAAGTCAATTTGTATAGAAATATTTATCACCATGAAATTTCAAAATCTTTGGATATAAAATTTTGTTGACTAAGCACATCTAATGTTTTTTTTATTTCAAATTAAAGTTAATTAAAGAAATCGTTCTTTTGTTTTAATCTAAAACGCTGCAGCACTTCGGCTTATTCTGTAACAACATTTTCCATAAAGTTTTTCATTTCGAATTCAATTTGAATGATTACAAGTATCTATTTTCTGTATAACTCCAGTAATAACTTCATAAGAGTATAATATTATATAAAAATTTAACTTTTTTAATTTTGAATTTTTCGTCTATTTTAATATATAAAACTTTTAAGGCATTTTATAATCGTTTTAATAATTATACTTTCCTAACTTCTGGATATAATGAAAATGTGTCCCATTTACGGCAAGTCTAATAGTCTATTTCTTACAAACGCATGCAATATTTAAAGAATTGCATATTTCAGTAGCTATTATTTGTAAATATCGTATTATCAATATTATCTACCAATTTATCTTAGAAAATGGTATGAAATTATAAAATAAAATGAAATGCAGTAACATTTGTTTTCCATTATCCAAAAAACAAACTACCCAAAATCTTATAGAAAATACGATTTTATAAAAAAAAACTTGAAAGCGTCAAATCTTAAATTGTTAAAAGGGTTTATAAAATTTAAAAGTTTTTGCTTTTGTTAAGTGCACGAATCTATACTTTGCTCTTATTGGGTAATGGAATTTTTAACATAAACTATTTAAATGCGTAAAAGAATACAAAACAAATTGAGAATGCTTTAAATCATTCTGTTTGCATAATCTGAAATATTCCGGTTCGAGAAACAACTTAAAAACTTATTATGTAACAAGTTTTCATGATAATTTGAGATTAAGAGGATTGTCTTCAATGTAGAATTTCCCTATTTAAATTGCTAAGCCTACCCAAATTAAACTGTGTAGAAAAAGTGGCCCCAGCTAAGCATATAAAAAATTGGATACAATAATTCTTTAAATTATCATGAAAGTTTATTAGATGCTACACATTTCCATGATAATTAGAGGATTATCTTCAGTCATAGAATTTCCAAACATAAATTGCTAATCTACAAAAATTTAACTACGTGGGAAAAAATTCCTAGATAAAGTGTTTTAAAAAAATTGCACATAATAATGCATGAAAAATCGCCCATTAATTACCTGTTTCGAAAATTGGTTTAATTAAGTTCTTGCTGTAAAATGGAAAACGCATGTCATTCGATGGCGAATCAAAAAATAATTATCGAAAATTGATAAAGAAATACTCAGAATTTATGTGATTATTCTATTTTTCATAGTTTTTTTCATAGAATTTATATAGTTATTGTCAAGGTTTTGAAAAAGAGTTCATATATATATATATATATATATATATATATATATATATATATATATATATATATATATATATATATATATATATATATATATGTGAGTGTGTATGTATGTATGTATGTGATGATATAGTGTGTGTGTGTGCGTGCGTGCTTGCTTGCGTGAAATTTCTCATAGTTACATTTTTTATTATTTTTAGCGTATGCAGAATAAAACGATTGTTAATATTTTCCTCGGTTTTGATTAATTTAACTTTCCTGATTTTTCCGTATTTATATTTTACTATCAGTATAAACACAAGCGAGAAGAAATATAGTTAAAAATGAAAATCTATAATGTCCTGCGATTAAGCGCGTAAAATTTTTCAAATAAAATATGGAACATGGGAGAACACAAATGTAGAATATTTCTTATGATCATTTTTATTGTTAAGTAAATGTAAAATATGTAAATTACATTTTAAAGAAATGATTTGAACTAAAAAATATCTCCTTGTATATAAATTTAGATGATCACCCAAAGAGTTAATCAGTTTACTCTGATAAGGAGGCAAAAAAGAATTGTGTTTCAGAAAAATTTAAAATAAATTATATATTTTATTTTTATTTATTTTATTTTAATAGTTGTAATATTTGAAAGAAATATTTGCAATATTTGTAAAAAACCTCTTTAAATTTAAGGCTTTTCCCTCATTAAAGGTACTAATCAATATGAACTGGTTTCCAAATCTAACACGAAAAATTGAAAATACGAAGAAAATTAGCTTAAATTCATTCCAAACTTTTTAAATTTGAATAATCATTCTATTCCATGTAGCCGTTTTTAATTTAAACCCGGTCAAAATTTGGGGGCATAAACAGAATACAGATTTTTAGTTCAAATATGTACTATAGTATTTAAACACTATTTAATAAACATTACAAAGCTACCATGTGTAGCATTAAGAAAAGAACAACTTTGCAAGTAGTTTATATTAATAAGATACAACTTAATATTGACTATTTAGGAAGAATCATTTACAATGAACCAGATATATTAAATGATTCGGAGATAAAAAAAATATAAAATTGCAAATGATTTTAACTGTTTTCTTAACTTTGAAACATAGCTCTCGCATAGTTCAGACCGAAATAAATAAGTCATAGACTGCTTAAAAATTCCTTTTAGTTGCGAAATTTTTAATTACTGAAAACGCCACTACCTTCATTCATGTTCCAATGTATATTCTACCAGCGGCTTTTTGTGAAAAACGTAAACACGTATGCTATAATGGGAGGAAAAAAATGCCTTCTGAAACGCCGACAAAAACGATCAATATCATTATTTAAAAAAAAAATGGAAAGCATCATTTGCCTACATCCTTGAAGTGAACAAAGTTCTGAAAATATGTTAAATCCTTAAATTGATTACATTGTGGGGCAGACAGCTTTACATAAGTTAAAATCAACATTGATTACTCATTAAATTAATTACAGATTTTGCAATTAAAGTTTCGAAATAATATACATAGGTAATGTTTTAAATCATCCAGAGAACACACACACAACATCTTTGCACAAGTTTCATTCCATGTAACCGTTCTTAATTTAAATCTGTCTAAATTTTGGTGGATAAACAGAGTACGGATTTTTAGTACAAATATGTACTATAGTATTTAGACACTATTTAACACTAATCAGAGAATCTAAATAATTCACCATTACTGTACTGAGTATTTTCGTAACGAAAATCTACTTAAAGAGAAAATCTTCTTTTATATATAACTCCTGACAGATTAAATAATTATTTTTCTTTTAACGGCGCCAAAAGGACTTCTGGAAAAGAACTATTTGTGTCAATGTCATCCTTCCTGTTGTCGCTTTTTTACGCCAATTCATGCGAGAACTGGCGTATCTGCCAGGAAATGGGAGCCGGTAAATTTAGATTGCTTAAATTGATCTTATGTCTGTCTTTTAAGCAGTTATTTAAGAGTGACTGATGAAGAATTAAAAATGTTTTTTTTTTTTTACTTAATTCTGAAACTTGTAACCGAATTACCACTCAAAGTTACACCAGTTGTTACAAGGAAATAAGAGGAACATTTGTTTTCTTTTTATTTTTGAATAAATTATAGAACCAGTTCCTGAATGCGAGTAGAAAAGTAATATAATATCGGTAAAATGTAAATCTCTAGCCTGATTTTGAAAAGAAAAAATGTTTTCCTATTTCTTAACTTTTTTTCTAATTCCCTTTGAATAAATTCTTGCTAAATTCCTATACGACATAAGTGTGTTAAGAGTTAAATTAAATTGCTTATCGAATAATTAAGAACATCGGATACGCAATGAGTATTAAAACGAACTAAACTTTTTTTTTAGAATTAAATTAGACAGAGTACACTTTATTGTTATTTTAATTGCATATAAAACATTTCGTATAGAAGTTAATTGCTTTAATACAGCTTAAAGTAAAAAAAAGTAATAAAACTGAAAAAAGGCGTTATTGGTCAAAACAGTTTAAAATGCTTACAATAATATTTTATAAACATCACATTTACAATATCGAGTTAAAATTGAGAATTAATTGACTGAAATTAAAGTCATTATTGTAAAGTCATTATTGTGATCTCCGAATTAGGCTCCTTGTTAGCCCCTGGGTATGATGTAATCAAGCACAAAATACTTCCAGGCCGTTATTTTTTTTAGCATTTTAATAATAGCTTATAAAACATTGATAAGGCATTTTTCTATTTCAGTCATTGTGATAAGCTATGTGAATTAATAACAAAAGTAATAGTATAAGAATGTGTTTGATGTGTATTATACACGTGCATGTATTATATATATATATATATATATATATATATATATATATATATATATATATATATATATATATATATATATATATATATATATATATATACATACTATTATTATTATTATACGATTAATGAGGTAGGGTTATCATTTTTTACTAAGAATTTAATAATGAGAATTTTTCCTTTTTATTGAAAATACAAAGCACATTTCTCCTCTTTTATGAATGATCGCCAACAAAAAAAGAAAGTAGAAAACATAATAGTAGTCTTGAAACCGATACTGTCATGAATATATGATATACTTGCATCTATTTTATACTATCTTATGCATTTTTCAAGATAAACATTCTACATTATCTTTAAATATTACTTTAAAGATTTACATGGAAGAAAATTTTAAATCTTTTGGAAATTGTTGAACTTTTTTAAAAATATTGTTTGTCTTTACATGTTTATGTAATTGGATTTAATTTTGAAATACAACTTGTCGGGCAATTTAAGCATAGAAAATTCCAAAGCACCCAACCCGATTATCGTCACACAAAAAATAAAGGAGCTGATACCCAATCTTTTATTATTCGTTATTTGGCAGCAGGTGGGATCAGACCTGAAACCAGCCAATCCAACATAAGGTATTAGTACCGTTAAGCTTTCTACTCTTATATTTGAAAATGCTTTGGTCATCTACAACCTGTGATCAAAATTACAAATATGTTGGTTGGACAATTTTATGTGAAGCTAAACAATGCGCTAAAATGTTATTTTCAGAAAAAACGAATCAAAGTTAGAACAGCGAATCAGTTAGAGTTGAATTTAAAAATTGGATTGGGTCTCTCTCTCTCTCTCTTGTGACACATACAATACATTCATTTCTTTACATTAAGTAATCATTTTTTACTATATATAATGCAGAAATGTCAAATTTATTTGTTTTTGTGATATTTTTTTCTTATTATAATTATATAAATCCTGTGAAAAGCATACTTACAAATCAGAACGCAATATAACTTAATTATTCCATACTTCCAAAACTTTAATCACGTAAAAAATATTATATAGAAATCTAATAATAACTATTTCAACAAAGATTTTCGAACAGTTCATGCGGTATAATTTATTAATGGCATTTCTCAATAGTTTATTTGAATTATTTCACTTTCTCGGATTTTTAAAAAGTTATAATAAAATGAAAACCTGAAATAATAACCTACGAAAACCGGTGTATTTTCATACGATAGAAAAAATATAGATTTTTTCATTTTACAAGAGTTTTTGCCATGTTTAAAACTAGGGAGTTTGAAAATAATACATTTCTAGTAGTGAATTATTTTCCAACTTAAATGTTGAAGAAAATAGTAAAATAAATATTTGCACACATCGGAAAATAATTAAATGAATGTAACACATAGTCGTATAAGAAAATAGTTTTGTATACAAACTTTATCTGAATTTTTGTGTAATCATTTAATTAATATTAAAAAATTCGGTTAAAAATCTCCAATATTCTGATAAAACGAAATGAATTTTACATTTATAACTGTACCTAGTTTTTCATTCATTAATATACTTGAATAATTACATAATTATTTTTTTTTCCTGTTGCCAATTCATTAATCGCATATCATTAGCTTATTTGAAAAAAAATAAACAACTCTGCTCTTTAAAATAAATAAATATCATTTAATATTTAGAATATGATTACTTCTTTTAATTTAATTCTTAAAATTTATGAATTGTTAAATAATACACACAAATAGTCCCGGTGTTTGTTTGGGTATTGTTCTCGATTTCGGAAGGTAATCAAATCCCAACCCAACGACAACTACAGCGCATTGTCCTCCATGTGAAATGACACTCTGAGGAATGATGAATCAAGTCTGGGGTCTGCTGATTGGTCCCTGCATTTAAAATACGAAAGCCCATCATTTTTTGATGGGGATTTTTTTTTTTTTTTTTTTTGTTATTCTATAAAATCGTTAAATTTAAAATAAAGATGATAAATTGCTTCGGTATAAAATTTAAGACAAATAACGTGTTGTTAAAAATTTTTATTTTTATAAGCTTATTGCACTTTTTATCAATAAATTTCTTCAATATTTAATTCGTCCCTTAAATTTTTTTTGTTTATACCATACAATATCAAAAACTAAAAAAATTACTATCTAAAAATACTTATTTAATACAAATTATTTTTTATTATTAAAAGTTATTTTTCAATAAAAAAAATTAAAATTTTTCAAATGTAAAATATGATATCCTTGACAAAAAAAATATAAATAATAAAAATCCAATATAAAATAAATTTAAAAAATGTAGTTATTGATTCATATTAAACAAGATTAAAATTTTGCAGGAAAAAAAATGTGAATTTCAGAAAAATCTCTTTTTTCGAAAAATAAGGGATATATTTTTTCCCAAATTTAAGAAGTTTAAGAATAAATTTATATTCAGGTTCTTTAGCTCACCAATTGCAGCCGCAATGAAAAAAAAAAGGGATTTTCCAGCGTATAAAAAAATTTTGTTCTGATACTACTTCTACAGACTGATTCCTATTTGTTTTAATATTTCTCCTAATTTTCCAATTAGCATTGCATACAATTGAACTTTAAAGTTACGATAGAATTTCATAAAAAGAATTTAGAATTTTTCTGTTGGTACAAAGAACAGAAGAAATTTTTTATGTCACATTAAATTGAATCGACTATATGTAAATATGTATTTATTTTCTAATGCGAATTTTTTGAAGATTTACATATTTCTTATTTGGAATAATGTACTGCGAAAACTGTTTCCCAATTAATCAAGAAATCTATCTAATTAATATGAGTGAACATGATAAATTCCTGAGTCGTCATCCAATTTAATGTATACGTTTTTACAAGTTTGACATTTATTTGATTCATGCAATTGTTTTATCCTTTCGTTTGGGACCTAAAAAAGAAATGCAACTCGTATAGTTAGATTAATTTTTGTTTTCTCTTACGTCATTAAAATGTAATGAAGGGGATTTATAGCAATTTCATTATATATTGGTTTTTAGAACGACTTTTTTCATATACATATATATATTATCTGTTTCTATTTTGTGGACATCCGCATTCTTCCAAATAATTTTGAAAATTGGTAGAATCTTAAAAACAAAGTGGAAATTAACATCATTATAATATTTAAGTTCAAACATTAATAAAAAAATTCGTTTCACTTTTAATCAGTACCTATTAAGTACATAATAAAACTCAGGAATCAACCCCGTCTTTTACCAAAGCTTAAAATTAAGCGGTGATTAAAATTGAGAGATGCAGTTAATGAACGAAATAGGCAATCAAAACGTATCACAAATAATAAACACAATAATCTAATATAATGAACATAATAAGGAATTATTATTTTTTTAAAAAACAAATGATACCCCCAATATTAACTTTTAAGATAAATAAATTCTAGAAATCCATGGTTATGGAGAATTTAATATATTAATTTTTACTGAATGTGAGAATATTGAATACACATTGTTTTCAAAGTATTTTGAATAAAATTTTTGTATGCCAGTGATTAAATTTAATAATTTAAACAACTCGAAATTTAAGAATAATTATATCATTTAAATTGCCAGTGAACAAATCTTAAATAAAAAATAACAATCCAAATGCATAAAATAGTAATTTCATATATAGATATGTATATTCTTTTATAAGACAAAATTCAACAATATAGAATTTTCATGTTCATCATAGTTATATATATCTAAGTTTTCTCATAACAAATGATTTTTGATGAATTTTAAAAAAATTAATATATTTTAATAACTTCTGAAATATTTTTCATGAATTGCATTGTAAGCTGGGAAAAATAATAAAATGCATTATTTTTTCCAGTTTACAATGTGAATAGGATATATCGATAATTTTCATATTTCGTGCAGCGAAACGGTTTTTGTTAATTTTAAAAATTAAACTCGGATAGAAATAATTCAAAATAGAAATAGTTTATATTTATATAACTTTTTAAATTTTTTTCAACCTCTTGATGTTAAATAAATTTATACAAATTTGAATGGTATGTAATTTATTTTAAATATTGCATCATATGTTCAAAAATAAATATTAAAAAATAAATTGATGCTGACTTTTAAATCTCTAGATTTTTCTTATTTAGAATAAAAAAACTATTTTGATGCAAAAAGATTTAATTATTTCAAAAATTAGGACATTTGCTGAACATGAAAGAACAAACCTAAGAAATTTATTTCGATAAAATGCCTTTCCATTGCAGTTATCTTCCCATAATGCAGTGGTTGTTACGTCACAACCAATAGCTTTAACGTATGCAGCTTGCTTCTTTTAGTGCTCAGATTCACCCAGATAGATTAGTCTTATTGAGTACGTGTGCATTGCGGATTTAGGCGTTTGAAACTCTCAGATCTTTCAAAATTTCCCAAATTTTATAAAATTTAGCTTTTTACAATATTTTTTAGTACTATTATCTCGCCTTTTCCTTCGATTTTCAAAATAGCATGGATAAAAAAGGCAATGAAGAAGGTGCCTACATTGGCGACCATCATGATGTAGATCCCGTGGATAATATGGATGAGGAAGCAGCTGCTAAAGAAAAGTTGACCGCTAGTGATCCTAATGTGAAATTCACTTCTGTTAATCTGGATGGATACGACGGTAAAAATGGCGAAGCCAAAGTTGACATCCAAGTATCCCAGACTACAGTTGGTATGGGCAAAGACGAGCTGATGAAATACGCTAATGAGCCCTTTTGGGTGAGATTACGATTATTCTTATTTATCCTATTCTGGGTAGCATGGTTTTTGATGCTCATTGGAGCTGTAATAATAATTATTCTGGCTCCTCGTTGTCCTCCTCCACCTAAAGTAGCCTGGTATCAATATGATGCTTTGTACCAAGTCGATGTCGAAACATTCCAAGATTCTGACGGAAACGGGATTGGTGATTTTAAAGGTCAGTAATTTAATCCTCCAGTCGTTTATTTCCTATTTCATATAAAATATACAAATATTGGTGATGTTAAAATTACATTCCAGGAATTAGTATTCCCGTTTCCCATATTAATTCTAATTAACTATCTTCAGTTATATATCTAATTATAACTTGGTATTATAGATACTGTTAAGTATAATTATATCGAAAATTAGTGTAAATATTTTAAACAATTATTTAAAGAGCTATTAAAGTAAATTTTAATTTTTACATTCATTTATTTTCATTGATTATTGAAGATGTTACATAAAATTAAAATGACTTTTTTATGCTCATCATTTAGATAGCAAATAAGTATTGCATGTTGAAGTTGATTTAGACCGTTTTTTTTTTATTTTTTATAAAATTATTCTTTGTTTAATCCAAAATATTTTTTATCATGAATATATTGTTAATTGCTATGATTTCATCAATTTTTAAGAATTTTCCTTCATGAAATTTTTGTTTTATATTTTTTAACAAAAACTTTCTTAAAATTCAAAGAAATTATATTGCAAATGATGCATAGTGAAATTGTCAATACAGATTTTCATTTTCTTGTCCTTGACAAAAAATAAAAGATATTTGCAGTTCATTAATTACTATTGATTTATTAATTGATTGAAGTTCTTTGTGCATGTGTAAAATACTTCATAACTTTTATGTCAAAAGGAAAATAGTTCATTAAAGAGTATACATAATATTGTAAAATGTCTGCAATAATTATCAGTAAAAGCTGTATATTTGTCAATTAATCTAAAAAAAATGTTTCTGAAAACACAAATTTTTGTAACTTTGTATTTATATATAAAAGTTGTTAAAACAAAGAAAGTAGAAATAATGTGTCGATAAAATATCATCCGCTAGTGATCCTAATTAAAAAACATCTTTTATAACATTGTGTGTATATCTGTAATCGGAGTCTCTCCCATAATTTAATCTATAATGAATCGTGGAATGTATAAGTAAAATTGTTTTTGCTGTCAAATACATACTTTGCATAAGTCTAACTGTTTAGCAAAATGTTTTGTTAAAAAATTGAGCAAAGTTAACTTTAATTTAAAAAGGGCTTTATTTAATATAATTTTTAATTTACATGCTCTAAACTTTTAATGATATTCAACTATTTATTTAGCATTATTTCTTTTACAATTGTAGTAAATTTTATCAAATGTGTATAACCTTTACTTGTTTGAATTCAGGTCTTATTTCTAAATTGGACTATTTTAAGAACCATAATATTGGTGCACTACTGCTTAGTCCTTTTTATAAATCTGAAGATGATGCTATTGTTGATCATAAGGAAATCGACAGCAGGCTGGGTACATTGGAAGATTTTAAAGAACTTGTTGCCGAGTTAAAGAAAAGAGGTGAACAATTTTATTTAATAACTTGAAAACAAGATTTATAAGTTTTTCATATTTTTTTCATATATAATGACTTTAAATTATTTTAATTGATAATTAATTTAAACTTAAAATTTCATTGTGCCTTATTGACAAATTTTAATTGTTATAAATATGATGAAAAATTATTTTAATAAATTATGATAACTTTGTACAAAATTTGTAAAAACTTTTCACGAGTTAGTGTTCTATAGTAATTACGTATGAAAAATATTCATTCTACATAAATCTTAGTTAATATTGTGCTGTATCATTTAAGACAAGTAAAACGTGTCTACTCAATAATTTTTCAAATAATATATGAATTAATATTAAATTTTCGTGTTTTATCTTTTTTATTAGTGCTTATTGTCATAAAAGATATAAATTTTTCAGCATGAAAATATTAATTAAAATTAGTTTAATTAAATTTTAGTCAAAATTAAGAATTATTTTTTACTTAATAATTAATTAGTCTTAATTTAATAATTAATAAGACTCAATATATTTTACTTTTTAATTAAAAATTAGTCAAAATTAAGAGTTAGTTTTTTAGTAATATCTTGGTTTGTAATATCATTGTATGTCGTAACACATGAGTTTTTATGTCTATCTTAAGATGTCACTGAAGTAATAAGTGAGCCTTTTTAGGTTTTATATTTTCTTTCTATGAAGGTGATCTAACAATAGCAAAAAAGGGGTACCTATTTTACTTGGTGTTCATTAAATTTCTGCAATTGTCAAAATTTTGCTGGGAAAATTAAATAAAATATTTATTTTAAATATTAATATATAAACAGATAATAAATTGCTTTTTCTTAGAAATATAGTATGTTTCATACATTATTTGCAATATTGTTTAATATATCAAAATTGAGAGTTTAAAAAGTTGAATTTTTTTTAAGTCTAAATCTGACTAAAAGTTTCGTCGAATAAAAGTCAAAATATAATTATTTTCCTCTTTTATTTTACTGAGTGCATCATATTAGATATACAAATTCCAGTATTGTACCAAAAATTTATTTTTGATACAATACTGGAATTTGTATATCTAATATGATGCACTCTGTAATTCTTGTTTTTGATTCTTATGTAAAAATGTAATTCTTATTTTTGAAATAGTTTACTTTTTCTAAAAATTTGGTTTCTGATTATGAGTAAAAAAACTGCTTTTTGTTTACTGCTAAGTTATGATGGGTAGTTTAAAAACGCACACACTTGAGCATCCTTTCATTTTTTAACTCTTATTAAATCCTTAAAAATCTGTTTCAAATATTTTGCTTCAAAAGGGATTAATATTTAGAAATTATTAAAAGTGTGTATGAAATGTAAGATAAATTTTTTAGATAACATTTTATGGTAAAATCCTAGTATCTGTAAAGTATTAGACTCGATTTTCAAATAGGTCACCAATGAACACAAGGTAATTGATTCATAACCATCATTATATGAGAGTGTTTCATAATCTAAAAAACTGGAAATCTCAAAATGGCAATTCATAAACATTTCAAATCTTAATGTCGCCTAATCTGTTGTGTTACAGATACTAGGATTAAGCCCATTAGGATTGAAATATAGTAGAATTTATAAAATGGTGTTAAATTCTCTTAAAATATATTTTTAATATAGATATGTACTTGGTGATTGATTTCATTCCCAATCATACAAGTGACAAGCATCCCTGGTTTAAAGCTAGTGTTGAAGGTCAGAAACCTTATGATGGTTTTTACATCTGGGCTGATTCAGCATCTGGAACTTTTGATAAAAGTAAACCTCCTAACAACTGGGTAATGTATCAATTTTATTTCTTAAATATATGGTAAATATAACTCAATAAAAGTCCACAGAAGGGTGGAATAAAAGAATAAGATTGCACCAAACCACAGAAAGTTTGGCACAATTTCCAGTTTTCGCAGCAATTGCTGCACAGTGGGTTTTGCCAATCTAAATTACATCACTACTTGCAATATCTTATTACTGAATGCTGGTCACGCTCAAACTTCAACTTTTCAATTGTGCGCTATTTTAAATTTCAAATATCAAAATTTTGAATATTTTATTATAATTACTTATACTGCAGAAATATTAAATTGCTAATAACTAGAAACTAACTTCTCAAAGATTATATACTTAGTTTATACTTGTAATTTTATAATTTTATTTTGTCATGTGGTCTACAATGGGTGACAATGAATGGACAATGAAGCTCTTATCTCTAATCTAAGCAAAGCTCATTTTTATTTAAACTCTAATTTTAATTAAACGGGCAGTCTCACCCACCTTAAAAAATTCACATAAATTCAATCTAGCCTCATTTTAATATGACAGTAAAAATAAATATAAAGCATAAACATTACTTCATACTAAATCTAAATACCAATATATGAAATATTTATAAACCCTGTATATATACTTAATATATTACATAAAATAAGATAGCTTGCGTAATCATCAGCCCTGATATGCCATGATGCTCTCTAAAGAATTACATGACCATATATGTTCCACAAGGAAAATAATTCAAAATAAAATTTCAAAATGATGACAAAAATATGAAAGTAAATTCATTTTATAAACTTTGGAATAAAATTTTACTTTAACTAATCAGTGCTTTAAAGATTACAAGCATACAAATCAAATATCACATGTACACTATCACATGATGTAATTAAACAATTTTTTCTCGTATGAACACAGTTTGACGCATTAAGACTTTTGGTGCATTTTATCAATTACACACTTCTGTAGTCTTAAGCTTATAATTCAAGTAAATAAAACTTTACCATTAAGTGAGTTTTTCATTTTTGATGTTATGTAGCATTCATTTTAAAAAAAGGAGGGATTATCATAGTTTGAATATTGCCTGCAATGATATGAAAATGAATTATTGGCAAGAATTCTGTATTTAACAAATTTATAGAGTAATGTACCAAAAATAGGTTTTGGGGTATTGGGTAGTGAAATTAAAAATCTGAACAATATTGAGCTAAAATAAAGAGAAATTACTTGAATATTTTTTCTCCTTCCTTGTTTGTAACCATAGTTGTACTTAAATCTGTTATGATTTTCATCTCCACAGTTAGTGTATTTGATTCGCTTTTGGCATTGATGTTTGCAGTGGTTTGATTTACTTTAAATTGTTCAAGAGTTTAACTTGAAATAAGTTTTTGTATGTTAAAAAAATTATCACAGAATGTCAAATTTGATTTACATCAGGCTTGAATGTTTATTTTGGGACATTTTCTAAATTATATGTTCCAATCCAGTGAGTTTGAGTGTCTAAACAAAGGGGGGAGTACTAAAAGCAGCATAATCGTTTTTGATTGTTTAAAGTCTCTAAATATATTTAATGTATCATCTACTACCAAATATTCAAGAAAGGTACCTCTATCAAATCACAATAGTGTAATACTTTTAATGAGGAATATGTTCATTTCAGATAAAATTAAATTTCTTTTGAATTAAATATATTTTTTAGATCCAAAATGTTTTGAGAAATGCTCTTTCTCCTTCACCTTGTTTAAATCTTGAGTCTTTTGAACAGATTAATTCCCACCCAATCATTGTCTAATGAAATTTAAAAAATTGGGTATTCCTAATTAAATGAAATAATTTTGTAGGTTTTTGTGTATAATTTATATTGCAGTTTCATAAAATGGACGTAACAAACTTAGATGTAAATATCCAATTATTTCTTAATAATTATTCATAAATTTTTTAATTATAAACAGTCAAGGGGGAGAGAAACCACACTTACATCATATTAACAAATGGTCCATTTATATTTTAACTTCCTTATATTATTCAATTGTAAAATAATATGCCTGAAATGAGATTTTTTCATGGTGTAATAAAGATGGTGCCAGTAACAGAGTTACTAATTTATTGAAATTAGTGTTCCACAATTATAATTTCTAAAAATAAATAAAAATTAAAAATGTAGTGCAGAATGTTTAAAAAAAGCCTGTGTTTATTGTTATATTTTATTGACATTGCTTTGTTGCTCTTATGAGAATATGGCATTGTTAATCACTATCAAATTTTGTTTGGTTCCTTAAATTTTCTTTTTAGATATTCCTAATTATTAATTATTTGATAAATTTAACATTTCATGGAATTTGATGACAAATTTTATCAGATCATAATTGGAACTTCTATATTCATGAATTATGAACTTTGATATTCATTGTGAAATTTTTATTAAAAAATTTTAATTTTGCTGAATGTTTCATGATGAATCATTGTTATGTAACTCATAATTTAAATTTATGAAAAAAATCAGTTTATTTAATACTTTTAATTATATTATTCATTTTTAGCCAAGTGTTGAAGGTGGGTCTGCCTGGGAATGGAATGATAACATGCAGAAGTTTTATTTACATACTTTTGAAAAAAATAAGCCTGATCTTAATTTAAGAAATGAACTTGTGAGAGAAGAACTAAGGGTTGGTATTTAATTATATTCAAATCTTACACATCAAAACTTAGTTTTATGGTTAAAGTTTATATTATATTGCTATGTTCTGTTTTAGTAATCTTCTAAGTTTTTTTTTTATCTGAGTATTTGTTAAAAACATGTGGACTGTGTTGTAGGTATTTAGTCTTTAATTAAAGATAACAATTATTCAATATATTAAAAAAATTTGAGTGTCATATAATTTTATGATAAAAGACGACAAAACTACAGGATTGGTACAATTTCCAATTTTCGCACGAAATGCTGCACAGCTGTCTTGACAACTTAAATTACATCACTAAGCACGATATCCACTTGCTAAATACCAATTGCATTTCAACTTTGAAATCATGCTCTATTTCGAATTCCAAATATCAAAATTTCGAATATTTCATTATAATAACGTATATTATAGAAGTATTAAAATTCTATAATAATTAGAAACAATTTTTTAATAAAACTCAAATTTTAATATACCGGCCAAAGGTGCCCACCTTGAAAACGTCGGTGTGGCACTATCTACTACAGTGACATTTGGGCAATAAAGCTAAGTTTGTAACATTGACAAATAGCCTCTTTTATTAAAATTCTAATATTAATATACTGAGCAATGGCACTCAATTTAAAAAAACCTTCAGTGACAACCGGGCAATAAAATCGTTAAACTTCTAAATTTAATAAATTGCATTTTTTACTTAAACTCAAGTTTTTATTAACTGGGCTTGTGACGCCCACCTTCAAAATTTTCAGTACTGTACAATCTAACACTAATGTAAAACATGCCATATATCTTACTTAAGGATGTAATTATTTAATCAAACATACGTTTTTATAAAATCTAGAGTTTTTAATAATCCTTCTGGAAATTTTAATGAAAAATAAAATAACTCGCCTGTTTGAGGAAGAACGGTTTTAAGGGCTTTGAAGAAATCTTCTATTGTATTTTCTTTATGGTTTCTCCACGATACATACTCTGTGATGTATGAATCAAACTGACCAGGCACGTAATTATTACCCCGTACAAATCTTTTATTGGTCAACCAAACAAAAATTTTAAATAATATAACTTAAAAAAAATTCAAAATCCAATAACGGGAACATTAACGTAACAAGTTCTTAAATCATAAACAAATGAAATTACTCGTTAAAGGTTTCAAGAGTCGCACACAAAACAAATTTTGTGCATGTCATACGATTGATTACCTTATGTCATAAAACAAAAATCTTGTCATGCAAACGTATTATGAACCGTTAAACCAGTTTGGCCCACTTTATCGCACGCTTCGTGCATTTTACCCTTTGTACAGTTCTCTACTCTTAGATGAATTTTATTAGTAATTTGAAATAAGGAAAAAGAGAAAAAATTTATGTGCACAAGCAAGTTGTATTAAAACTTTTCTCTCTCAATCTGTAGCTTTGTTTTTCCTGATGTTATGTTAGATCCTTTATTTCCAGAACTGAAGTTAAAAGTTGCTCATTTCTTTGCTTGCATACTATTACATCTTAAATATCATGAGCAGTGTCTTATTTTGCTATATTGGATTATTTCCATTTAAATGATTGTTTGCAGCTGCTGTGCAAAATGTTTGTTTGGCATATCTGACCATTGGAATCTATCATATCTGAACTGATTTCTGTCATATTTAGAGAACTGCTTTCACCATTAAAATTTTTTATGAAGTTTATTTTTAAGAAAAATGCAACCTATACATTAAATTGAGTTAAAATTAATAATAGATTATCTACTTCAGTAGTTCTAGGAATTATTGGATTTTTAAATTTGATTATATAATCTGCTTCTTACTAATTTAAATATATATGACAAATTTATTTTCCAAAACTTAATAGTGCAATTGAATCCAAATAAACACTCTTTTGAATTGTAATTTTTTATTATTTTTAGTCAAAAATAAGCCTTTTATTTTTGACTGAGTATTGAATACAGTATTCAGTATGTTCCAAAAAAAATTAATAAAAACATAATTATAAGAATGGAAAAGAATATTGAAACTTGTATCATGAAAAGTTTTGATTTTTCCGTTTCTATTAGTAATTTCAATCTATATTGCCTTTGATAGTTGCTAAAGAATATGTGTTAAGAAATTATGTCTGAGAACAGTGAAATTATTAAAAATTAAAAGAGAAACAAAATTCAGTTTGCTGATAAGAAGTTTAATTATCTTACCTCTTGATATTTCTTTTAATTAATATAATTTAAGTGACTATTACTTTAATTCAAAAATTTCTTTTTAATTTCTGTAGGAAATTGTTAAATTCTGGTTGGAAAAAGGTGTTGATGGTGTCAAAGTTTCTGCAGCCAGCCATTTGATTGAAGAAGCAGATTTTTCAAGAGATGAAGCTATTGCAGTTGAAAATACACCAGACACTGTAAGATTAAAGTGCACTTGTATTCTAGCTCTATAGCTTTTTTTAAGCATGTATGTCACATAATCTATCTTTGTATTCTGTTCTATATATTTAGTTCCCTCTTTATAAATATGATTCTTAAGTTGTTTTGCCAAATGCTTTTATATATTATAAGTAAAATGAAGTCTTTTAAAATGAGTAATTTCTTTTTAAATTTCAGAACTGAAAGTTGAAAGTATGACAGTGTGATATAAATATATTATGCTTTCAGGCTTTTAAAAAATAAATAAAAAAATTTTTGCTTTATATATGTTATAACTTTTTTATCATTAACTTGTGTTTATTTAATATTACTTTAAATCTCTTCATTAAAGTTACTGATATGAATTAGAAAAAATAATCCAAAATAAAAATCCAATTCTATTTTAATGTTATACAGGCTCAATATAAAGACTTCAATCATGCATATACCCTTAATCAACCTGAGAATATTGGCCTTTTTGAAGAATGGAAATCAATTCTTATGAATTTTACAACCTCAGAAGACAAATACAAGTAAGCATGGTTTTATTTCAATCTCTAACATTTTTGTTTGATGCAGTTGACATTTATATAACAAACATTTTATAATCTAGGAATTCAAGTATTAAAAATTTCATGGATTAGAAAACTAAAATGTGTTATTAAGATATGATAATATGGGCTATATATATATATATATATATATATATATATATATATATATATATATATATATATATATATATATATAAAATATGCTAAAAGAGCAACAGTGTAAATTGCTAAAATTGTAACATCAGTTTTATGATAAAACTTTATAATTTTAATATTAAATTATGTTCATTATGTAAAATTTAATTGAATTTAATACAAAAAGTTCATATTCATTGATATTAATTGTTTGGTCTTTTTAAGAACTTTAATTGCAGCTATTACCATAGCATTATTGAATATTGCTATGAAATCTCCCAAAAATATCATACTTTTTATTGAGATACCAACTATAAGAAATTATTTTTGTCTTAATAGGTTAGAGATTATACACATATATAGTTCTATCTAACTGTTCAACCACAACTGTCAAACCAGACTTCATAAAATCATACTATTGAATATTATACTGAACTCTGTTGTGTTGTTACTAATGACACTTGGACAAGCCAGGCTTGCTATGCCTTGGCTATGCTAATTTAAATCAATAGGGTGCATCTTTCAATTAATCAGAGCATGACAAAGGTGAAAGTATGACTTTTCTTTTCAAATCTTCTGATAGATGGCGTCATCAGAAGATCCACTCTTTTAATTTTGGCATTGATCTGAGGGGGAGATTTTCTCTAGACCATTGCACCCATGGTAACTGCTCAATGACTGACCACAAGACTTATGATTCCACAGATTTAACGAGCATGTGTGTCGCATGTACTCGTACTGTGCGTCTTTGGCGGCATTAAGAATCAAACCTTGCCCTTACGGACAGAAGGCTGATACCCTAATCACTACATACCAACTACATATTTTTTGTTTACGATTTTGTGTATGATATTAAGATATAAATGTTTAGCCAAATAACACTTGTAATTTCCTATCATCATTTGCTTAAATATTACCTTAAAATATTAATCCACACAATTAATATTCTGATTTAGAAATTTTAAATACAGTGGCAAAACCTTGTATAAAAAAACTGTTAATATTAGCTGTGTATCTCTGTTATATCATTCATTTATTTTAATTTCTTAGCCATTGGCAATGTATTCCTTTACCATAAAAGATGCAGCTCTAATATTGCTGTTGCAATTAAATAATGAATCTTGTTTCATAAAAATTTATAAGATGCACATGAAAGTGGAACTACACTGAATAAGTGCATTTCATAACAATGTAAATGATAAGAAGAAATACTTATTAAAACATTAAATGTAATGAATTTTTCAATATTTTATAATTTGCAAATTTTAATGATCAAAGGGTAAGCCCTTTTAAGTAATTGAATATAGCCAGTGATATTGTTTAGCATTAGAAATGAAAGCAAAATCTAGAACTTTTTTATTTCATTTTAATCTGATATTTTTATACATTTCTAGTCTATACATAGTTAATATTTAGGCCATCACCCCCATTAATTTAGTATAAAATTATTTGACTTGCCAGCATTTTTTGAAGTCAAAGCCATTTTTTGTAATATTTTAAACGTATTTTTAATTTACAATTAAATATAACTTTAAAATTAATTAGTTTAATATTGACATTTCAAAGCATTTAATAAAATAAAACTTAGTACCTGACATATACTGTGACAACACAATTTTATATAAAATCAACATATAACCAAAATACAGAAATTGGTACAAAAAATTTCTTATGAATAATTAGTAAAATGATATATTTTTTCTCTTATTTTAACCCTTAAACTGGTTTGCCCGTACAGCGTACTAGCTACTGATCATTGGGCACATCTCGTTCGCCCATGCGGTGTGCATGCATTGATATTTCCCCCTTGTTTTGATATGCCTGCATTTATTATATTGAAAAAGAGACTTTAGAATTAGAAGATTTCAATAGATTGCATAGCTTATCCATGCCATTTAAAAGCATTCTAATAAGTTTTTTCTTTTGTTACTAGAAGTCGAAAATATTTTGCATTCTTGGTTCTTGAAAGTTTTGCTACACGGTTTTCTAGTTGTGAATTCAAAGCTCTTTAGTTATGGATGATACAATAGATAATACTTTATTGTTAGGTATTTTTGGTGATTTCGATACAAATTCAGAATTGTCTTGTAATATTCTGGATAATTCTTCAGGTGACACATGTAGTGAGCTCAGTTCATGTGAAGACTTGACTTCTGCTAGAAATGGATGTGGAAAACCCACCTCTTCCTTGTCCCAGGTTTAATTTTACTGATGTTCCAGCAGTAAATATACGGATTGATGATAATCTGATGAACTGCAATTTTATGACTCATTTATTCTGGTCCGGTAACAAGATTGGCTTCACTGCATAAACTGATTAAAAATGCCAACATGTAAGGGCATTTGTGTTACAAAGTTATAAAATTTAAAAAATGCTTAAGTTCATTATTTATCAAAACATTTTTAAGAATTCTTTCATTTTCCTTTTATACTAAGTTAGGACTTTAATTATATGCAATAAAAAATGTTTTTTGGAGCTTTTTTGGAAAAAAAAATTGACCAGTTAAGAGGTTAACTTGGAAAATAGGACTGGTTTTGTTTTCAAGTTTTCTTGTTTCTGCATTCTAGCATCCATCTTTGCTCCTTGTGGAATGCAAGGAGCTGATGAGCCACATCTGAACTCACTTGTCAGTCTATGCTGAACACTGCCCTTGAGAAAATTTAATATAAGTTACATAATTTTAATTGAATGTATGAATTTGATTTCCCATTTCAAAATCTTTTCTCAAGTCTTTAAATACTTAAACAAAATGATTCTAACTAAGGAAAATTTTTAGTCTGTTTTTCCACATCTATTAATCTATTCAACAACATATAAAAAAAAGATAATTTTGGGTTTAAGAATTCATTTGTGGCTATTTAATGCTCTCGCTTTTCTTTCACCAAATAAATACTAATGCGGGTTTAGAGTGGTTAATAGAGACCACTAAAGTGTTTTTTCCCCTAATGATCTGCATAGTTATATGGTATTAATATTAGTGTGTAATAGTCTGCATAATTATAGTACATTTTTATTTCATTGGTTTGCATAATTAATATTGTTTAAAACCTTTCACAGGATACTTGTTGCTGAAGTTTCAGGATCTTGGAATGCCAGTGCATCATATTATGGAAATAAAACTGAACGTTTAGTTGATTTGATGTACAATAATGATTTCACTCAAATCTCTGAGAACCCTACTGGTATTGAATTGAAGCAACATCTTGATATTAATTATCTTCCAGATTTTGCTTGGCCAGCTTTATTGGTAAATTCTTTATTATGTCTGCAACAATGAATGAATGATTGGTTTTTAATTATATATATTCTCATAATAATATAACATATAATTTCAAAATTATAGAAACTCTTGTGAATAAAAGTGTCATATAAGAATCGCTTTATAAACAAAGTGGTGGCAAGAATTATATTGTTATTCTTGCCACCAGTTTTTTTTTTTAATATTATTATAGATGAGGTAGCTTTAGAGAAGTTTGCATAAATCTTAGATTTGTGTGGAACGCATAAAATATTGAACTTCATATTTTCAAAAAGTGCCAAATTGTAGAATCTCAGGTAACTGGGGGAACTATGACTCTGGATCCCATCTTCTTAGCTTTTCTATATGTGTATGATGCCTAAAACCATGTTTGTATGTACTGAAAGTAAGGTCAGCTAGTGAAAATAGTAGGCAATAAGAAAAGCTAGTTGAAAGACCTGGTTTGGAAATTTGTTGTATTGTCCGAAAGAAAAGAGATCCAGAATCACCTAAAGAGACTACAGAACTCAATCAGCATATTTAAATTCACCAGTATCAGTAATTATAATCTTGAAGAATTAGCTGTTGATGTCATCATTAAAGAATTTATTGAATGATTGATATATAAAGAATATATTGCTAAAAAAAATACTGGAGAATTAAACTTTACTACTGTTTTATTTGTAATACATATAAAATATGCAATTCTGTATACTACACACACACACACACACACACACACACACACACACATATATATATATATATATGGGTGTGTGTGTTGTGTGTGTATATATATATATATATATATATATATATATATATATATATATATATATATATATATGGGTGTGTATACTAGAATATTTATAGCAGTTATAAGAATTTAATTTTACTACGATGATGTCAACCTTGAATGAAACAAAGTGATATTTGGAAATTTTGAATTTTCTACAATGCATTGTTCAAGGACTTCAGATTTTCCTACTTTATATAAATGCATAAGGTGACACCTGTGTACATAGTTAACACTGTCTAATTTTCATAACATCTTAAGGAGAGATTCTTACTAAACTTATAACTTGTGTTAGCCCAATGAAAATTATTATTGCCCCATTATCATGGAAACCATTGTATGTTCTGATTTCTGAAACACTTTTACTAAGCAAATTGCGTAATCTTATCAGAAATAACATTAAAATCAAAAGAAATTATATGTGAAATAATATAAAGAAGAATGTCTTAATTTAAATATTCAAACATTAAAGATGTAAAATTAATATTATTTTTATTTTTTGTTTGCGACTTGTATGTGTGGGATATGATTTTGATATATATTTGGGTATATAGTGTATATATAATTGATTTTAATTTGGGAATTCATTCTTCATGTAAGATCCTAGCTAAAATGTATGTAGCTTAAAATTCATATTTGTTATTATATTATATGTGCTTCAAATTATTTCTTTTACTATGTGTAAATTGTTTGACATGATAATTCATACTGCATGCATTTAAATACATGCATATGAAATCGTAAAATTTGCATAAAATGTTCAAAATAAGCAGTTGTTGGGATCAAATCTGTAACAGAGCTGCTATATATAATTATAGTTTCATTTTTAATTAGTAAAATAAATTTTTAAGTTTATCAAATTTTGCATTAATATAACTTGAAAAAAATTATAGGTTTCTATGATAATTTTATTATAGATATTTTAATATAAATAATAAAATAGTTTGTAGAAATATTAAGAACCTAAAAGAATTTCTAAACAGGTTATTTATAAAACGCTTATTAAAATTTTATTTTTAAAAAAAATTTGCCACAAAACTAAATAGTTAATTTGCTCTCTGATCATAAATTTTGTGTTTAATCAACATCCATTTTTATGTATATCTTCTCAATATAATTTTTATTGTTAGTTTGTAAAATTCCTGAAGATTTTTCTTCAAAAACATTAGTCATATTTTATAGAGAGTATTTCATTAAAAAGTACAGCAATGTAATATTGACATTTATAGTTTCTATAGAATTTAAAATTTCTTTTCTTGAAGTGTTTATTTAAACAACATTGAAATATTACTATCTTAATTAAAAATCTATTGTTTTTAGTTTGGAAGCAAAAATGTTCCCAGGCTAGCTAGCAGAGTTGGGGAAGAATTAGTGGATGCCATTCATATGGCTGGAATTTTACATGGAAGTACACCTATAGTATACTATGGTGATGAATTGGGAATTCCAGATTTTGTACCTGAAGATGGAGAGGTAATCTTAGTTTTTATATTTTGCCATTCTTCAAAATTATCTTATATTTTTACTTTTGCATCAGAAATGATAAATTACTCAAATTCTATTGTAACCTGATTAAGTGTTATACTTTTGTCTGAGTACTATATTTTTTATGTTATAGCTGCCCACCTCCCAAACTGTTATGCTGTGGAATAATGAAACAGCAAGTGGATTCACTAGTGGTTCTACCAATTTCCCTGTTCATACAAACTACCCTGCTATGAATGTTGAAGTAAGTTTATTCTAGTTATTTATCAGTGTCTCAGATATCTCCTGCTAATTATTTTACAAGATTCATCTTGAAAGAATAATTGTATTTTATTTCATATTCAAAATGTTACTTTTTCATCTAACATTTATATTATTTATTACAATAACATGTGTAGCATAATTTTATTCTTAAAGGTTTTATTTCTCAATGTTTTATTCAAAGTTATCAGTTTCCAGTATTTATTTTTCAGTGTTTAGAATTTGAATTATGGATTTGAAAGCCACTATATTGCAATGGTTATTGCATATGATTTTAAATTTATTGTTATTATAATATTTCTCTGCTTTTCATTAAGAAATATCTTTATGCCATTTCTGTCTAGTTATTAAAAATAAGTTTAAGTTTTAAAGGTGTGGAAAAAAAAACAATTAAAGGAGTAAGATTTTTATTTAAGTTAATTGATGAGATGTGAAAATTTTGCATTTACAGCATTTTTGTATTTTAGTGATGCAGATACTACCTTTCAAATGTAATAATCATTTGGAATACAATTTTTAATATGATGTTTATGTGCTGATATTTTAAAGCTTTAAGTATGTTCCATGAAATTATTGAATCATATTTTATCGAAATTCATGAAAATAATTAGGTAAATTATGAATTGTTCTGAAAGTTTTCCATCGTTTTGAAAATTTGGCATTGTTATATAAAAAATAAAAAATGAGATTATTTATTTTTGTAGCTATGTATGTATGTAGGTTTGCATCTTTGCATGTATGTAAATGTGCATGTAGGTAGGGTGTGTAGGTATGTATCTGAGTATGAATGTATTTGTGTATGTATATATAAGTATATATCTATATATGTATATATAAGTATATGTATGTTTGTATCATTTATATAGATACTGTATGTTGTATAAATTTTTAAATAAAAATTTAAAAAATGATTATAGTTTATATATTATGTTCTATGTATGTTGACTGATTTCTAAATCTTTGATATGGTTGTTTTGTTTGTTAGTGGGAAATATATTGTGTCAAGAAATTTGGCTTGAATGAATTGTTATAATGAAATGTGCAATCATTTCTCTGAAGCTTATATTGAAAATTTATTTCAACTTTACATTTAAGTGTATATTTTGCTGTTTAACTATACAAATATTTATTTTTACAGAGTCAAGAAAACAAGAAGTCTTCTCATTTAAAAGTTTTCAGTCGGTTACTTGGCTTGAGGAAACAACCTGCAATCACTTTAGGATCCATAAGCTTTCCTGTAGTAACAAATGAAACTTTCTCCCTGGTTCGAATTCGAAAAGGAGCTCCTGGTTATCTGTTTGTTGTAAACTTGAGTAATAATTCAACAATAATTGACTTTACTGGGAAATGTAAATATCTTCCCGAAATAGCTAGGGTTGAAATTCGAAGTACCACTTTAACAAGTGGTGTTTTAACTGAAGGGGATCATCCAAAAATACCATTAAATAATGTACCTTTAGATCCTAAACAAGCTGTTGTATTTTCCTTTGTTCCCATATTTGAATGATGAAAAAATCTGATTTGTTTTATATGTAATTTTTTTATTAATTTCTTTATGAAGTGACTTTAAATTTTTTTTCTTTGATGCTAATTTATCTTGGACAAAAGTCTTAATTTATTATTTTTGAATGCATTTTTTTAAAAAGTTCTATGAGAAAATATGCATACATTTAAGATCTGATTTATCTAATAACTACCGGCCTTTGAATTATTTTTATTTTATTAACTGTTATATTCAGTTTTATTTCCTGTCATTTTGTATTAAATAATATTGTAAAATTATTTGTTGATTTCTTAAACTTATTTCCTAAGTAAAAAAATAAAAAAAACATTTTTGAACAAATTTGTAAGTTTTTAAAATGTACCTTTCATTAATCTCATCTGTTTATTTTAAAATATGATCTGTTCAATTGCAGTATGAACTTCTGTACCTACTTCAAAAATGAAGTTGAAATCTTACATTTTGTTAGAGGAAATATTTTAACTATATAATAAGAATAATCATTTGTTCTATGTTAAATTTGATTATGTATGACAAATAATGCAATAAATAAGAATATAATTTCTTAAACAAGGTGATATATTGTCTATTTTGTTGAATTGTATTTTCCAATCCTACTTATTGTGCAATTTTCATTGAAAACAGTTGTAACTTAGAAAGCTTTACTGAAATTCTTTGTAGAAGTGTCTGTTACCATTTAATTTTTTGACAGTGCTGTATGATACATATTGTATTTGCTTTGAGATCTGAAGAGTATGAAATATCTTACATTTAAAAATATCAAACTTAAAAATTCTAGCAATTAATGTTGATGATCTGTAAAAATATTTGTAAGTTAGTATTAAAATATATTTTATAATTTCTAAGTATACAAAATTTATTTTTGGAACACTTAATTTAAATTAAGAAAATGTTGATATTTTTTCAATTTAGTTTTTTGCAGTATTTCACATTGTAAACTTTGAGATAAAAATTACATTTTACAGAAATTTAATTCATTTGACATCTGAATAGTAATTTTTCAGAAACGCTAATTGTTAATTCTAAGAATTTTAAAAAATTCATACTTATTTTCTTGTCTAGTATATATTATTGATATTACATAAATTACATTTGTTCAAATTGTATCTGATGTACTGCATGGAAAAAATCATACAAGCACAATCTTTGTTATATGTATATTGCTACAAAATATTTATAATAGTATAACTTTTGTTATTTTTTAAATATGATTTGTTAATATTTTTATGTCCTTGATAATTTTCATCAATAAATGTTTGTGTATACAGCATATGTTTATTTTGTATTGACTTATAAATTTTGAACAATTGTTTCTAAATAGTTTAATCAAAAAATTCATCATCAAAAATCATTTTTATCTTCTTTAATATTTTAACTGGTTAATTAATAACTTTAAGTATAAAATTGATTATAGAAAGATAATTGATTATCTTAAATCACTTATCTGTGCTAAAGTACTATTTTCTCAGAGGAAAATTTAATCATGTATTGAAATTGAAATCATAACTCTAAGATCATTGAAATGAAAAGTATGATATATCACTTTATTATAGTTGCATTAATTGTGACAAAGATCACTGGTTATTACAATACAAAACAAATTTTAAATATGAATCATTTAAATCTTACAAGTCATTCAAACGAAAAAAATTTTAATGTAGGTGTAAGCAAGGTATTAATCTTAAGATTTAAAAGACATTGTTCACAAATATTGCAATTGGATACTTTCACTTTGTGAAGACAACTGAGAACGGAAAACGTGGTGGTTGTTTGTTTTCTGTTCATTCCAGCAGACCTTTTGAGACCCATGAAAATTGAATGCATAAATAGAAATGTATTTTATCCCAAGTCTATAATTTATGTGCAATTTTAGTTTCTTTTTCTCTTCATTTCAGTATGCAAACGATTAATACTGATTAATCAAAGATTATTGTGTACATTTCACAAGATGAATGATACCTCTTGTTTAATGTCAAATTTCCTCTAAAAGGTAAATACAGTTTCGTCCCCTAGGATCCGATGAAGTGATATGCAAGTATCTAATTATTGATTTAAAATTCTATTAACGAAATTTAAAATTTAAATCTACCTTACCAGTTTATTTAACTGAGTACCAAGCATGCTTGGGAACTAAACACTGGGGGTTTCGCTTTAGGCTGACCACATAATCGGGACATAAGCTTCGCACCCCAGGGCCCTCGGTCATGAAAACAGTTATGGGCACTGTAGGCCTTGGCCCACATGGGCTGTCGTGCCGTGGAGTTTATAATTAGTATAAACTGGTAAACTACAGTAAAGGTTTTTTCGTCTATTCTATAGCCAACATGTTTACTAGCTTGAGTCAATGGAAAATTGATGCTTTGGTCTTATAAGAAATCGTTTCATTAACAAAATAAACTTTGACATTCTCGAGCATTCAATGGTAAACTTTGCTTTGTTTACTGCCACTCGAAGAATGCGAATTGAAGGCTGGGAATAAATTCGTCGACAAGTCTGGTTTACAATGCTGTCTCAATACGAAGTTGTAATTATGCGTGATGTAGATGAATTGTTATGTGACATCATATCTTAAACCAATTAAGAGTGTAATAAATAAAGTGGTATAATCATCTCAACCGGAGTGAAAGAATAAACAAATGTATGGTTAAAAAAAATTATTCCTACTTCGTAATTTTTTGATATTCATAAAAAAAAATTTATCTGAAAAGTCCTTAATTTTAAATGATTCTGAATTCCTTACATTTTTAGCTTTATATTTGAATTTTATTCTTAAATTGGGAAAAAGATAAGATTCAATTTACTTGCATAACTTTGTGGTATAATAAAGTGATTTTGTAACACTTATGAAAGAATGATTTCATTTGTGAATGAAAATAAATGCTAATTTTGCAAAATATCAGTCCAATGATCATCACTAAAGTAATTAATCAGATTGCCTTCCTTTTAGCTCCATTCAGTTTACTGAAATAGTTTACGTTTCAAGAATTTTAAATGTGAGTGTTCAGCAATTTTTTACTAGTAACCTTTATTAGTTTTGTGATCAAACATTAAAGGATTTATTAATAGCCACAATTAAATTACTTTTACATACGGAATTTTCAGATATTTAGTTTCTTTGCTTGATACCTAGCTAGTATAAGTAATCTTTGACAATTAATTTTCTGTTCTTCTGTGTAATTTATAAATAATTTTTTGAATTCTTTCCAGTTGACTGAAATAAAAAGAAAGGGTGAATCAAATAGTTTGTTTCTAATACGAGCCAAAAGATGAAAGGACAAAATGTTTGTTTATATCTTCACTTCTTTCCAAGGAAATAAAAACTTAGTTTTCATAAATAGAATCAAATTTTCGTCTTTATATTTGAGAAATAACAAAATTTTTAACTGATATCATGTTAAGAATTTATTTCTTTTATAAGAAATCAAACTTTCTGAAGCAGTTCTTTCACCTAAGAATGTGATTGAAAAATAAAATATTTTAAGTAAAAAGAAAGATAAATGCTTGAATTTTTTTACTGGAAACTTATAGAAATATTAAGACCCTGTTTTTCTGGAAGTTTAATTTTGGATTTATTCATTTTTCTTATAATAAAATAAGATATATATTTGTAAATAACCAAATATATTAATCCCAAATGAGAACTTTCATGATTAGTGTGTTCATCTTGACTTTATTTTGAATTATTATCCGGAAAGGGTTTAAGAAATTCACATGATTATGATTTACACCACATAGTGTTCCTGTCATTTTGAAGTTGTTAGCCTATACACTCCCATTATTTTTGTGACTATGTTCACCTATAAGCACGTCTATTTTTATAGATGCTACACGTCATCATTAATAAAGACTACCCTCTTCCCCTGCTGCTTCAGTAATTTTTTTTCTAAATTTTTTAAGAGCTCCGGAATTTTAACTAATTTCTTAAAAATCGTGAATTGCTCCTGGGGTTTTTACTTATCTTGATCCATTTATTTTTTGTTATAAAATTGTTCAAGAACCAAATTGAGCATTAACTCTCAATCGAACCGCTAAATGGCGGCATGATCGATATTAGATTGTATTTATAACTACTGACTTAAATTAAAGATGTAGTTCAGATATAATAGTTTCATTATGATCCAGTTCAGTCAGGGCGAGTTGTAGAATTTAGACTGTCTGAAGTGAAGTGAATGATCAATGAGATCATGTGTTGCAATTAGGAAGGCAATTTTAATTTATTCATTTTCTGTTTGTCTTACTGTTCAAAATTCACTGAATATTAGTATTTACATATAAAATATTTTAAGTTAAAATTTATTTTTATCTTCCTTGATGGAAATTGCAAAAAATTTCAGTGAAAAGAAAATGAATTTGCTTATTAATGAAATAAATTACTTAATATGCCTGGTGGAAAGTCTCTTTATACAATGACCAAGTAAACTGGAAAAGCCATAAAAAGATTGGCTTTTGCATGCTTCAGAAAAAAAAAGAATTTCGAAATTTAATAAAAGACTTAATTAATTAAATTTAATAAATGATATTAATGAGAAATTTGATCCCATTAAAGATAAAATAGACATTTTTTATTTTAACTTACTTTCTAATAAAATTATTGTCACTTATGAAAATTAGTTAATTTGCTTGTACTACTCTCTCATAGTCAAGCATCTGTTGAACGTGGGTTTTCTGCGAACAAAAATTTGAGAGAGAATTTAAGTAATCAATTGTGTTAAGTGCATCATTGATGATCACATCGGAAGCAGAAGTTGTCAATATAATAATTAGCAGACTAGTGAAAAGAGCTGATGGTGCCGGGCAAAAATATGAATATGTTTTGATAAATTGAAATGGGGAAAAAAAGCCGGTAACGGAAGGAAAGCACAACTTGAAAAAGTTGATGAACTGAAAATCAAATTGAACATATATGAACTTGAAAAACCTAAAATAGGAATTACTGAAAGAACTTGTAAATTAACATTAATTGCATTATCAAGCACAAATCATTGTGGTGCTTCGCGGAAGCAACTGTTATTACTTAGTATTAATAATGACTATACAGCACCTGTCTCATTGAACGACCATTGGGATAAGACATGTTTGAATATTTTAGACCTTGTGACACGACTTCCTACTAAGCACTCTATACATTTTCAATGGGTTCCTTCCCATGTTGGATTGAGTGGCAATGAAGTTGCAGATAGCTTGGCCAAGTCTCACTGCTGACACCTTGCAGGGCAACGCTATTCTAACGTTTTCGGAAATCTCCACTTTAAAAAAGATGAAACGCAATTTGGGGAGATCCGCCTGTCCACTCTTGGTACTTTGGGAAAAAACCTCGGTGGCACCAGCTCAGTATCGCTAGGATACAACAGACTGCTCTTTCACGTTTTTTTGAGTGGCCACATTAGATCCCTTTCTTTCCAACATTGCCAAAATCTTCCTGGAGTGTCACTGGTGCAAGGCTGATCAGGCCTCCCCGAGACATATTCTTGACTGTCTAAATTTTACTGTGAACGAGGTTTTGGAGAATCTTATTTTATTTTTAGACTTTTTGGTGATTTTTAATATTATGGAGATCGTTTAGCTTAGCTACACCATCTGGGATTAGAAACAACACAACATTAATAATGAATTTTTTAAAAAAAAAGCGAAAACCTTAGGGATGGAAAGTTAGCATTTTCTAATAGCAATATTATGTACGTGTAAATAAAACCAAGAAATGGGAAAATATTTATTGAATGATTAAAGAAATACAGAGAAGTTTAGAATATGAGAGTGAAATTGCATAGTTTTAAAAGACCTTGAAAATAAACGAGAAAAATTTACAATTGCATTTATTGAATAATAATTGGGAAAAAAGTCAAATCCTGGAAACTTTTATCTAATAGTTATACAAAGCAAAATAAATACATCTATCTGAAAAGGGATTGTTATACACATCTTGAAATACTCAATAAAGTAACAGATTGAAGTCTAATGGATTAATTTTGGAAATCTAATAAAATTTAATTTTGGAGTTTTTTAAACTCCAAAATTAAACATTACAATGTGTATATCAGTAATGTAATGTAATATTGATTATATATATTTAAATAAAAAAAACTGTAGTGTGGCTGTAAATTTATTGAATGCATTTTTAAAGTATTCATTATATATTAATAACCTAAAAAAATAGAATAATTTTTGGAATTATTTATTTTTTTTATTTACAAATATAATTGAAAAATGTTACATATTCATAATTTTATGCATATTTGTGGTTAAGAACAATTTTTTAAATAAAATGAACAATTATTTAACATAAATGTCTGTTACCTTCTGGAAATTTTTATTTGAGCTCTGAAAAACACTTGAAATTTGTACGAACCCTGAAAATATATTCTTTCATAGCAATTTAATAAGTATTCCTTTTGAGGCGTGTATTGATTTGTCGAAAAATTTTAAACCTGAAAACAGTTTTTGTTAAGGTAAAAAACACAACATCCTTATTGAAAGCTCTTTAAAATCTTTATATTTCTTCGAATATTTGGAGGAATTTATGAAAATAGTGAATGATTTAATTTTTGCGGCGTTACACAGGAAGACATTTTGATTTATTCCTGAAAAAAAATTACCTCCACCGAATTTGCAGGAAATGTTCCTGTGGCTGAGAAGTTAAAAAGTTCAACTCGACTGAGGTCGATCTCAAGGCAGGAGTTTAAAACAATGTTGGAAATAAAAATTATGGAAGTTTTTCCTAGAAATCCTTCAGAATGCTTAAAACAAAGTTTCTCAACCTTTTAGTATTCTTTTCCTGGTTTCCAATCATGTATTTCATCGCGTTCACTTAGTATACAATAAGAATGTACTTTGAGTATTTTGGCGGTAAATGTACACTTTGACCTTAATTTTAAAACTATCAAGAATACGGAAATATATTGACATTTGACAACACCAATCCTCTCAGCATCAGAAACACAATAATCCAGTGCCTTTTTGTGACTCTTGCATCTATCATATCGGACATTCTCGTCATTTCGCAAAAAGTTCCAATTCTCGAACATTTTGATAGGCGGCAAGATGTGCTGACTTTTGCACTGGCTCCTTTGAAGACAAAATATAAATCTCAGTTTAATACAGAAAAAGAACTGATAGTATTGATTTATAATCTTAAGATTTCCTTCGAAAAATTTCACTCTGCACGACAGGCTCAAGAAAGTTAATAATAAATATTAAATTTGTTTTTAATTCAGCTATGTTTTGATTAAGTAAGTTTTTAGTTTAATAACTTAATTATTAAATATTGGGTCGAAATGTATTTTGTTTTATATGTTAGTGCAAGCTTCCTTTCAGTCCGTGAATCTCTTTTTTTAAACATTTTCTCTTGGATTTGCTCATGACTCCCTTTTAAGCTGACAGTGTTCCATAGGTTGAGAATCACTGGTTTAAATTATTCAGAAAATGACAGAATTGGTTCAACAGTGTTCTGCGCCTAATCTACAAAGAAAAGAATTCCTGTATGAATATTGTAGACAGTTGATTCTCAATCTTTTATGTCACGGCACACTTTTAACAATTTCCAAATTTGGCGGCACACAAAGATAAGTTTAAAATTTGTTGGTTGTTGTCGCGTGCCAGAGGCTGGCAACATGGGGTGTGCTGCTCCACTTTTCCTACTGAACCCTATTTTGGTGTGGAGTCCGACTTCCTCAGTACACACATGCCATAGGGACCCGTTTATAGGGTAAGCAACCATTTACACCTCATTCATACAAGGAAAGGACAAAGACAGGATAGATAGAGGAAGTACATCCATGCCCGAACCGGGATTCAAACCCAGGACTTCCCTATTCGTAGTCAGGCACTCTGACCACTAGACAGGGCGGGTGGCTGAAAATTTGTTGACTTACCTATAAAACACCATGCAAAATAATTTATGATAGTAATTTTGAAATGTAAAATTTAATAATATATATTACCGAAACAACAGTACACTCATTACTTTACTCATAATAAAAAAAATTATAATTTTTAATATATACATTTCTAAGATTTGGCAGCCCACAAAAGTTCCGCTCGCACAGTGGCTGAGAATGACTGTTGTAGACGGTTTAGTTCATTTACGCGTTTGTGTGAATTTTGAACTGGTAAATTCCTTGTGCACCATCGTTTTTGCTTTAATCAGTTTAAATAAGAATTTCATATTGATATCCATCTCATGTGACTGCCAAATGGAATGTGGTTGCAATGATCGCGAAGTAATACTTAAAACTGCTTGTTTATAACTTTCGGATAAAGCTAGTAAATTTGGAATGATAACATGTTTTGCAAAACAGATTTACAATGGACACGTTTACAATAATTTTTTTTCAAAAAAAAAAAAAATGCGCGCATACCTTTTATTTAAAATTGCACTAGAAAAGGTCATCAGAGGAAGTCTACAATAAACGTAGTGTTATAAAAGAGAGAAAAAAATAGGTTTATTTTCGAGAATAAACCCGGTTTATTCCCTTTCTTAGGAATTTTTAAAGTCCTCGAAATTTTTGAAATTTTTCAGGTGATATAAAAATTTTTGAAGTTTTTTTAATCATTTTTTAAAATAAACAAAATTTTACTTTTTTTATAATTTCTATAAATAAGTTTTCCAGGAAAAAAAGACAATTTTGCATTAATGACCAATTTAGAAAAACTTCAAAAATTAAAGTTGAGGAAATATTTTTTTTCTTCCTTTCTCACACACAGCATGAATTTATGACGACAGAAACACAGAAATGTCAATATTATTTATTCCGACAGTCCTGAGAAATGTATCTTTTTTATTAAACTCATTATTTTTATAATTTTAACAAGTATTTTTCTCAGAACAAAACTTATCAACTTTCATATAAGAAGACAACAAATACTTTTTTGTTGCATATTTAATTAGTTTTCTTCACTTCTCTTCATATTCATAAGGCTTAGGTAATTCCTTAAACAGAAAATAGTTGGTTGAGTTTATTCCCGATATTCCCTAAAATCCCCGGCTTATTCTCAAAATTCCCGAGTAAATTCCCAAGCTTCAAAATTGCCGAAAATTTCACATTTCTAAATAAAAGTAGAGGCTAAATCTAATAACTCCAAAAATTTGCTTGAATTTTCTTGTGACATGGTGCCTAAAAGCAAAATAGATTAAACATTTGCTTATATATTACCAGCGGTAATACCAGGCCCAAAATATAGATTTTTAATTTGAATATGGGTTCACCTCTTGGAACCCACGTTCTTAGAAAACTGCTCTTCAGAGGAAAGGCTCTGGCTCCTATCCTAGTTACATTTGAACCACGAGTTATGATAGTTACTCAACAGTCACTATGTACACACGCAGACTAACTAAACCTGAACTAAACCACTACTTTAAAATGGATTCCGAGGTACTGCAAACATAGGGCCGCTCTGCCTTAATTGGTTAATACATCGTTCTCATAACCGGAAGGTAGTAAATTCGAATCCTGAGTTGGGCAAAGATCCGTCCTGTTCACTTATGGCTGCTGATGCACGTTGAATAGGCCGTCATCTCAATGTTCTCCAAAAAAAATAATACCTCTTGGGATAACAAATGATGGATATTGGGAGTCTTCTCTGCTTGGTACTGCTTATAAATTACAAAAAGACTTCCACCTAGTAGGAAAGTACAACTCTGGGTTAGGTACAGGGGATTATTTGGTAAAACAACAACAAAATGGGATTCAATTCCAAGAACTATTGAACGAAAATCAAAGCACTAACCATTGGCTGTCAAATTGTCTATTGAACAGCGGTATTTGGATATTACATTTCTGTTTTCAGGGATATCAGTTTTTGTGAATGCTGGGGATAGAGCATAGATTTAAGATGGATTTCCCTGCTCCCTTCCTTGAGACAATAATGTCTGTGAAAAATCCTCACGAAAGGCAACTATGCAATGGATGTTAAAATGCTAAATAAATAAGAGGATATACCCTTTTGACTACCAGTTTTGTTTACATCACCAAATCTGGATCACTTCTCGCCAACTGATAACCAAACCCAAATGATTACAATATCAATATGGTTTATCTACTGATGATGTACTTTGGGCGGATGACGTTAAAATCAAGGCGGGGTCTTTGACGTCATCGCAATCAGACGCCATCTCATTCTGATGTTTCCTGCTATTCGATCCTTAATTCTTTATTAGACTGGTTTCTAATTGCGTTAATAAATAAGACAAACTGAAGTATAACTGAATTTCTACACTCTATTGCACAAAATTTCAATTATGTATAAATTCCAAAAATTTATTTGAATTCTTTTAGTATGGCAGTTTATATGTAGTATCTAATATGTTTTGAGAAATATATTTGAATATAGTATGTTTAAATCTTGCTAAAAGCTGATTGTAGAAAATTTGTAGGGAAGAATAGTAAACTCTTAACATTTCCCTTTACATATATAAATGGAAGAAATTACCAGCAGTCATCCCACACATTGCTCTACAACAGCTAGAATAAAATTCCCATTTAGATGTTTTTTAGTTCTATTCTTGACTTAACTGATGATCTGTTGTGTTCATTTATAAGGCGACTGAGATAAATTAAATAAGACGTGGTCGCAATACTCTTCATGTGAAATAATGTCTCTGAAAATGAATGGCAGGTCAAGTCTTGAAAATCTTCTATTTAGTCTCTACTTCAATATATTATAAGGACTCTACAGCACTCAAAATATATTTCCAGAAAATGAATCAATTCATAAAGATTTCTTTTTTATTGCTGTCATCAATAAGCACTTAGCTAACAACTTCTAATTCTTCTAGGACTTAATGTTTCGACAAAAGAACACATTTCAATGACGGGAAAAATTTATTCTGTTGGATGAATAAATTAGGAAATGTTTTAACAAAGCCTAAATTTAAAATATCCATATCACAATGGATACAAAATGTTCAAATATCAAATTATTTTCTAGTAAAATTCCTGCCTTGCCATTATCATAACATTGAACTGATAAGTCTAAAATATTTAGTTAAAAACTATTTCCTAATTTAGAATTAATGATTTTTTTCATAATTATAAAAAGTAAAATAAATTTACGAATGATAATTCTTTTCTTAATTTGAAATTTAAACCGTTATGCAGTTTTAAAATCTCACAACGTGATTCTTACAGAAACACTTAAAAAAATACAAAATCTCTCTCTCTCTAATTTTTTTTTAGTTTTTTAATAAAATATCCTACAGTAAAATAATAATTAAATTTTATTAGTAATGTTAAGAGAGTAGAAAATGTATTAAGAAGTAAGCTTGTTTATCTGTTTTGGTTGTTTAGTCTGCAGATCAACAATCATTTTTTGCTAAAAGGATTTTAATTATACCGAGAACTACTGCTCAAATTGGAATCCAAACCATTAGAAGTATCCAATGTCTAAATGAGAATCGATCCTGTGAATTATTTATCGAAAGCCAGAGCGTTTTTTTTTTTTTTTTTTTTTTTTTTTTTTTTAAAGTTCGAAAAGATTTATGGAGAGAACTGCATCATTAACAATTTGAGTGTTCATTGAATTGAAGGACCTGTGGTCAGTAGTATTCTAGTATTTGAAGTACTTTTCTAACAATTGCTACCTTATTTGTAATTTTAAGGAGATATCCATAAAATGCAGAAAAAGGTTTCTTGTAATCAGACAGTAAATATATAATTCCGTAGATAGGTCATGCGTGTGAAAATGCCCGGAAAAAATGTCACAGACGACGTGAGTGTAATCAAAGTGTGTTGCAAAGGAAGGAACAAACCAGGTTTATCTCCTGAAGTAAACTCGATTTATTCCCTTGGGAATTTTAAAATTTTCCGGGAATTTCGAAAGACCTAGAATATTTTGAAATTTTTCAGATGATTTAGAAATTTTTTAAGTTTTTTTATCAGATTTTTTAAATAAATAAAAATTCACTTATTTTATGATTGACTGTTGAACTGAAGGTATGATAATTATCTATTCGGCTACCAACTCGGCAGATAGAAGGAGGAAAACGTAACCAAAAATATTCTTTGCAAATCCAAGAGAAAGAATTCTTCTAAAATAAAAAGAAAAGTATACACTTTCATCAAGTAAAGATGTAAGAAACAATTTTTTTGTTATTTTCCAAGAACTGTTAATTCTTGGAAAATAACAAAAAAATTCAGTTCTTTCCCACCGACAGCACCAGGTGGGAAAGAACTGAAAATTTAGCTTGAAGAGCAAAAATTTAAAATCAAAAGTAACAATTTTACAATCAGGAAGAGGGTCAGTACTACCGCTGTCTCATTTAAAATTTGAGTTTGCAAAGCCAAAAAAATTGAAATGCAACAAAGATTTGCGTGGAAAAAAGTCCAAAAATGAAGCAAACTATATGATCTCATGATCAATGATTAAATACTTTACAGATCAGATTTTAAAGTATGACTTTCTGTTAAACATATTTAATGCATATTTTTCTATCGAAATAGTATTTTAATTTTTATAAAGTTATATGCAATAGAGTTTATTCATTTGCGCTTTTTATTTATTTTTATGCATATTGTACGAACTCATTTTATAATAATTCTACTCTTTATATGATAACTTTTTATGGATATATTGAAATAAATGTATTACTATCATAAAATTATACAAAAAGATCTTAATTAGTTAAATATAATTCTTTAAAAGATAAATTAATGCCTTATCTTAATTTAATATATTATTTTTCTCTTTTAAAGAACAATATTCTCCAAAATAATTATATAATGTTAATTTTATTGACAGTACAGAAATATATTTCTTAATTTTAATAATGTAAATTCAGTGTAGTGCGTAAATTTGACTTGTGAAACTACATTTTCTATGACTTTTTTCTTTAAATTTCAAGATATATTTTGTATCGGACTGTTTGCATCAAAACAGTTTATGATTGAGGAGCAATTAAAAATTACTCAAAGTTGCAGCAGTAGATATAGAAATGTAAGATCTCTAGATATTGAGAAGAGTCATGTTTAATTTTTAAATATAGACCACGATTTTTGTAAACATAATAGTTTTCCTGATCATTAAATAAGTATATATGGATAAACAACTTACCTACTGGTTATTCTAATTTTTTTTTTTTAAATGTAAAGTTCCTTGTGCTACAATGTGAATCTTATATGTGTATTTATAAAACAACAGACATATATTGTGTTTTAGAATAAAATTAGAGTACTTAAATTTATTAAATTTGTAAGAGTTTTGCATTTTTCTTTAGTATAAAGAAATTTATTTAAGGAAGATGCAAAAATAGTTCAAAAAATAAGCATATGAATGAGTTTTTATAAGCACTTTTGCTGCACTAGAAACAAATCAAACATTTTCTAATAATTTTATGATATGAATGTTAAAAAAACAACGGCGTTGTTGGTTTGTTGCTTTTTTATGCAAAAGAAGGCTTGATTTTGTACCAAAAAATTTGGCATTGCTGTGCCAATCCCTAGGTTAATGTTAAATACCTATTTTAGAATCTGAATGTAAGATCTTATGCCACTCTATCATTTTAGTCTGGGAAATCATCTTTATTCTATGGATCTTTCAGGGTTTCAACCTGGAATCTGTAGAATTAGTAGGCGCAATAATAGTTTTCAAAAAAGAAAGACAATCAAGGGAGTGTTAGCGGCACTGGGAAAATTCAGTGGTGAAGAAGCATATGTTGTTCTGAAGCATAGATACTTAACATATCTGCGAAGTAATAAAAAAAAGTAATAGAAGGAAGTATATGTTCACCAAAAATAATGATTTTTAAAAAAATAGTTTTTGTTACGGTTCTTTTATCTTTTAAATAAATTATAACATATTAAGTCAAATCTTATTCGAGATAATGAAATCTAGTTATTTTTCATTGTAATTCGAGTCATAAAATTCATTTTTGAAACTTTATTCAGTTAACTTCTAAATAAAATAATTATGTAAAGAGAGACCTTATACTGGATAGGCAGTCAAATACCACTCTTTCATGAAACATGGTTTTTCTTCAGAAATCTTTAAAAAATTACCATATTCATGGTAATTTATGAATAGTGACATATTTATAGATCTCAAATAAGTTACAATTTTAATCATTTATATTATAAATTCTTGGACTTAAAAACTGCTTGCTGTATTATCGATGACTTATTAAAGTTACATATAAATATTTGATAGAATGTGATCCAACTACACCGGATCATATTCTGGCTTGCATCAGACTTTCTAAATAGGGGGGGGGGAATTCCTCTTATTTTTATATGTTTTTGGCAGTCAACAATCTTCTGGAGCTGATTTGATGTGTGACGGATTTTTCGAGGATAAAGAGCAACAATATAAAAATCTTATAACATATAGGATTAATTAACTTCTTTAATTTAGTAAGAAAAATATGCGTTGAAACAAAGAAAATCTAATCAAAAACAAATTTTAATACATAAATTGTAGAATGAAAAATTATTTAAAAAACATATGCTTAGAGATATTTACTTTATATTCAATTATCTGTGTTTCATTAAAATAATGTAAGGCATTTTGTGATATCGCTTTCAGGAGATATTTTTCACTGTAATCTTTTTCACGAGCGCATTTTAAAATCACTAAAATATATAAATTACCATTTTCAAACTTATATACATATTAATCAGATGATTTTTTAGAAAACAATGTTTAATAATATATTAATTTTGACAAGGAAAATAATAACATTTAAGTTATATGATTTTTTATTGTTAATTATGCAATTAATATTAACTTCATACTTTTAAGAAATTCATTTCATCTTTAAGCATTCATTTGAGGTTTAAAATTGTTTTTTATCACCAGTTCTTGAAAAAGGGTGTAAATTATTTTCAGAGTAGAATGATGATTTTAATAAATTGAATTTATGAATGTCATTTTTTCCGATTAATATTTATCAATTAATTTACTATCATTTTTGTTACCTTTAGGTAAGTCGATAAATTTTTACAATGGTTGTTCACCTATAAAAATTGAAACAAATATAATTTCTAATATCAATGAATAATAAATAAGTTTCTCTAGAAAATAATGTTTTTTTAATCAGAAAACAATGTATATGTGTTATAAGAGAGAGTGGTTTAATCAGACATAATTTTTAATTGTTTTAAATAATTAGAGCAAACATTCACATACTGTTGTTGTATTTGACGTCATCTGTTACTGCTAGAATCCGGCCTCATTCCTCTTTTCATTTAACACGTTTGTTCTAAAAGAGAAGTTGGCAATACGTTATATTTGTCTTGTTTCTGTGATCTAAAGATCTGTTCCATGTGTATCGACGCATTTTATGTTTTAAATTGATTATAAGCCATGGATTCTCTTAATAACATTGACATTAATTCCTTAGTTTATAGTTTCCTCCAGAAAAAGTGCCCTGCAAGTGCGAAAGTGTTCGCAAAATCGACAAAATCGGTTGGTAACTTTTATTTTTACCGGTCATGTTATAACCTGATTTAAATCTGCAAACACGTGTGATATTTTTGTATGTTACTTATGGTTAATTATTATGGAAATTTTTACACAGATGTATAATTTACTTTTGTACAACTTATTTTAATTCTTAAATCCATTTATCTAGTTATTGTTTCTTTGATATGATATTTTAAATTCAAATTAATAACTATTTTATAGGCTTTGCATAAACCATCTCAGTAATTATTTTTTAAATGTTTAGTTATGTGATAAGTACACTAATGTTTCAGCTTAAATTTTTCAAGCAAAAATCTTTAAAGTATTTTTTTCTTGATCTTGATGGATCAGCACAAGAAAAATAGTTTAGAATTTCTATGTCTTTAGTTGAAACTATGTATTATTGTGCTCCACTGAAGTTAGCATTCGTTAAATCAATGAAGAGTTTTTTTAGAAAAAAGCATTAGTTTTTTTATGTATGATTGTAGAAAACAGCATAGGTAATTAAACATGATTAATTTCTGCCAAATGTATAAGAAATAAATTAATTTGAATGCATCAGGGACTGTGTGTTTTCTGTTAATTTCCTTTATTTTGATTTCATTAAAATTATGTGAATGTGTTTCATAAGGTTTAAAGAGTGCAAAATAAGGTTTTCCTTTATTACATGTTTTGTAATTTTTACATTTATACATCTTTAATAAGCCCATGACTTAGTGGTAACATTCACATCCCCAAGGCACAGGTACAAGGTTTAATCCTCGATTTAGGTGTGGTCGACTTAGTTTTTCATCCCTTCAATGGGTTGATAAAATTAAGGACCAAGCATGCTTGGGAACTAGACACTAGGGGTTTCGCTATATGTTAACCACCTAACTAGGACATGCTTCACACCCCAAGGCCCTAGTTCAGCAAAATAGATATGAGCATTGTAGGCCTTTACTCTCATATGGGTATACCACAGGGAAAGTTTTTTACACTTAATAAAGTTTTGATTTACAAATTAATTCTAATTTAATATTTCATACCCAAATCGTAATCATTCTGAAAAGTAAAGAAAGGTTCACATTTAACATTTGTATTTCTATCATGTTGATTGTTTTGTTAATTTATTGTACTAATGTAGTCCTGTTCCAATTAATCTTTAAAAGCCAAAAGTATCCTTAGTATTATAAATAAACTAGTCATTTAAAAGCTTAAAATGCTATTGAGCTGTAGTTAGATTTAATTTTAATAATATATCAAGAATTCCATCACTTTTTCTTCTAAAATCCTTATAATGCAATGTTACTTAGTAAATACTTGACTATTTCATTAAATATTTTAATTACTACTAAACTGATATTGTGTAACTCTGTGACAAAGTGTAGCCAATACTGCTTTAGAGCAATTGATTACATTATAAAAATTTACTTGCAATAATTATATTAGTTGTGTTTTTAAGTGCTGTGTAATTTGTATTGAAATTATTGTAGAAAATGTTATAAAATCTTATTTTAATGTAAGTTGTATGGAAAAAAATATTTGTATTATAAATGTTTGTATTTGTTTAACATAAATCTTAGTATTGTGAAGGAATATTGTTATTTTAATTTATAAATATCAAAATTTTGAATATTTTCATTACTTACTACAGAAGTGTTAAAATGCTAATAACTAGAGACTAATTTCACAAAGATTACATAATAAAAAACTAATATAAACTAAATATCACAGTCTACAACAGGTGACAATCAGGCAATAAAGCTAAATCTCTGGCAGAAATATACATTTTTATGAAAATCGTATTTAAATTTTACAATTCACATTAAAACTAAATGTGTCAAATATTTCATATAATACTCACTAAATTATGTAAATTATTCCATGCAATTCTAATTGATTTACAAAGTAAAAGTACTTACCTAATCATCTATTAGAGAATTTAAAAATAGATTTAGTTTATTACCATCTGTGTAAATTTCTATCACTAAGTTAAACAAATACTAAAACTTAAATTTTATAATAAAACAATTTGAAAAGAACAACTTGAATTTAAGATAAATTTCACAAGACAGCTATTCTTATTTTTACAAATTAAATTGAATGGATTTGATCATTTGAATAGAACATATTATGAAATTTTTGCATTTTTAAAATGATGGATTATTAATTTTTTTCTTTTTAGAAATTATTGCCACCTGGATCTCTTTCCTTGGAAGAAATTGTGTCACAAAGGTATATACTTTTATATTTGTAGATTAAGTGTCACAAAAAAGTCATTCTATAATAAAAAAATTTATTTTATCATAAATTCTGATCTTTTGACAGTCAATTTTTGTATTGCCTTCTGTCATTTAATTGAATAAAATAAGGTTCTAGTAATTAAGTAATATTTCTGGTATAAAATGTATGTATATCCTTTTGTTTCTTATCTAATGTGAATCTTTAATATATTCACTGTAGACCAGAATTCTCTTATTGTGGTTATTTTCATCATTAAATATGTAAAATTTATTATAAAACCAATATCGTTATTATAAATCATACATATTTTCTTGTATTTTTCCTGAATAACTCTAACTTGATAAACTGTATACTTGAGCAGCTGGAGCTTGAGAAAAGTTTCATATTTTTAAAGGCAAAAAGTAATTTTTCCTATTATTTCTTTTTCCTTCTTATCCCAAATATTTGTATAATGTACCACTTTAAAGTGAGTGAAAATAGCAGATATCAAAGTTTATTATCTCGTGTTTTTAAGTTCAGACTTTCTTTTAATTTAGAGCTAAACATTTTATGATAATAAAAGTGGTATCACATTTTTAATAATCACTTTGTATCAACCGCATAATTTAAAAATAACTTCTGGTGAATAATTACTAAAATCATATAAGCTGATACGGGTTTGATGCAATTTCAAGTTTGTACATCATTGCTGCACAGTTATCTCACCACCCTAAGTCATGTCACCTTGGGCAGTATATGGTTTCTAAGTCTAAATTGTACTCAGATTTTAAAGATTGTAGTCTTGTGGTTACTGAGGTTTCATATATTAAAATTTGAATATTTGATTATAAAAACTACAGAGGTATTACAAACTAGAAAATAATTTCACAATTACATATTACAAAACTAATAAAATAAGTATCAATCTGGTACAGGAGACAATTGGATAAAAAAAGTAAATCAGTTATGTGAATAATTTATCTTTATGAAACCTTGGGCTTTAATTAACATAGCAGTGCCTATCTTTAAAAAAAAAACATCATTATAAATGTTATCTGGCACAAATAACATAGATAACTTACATTTTTATAAAACCTCATATTTTAACTGGGCAGTGGTATCTACTTTAAAAAACATCTGTAAATGCTATGTACCTTAGAGAATCTAGCAATAAAGCTAAATCAATATAAATAATGCATTTTTATGAAAGCTAGAATTTCTTGAAACAAATATCATTACAATTTACAGTAAATCTAAATACATGTCAAATCTTTGCACAATTCTCAATAAAGTACATAAAATATTACACATAACAGTAATTTTATTGAAAAATACTAAAGTGCTCATTTAATCATCACTTGAAGAATAAAAAAATACACACAAATTTAATTTTCACTATCCATAACTTTCACTTCATATCCACTAATGCTATAATTCTAAATTTCATTTATTTTCAAAACAAAGTATAACTTCAAAGACATAAAATTTCAACTATAAATGTAAAAAATGTAATACTGCAAGTGTTTGAAGGGTTACTTAATTCCAAACAAATTCTAGCATGGTCGCATATGTCATAAAATGCCAAGAATACATTTTCTCACAATAAACTAGAGTTTAGTGCATTTATCTCTGTACCAGTTCCTATGATTTCATCAAATATTTTTGTAATTTACTAGAATTTTCAAAAACTTATACATTTTTTAAATAAATGCATTGTAAATCAATTGAAAAAATCCATTGTTTGATATTATTTCATTATTTGTAAGTAAATAGTTTCGCAGAATTTCTTAAAACTTTTTTTATAATGGTGTTCATTTAAAGATATTTTTTTGGAAATATGAAAAGAAAAACTTTCAATTTGGTTTCTTCATTAAAAAATGTGATTTTATAAAAGCCTTATAATTTTTAAATTTGCACCTGTTTTAATTAGTATGCTAAGTTTGATTTTTTTATTAGTAAAAATATTCTGAACAGTATACACTTAATAAATCAACTATATATGTTGCTCTAAAAAATTTTATTAAGACCAACTTAGAAATTTTACTTAATAAAATATAGATGTAAAATAAATTTTTTATTACAATTTCCTTTTAAAAATTCACATATTGCTTGTTAAAATATAAATCTATTTGCTTATATTATGCAGTTGTAAATATTTCTGTTTTAGTAATGTTCACAAATTTTCTGTATTTGAATGAAAGCTAAATTTCAATAACTTACTGTGATTTTCTAATGTTAGGTGATATATATTTGTCGATAATTCATTTTTATATGTTTCAGATTTTAAGAAATATCACTTTTTCAATAATGCTTACTTTTGTTTAAAATATTTCACGATCTGTAAAATGAAATGTTTTATATCATTTATTTATTTGTAAAGTAATGTGGGGGAGAACTATAAAGCCATGAATTAAATTTTTATAATTATTGATAAATAAATTAGTATTAGTTTACAACACTTCTCTTATAAAATGTTTGTTTAATGTCAAACTTAATTACACTAAAGTATAAATATTTTTCTGATATTTATACATTAGCATAATAAAGTTTTTCTTTCCTATATGCTAAACTAGTAATCCCTTTTTCAAAAATGAGTATACCTTTTTTCTAAATTAAATATTCAGATTCTTTTTTAATTTAGAATAAGTTTGTTTTTAGATTTGTGTTAAAAAATTTTAATTTCTTTATAGGTGTTCTGGAAATGCCAATACAAAAGTGCTAAATGCTGGTAATTATAAAATCATATCTATTTTATTTATATTTTGTATTTTAATTTATAGTTTTTGATATAAACATTTTTCCATACATGTAATTTTGCTACATTATCCAATATTATGAGCTTTTAAAAAACATTAAATTAAAAGATTAATTAAAAAATCGTACAACATAAAGTAGTCTTGCAACACATTTTTGTATTTATACTCTCATCAAACAGTTCATTAAATCTCTGATTAAGATTATATTAGATGTCTTACTTAAAATAAAAATTAATTTTATACTGAGTATGTATTTAAATAAGAACAATCTTTTAATTGTAATAAGAATATACTTTGTTATATCATTAATACCATACTGGAAAGAAAGTATATAAGTAAGTTAAAAATTCCATGTTAATCACTCAATTCATTGTACTATGTTAAATTGTAAGTGATCTGACTGTGAATATCAGTTATGAAAACTTGTGTTGTTGTTGCATGTCCTCTTTGTCCAGCAGCTCTAGACCAGGTCCCTAACATTAAAGGCCACTAAAAACTCTGGCCCCAGGCAGTCAAGGATGTGTTCTGGTGCAGCTTGTTTGGATAAACAGTTGATATAGGTCTTGAAAATTTTGGAGCCTTCAGAAAATTTTCTGAGGTGACCACTTGGAAAGCGGGTGAGTAGTTTGTTCCAGTCTTTTAAAGCTGTGAGCTTCCTGGATAAGAACACTGATACCATTGATACTCTGAAAGAATTATCCATGTGGTATTAATCCTGCTTTTTACTCTTGAAAAGATTTCCAAAAAGGTGAGAGGTGTCAGTGACCCAGGGACCTCATGACCTGCCTTGGCCAAGGTGTCTGCAGTTTCATTCCCCTGTAGATTGACATCAAAAATTAAAACTTCTATTGTCATATGTCAAGATTTTGACTGATGGTCACAGTCGTACTGTGTTTTGATATATAGTGCTTCAATTTTAAGAAATGCATAAAATAGAAATATAATTCAAAAATAATAAGTAAAAAATGTTGAAAATATACCTAAATGTTGACTAATATATTTATGTTTATTATACTGAGTATGTTTATGTGAACGTACACATGCATACAGGATTACCATTTCTCTTCTTTTTGGGGGTAGATTTCTTTCTTAAATTTTTAAAAGCGAGATTTCAATTAAAAAAATTACGTATGAAAAATTTCCAATTAAGTTTAAAATTTACTTTTAATGAGCTTTTAAACCAACGCTGTTAAAGGGGTCATTCCAGGCTAATTTTATTCAAAATTTTATGTATCTTCAGAGCAGTATCCTCATCATTCAATACTATTGTGATCAAACTAGTTGCAATGTTACATACAAAAATCTGAAAATTACTTTTGTAAGGTTTAGCAATTATCACTGCATTTATGAATGAAAACCTTACTTTAATTCTAAAAATTATTAAGTTCATGCAGAGATTAATTAACAAAGAATCAATTTTGTGCTGACCAAAAAATGGGGAAAATTTATGCGTCACATATAATGATTTTTGGCTTAAATTATTATTTCCTAAAAGAAAGGGAGCAAATTGTTTTTATTGAGTATTAATGAAATTGTAAATAAAATGGATGTAAAATAGATAACTGCACGTTAAAATTCCTAAAAAAATATTTATGCAAATAAATAAATATACTGTATTTTCCTGTATATAATCCGCAGCGACATATTATCCACAAGACCCTTTATTCGAGCAAAAGAAAAAGTGCGTCTCATTATCCGCTACAGTTTTTAAAAGGGATAGTCAAAAATTTATACTGCTGTTAATTTGGTGCCAAATAAAATAATAAATTCTACAGAAAAAAAAAACCATTTATAAAGACCTATTTGAATCCACCTCAACGCAAAGTTAATTAACTGAGATGGAAGCTCGACATTTTTTCATTTGCCTTCCCTATAGCTTTCAATTTAAAATTTAATCTGTAAATTAATAATTTTCACTTCCCTATGACAATATTAAAGTTCGCTCAACTCCTTGAAACTCCTTAAATTTCAAAAAAAATTTTAAGAGCCCTTGAAACTCCTAAAATTTTGACTTGACTCCTTGAAAATCGTGAATTACTCCTGGAATTTTCTCTTACCTTGGTGCATTTATTTTTTTCTAGAAAATATTAAAATTGTTTGAATTTTTTGTATTAATATTTTACTATTTTTAATAAAATTGTCGAAAAACTTTATTTAGTATTAGTTTCCAATATTGTCACTAGATAGCGGAATGATTGATATTAAGTTTTGTATTTTAAACTGTTGATTTGTGTGTGTATTAACGATTTCAAGATCTAGTTTAGCTACAATAATTTCATTATTTGGTTTAGTACTATTTAGAGCTATGTGAAGTGAAGCATTATGTAAAGTGCTGATCCTGTTAAAGAATGTGAACCTAAAGCATGGTCTGAAATTTTTTATTCATTTGTTTCTTAAAAAGTTTTAAAGTCTGAAATTTTATGGGCCTTTAAAGCTTTAAACAATGGATTCAGCTACAGTTCTTGCAACAATATAAATTGCCTCTTTCAAACAATATTTCCATACAGTGCTATTGCAAAGCATTTCAGTTGTACTGAAATAAAGTGTGCTCATTTAACAGTTTTTGGTATTGCACCTTAGTTTTCTAACTTATTGAAAGAAAAGGTTAAGAATGTTTCTAATTATGTGCTACTCTTTGAAAGCTTAAATAATCATCTGCAGAGAAAACAGCTGGAAGATTTAGGGATAATACAAACAAAGCTGCTGGAAGATTTAGGGATAATAATACAGTTAAAACACGGTATTACTCATCCAATTTTTTAGGTCATTCAACTGGAGATATTTTGAAAAATAAAATGAGATGTGCTTAGAATTAGGAATAAGCGAATTACTCCAGTTGTCAATGGATGTCCCAAATACGAACTGTTCTGTTTTGACTAAAATGGCCAATTATTTAAAAATGAACATCATTCAAATATTATGAATGTCAGAAGCTCCAGCCTACGCATTCCACACCAAGCGTGGATGTTCTTTATTTCCAGAAGTTGAGGTAACAGCAAGTTCAGTTTACAGATTATTTAAGGACTCACCCAGTCTTAGGGATGACTGATGACCTTGGCACAGGTGTAAAATTTTCTTTAAAGTTTTGCAGACATCAATGGTTAGAAAATATAAGCGTTTTTTCAACAAATTGCTTGAAATGTTACTGTATCTTAAAACATATGTCTTTTGTTCAAAACAAAAAATTTCCTAATCCTGGTACCAAAACTTTTGATTTTGTGTTGAAGTGTACAAAAGATGTACTTTTTTCTGCCAAATGCAATTTTTTATATTTATTGCTCAGGAAGTAGAACCTTTTCTGATACTCTATCAAACTGATAAATCAATGTTGCTATTTATTGCTGGGGATTTTCATGCATTGTTGAAAAATTTGATGCAAAAGTTTTTAAAAGAATCTTTGCTATCTAAATCTAATTTTTAATAAATCTAATCTAATTTTTTTTAAATGTCTAAAAACTCTAAAATTACTCATTACTTTATACAATGTATAATCCAGTATTATATAGAATGTTGATTATTTAAATAAAAAATTTTCTGTTATTGCTGTGAATTCATTTAAGGCTTTTAAATTAATCATTAATAATTTTAACTCCAATAAGAATAGTCTCATTAATGTCTGTAATTTTTATTATTAACAGAATTGATTGAAAAATATTGCATGTACATAATTATATGCATATTCAGTTAAAAGCAATTTTTAAAATAAAATAAAAAATTATTTAAAGTGAATGTTGATACTTCCTAGAAATTTTTAATTTGACTCCTTAAAACTCTTGGAATTTGATTCTTGGAAATCTGTACAAACCCAGCAATATATTTATTTGAATTTTTTCAGAGCAAAAAAAAATGCGAAATGACGTTAACGAATTGCACTTTTAATAACCATTCAATAGAACTGGACGTAATTGGACAATGCTGATTATGGTTGAAATAAGTCAACTGAATATTGGCACCATCTGTTATTTACTTTATGAACAATAAATGGCTTTTTTTGTCAAAACTTTATTGTAAACTTTTCTGATGAAAAATATTTTTGTCAGATTATCCACGGCGGCATATAATACGCACAATTCGGAACTTTTTTAACGCGTATTCCGCGGATTATATACAGGAAGATACAGTATATATATATATGCTAAAATAGAAGGGAAAAAATGTATTTAATATTTGTAAAATGTTTATTTGATTTTTTCCCGAATGTATGTAAATTAAAAAATAGTACAAAAAGATTTTCTTTAATGAAAAAATCTTTTGATGGTGAATAAGAATTTTGAAATAGATGGTAATAGGGTTCATAAATTGCATGGTTTTTCGGAGCTTTTCTTTTTAATTAAATAATTGGAATAGTATTTGTTAAACTTCAGATAAAAATTTCATTTCATTCAAGCCTCTTTGGAATTTAATTTACTGGATCTATTGAAAATAGAATTTTTACAGCTGCTTTCATAAATTATTCGTTTTTTATTAAAAAAATATTTTACCACTTATTAATAAATTTTTTTTTTTTATCCTACGCCCGACCTTGGTTTTTCAACCATCAGTCTCTGTCGGGCAGCCCAATACAATCTTGAGGTGAATGAAAAGTCATCTTCCGCAGAATTTCTATCTGCGACGTCCGAAAGTCCAGGGCAAGTGAAAAGGTGGTCACCAGTCATATCCTCTAGTCCGCAAAAAGGGCAGATTGGAGAGTCCCTCAAACCCAAACGGTGAAGGTGTTTTTGCAGATAATCATGCCCAGTTTTAAGGCGAAAATTTGCCACTCCCACAGCTCTGTGGAGGTTACACGGAATAGGCTTTGTTAGTAAGGAAGCCCATGCTTTCTCCTTTATGCACATCTTGTAAATATTTCTACGATAGGAGGCTATATTTGACTTAATAAGCCTTTTAACAGTATGGTACTCCAAGGCTGGAGGGCTGTTGTAGATTTGAGCCAGCCTTTGCCAATTTATCAGCTGCCTCGTTTCCGGCGATACCACAGTGGCTGGGTATCCATTGCAGCACAATTTGTCGTCCTTCTTCCAGTAGAGAACTAATTGCCATTTGACAGAGATAAACAGACCCAATACTGCTTGGAGCAATTGAAGGAGAGACCTGATGGTGGCCTGAGAGTCTATAAAAAATACTATGTTGTTCTCATTACCCTTTCTGATCTCCTCAAGTGCTAATTGCACAGCAGCCACTTCACCATTGTAGCTGTTATAGTATTTCCCAACAGCCTGGTAAAGCCTGAAATTCTTAGAGTATACTCCTGCACCAGCATTTCTAATGGCATCCACAGCTGAACCATCTGTATAGACATGGAACCAAACAGATGATGGATAATAAGTCTAAGGAGATTATTCTGAACAGTCTCCAGTTTTTTCTGGATGTTATCCGATGCAGTAATCAGGAGCTCAGCTCCATATTCAATTGCAGGTCTGATGTATGACTTATAGGTGGTGCAGAGTAAGTCCTGTGAAGCTCCCCATTTCACTCCTGCAAGTCTTTTCAAAAGTTTACTTCTGGATTTCCCGATGTCTATAACTTCAACAGTTTGACTATTCCAACTTAACCTTGTATCCAAAGTGATGCCCAGATATTTGCAGGCCTGCCAACTTTTACGCATCGTGCGTAAATTTTACGCAAGATCCACATGTTTTACGCTTTTACTGATAGCATGAATTATTTTACGCGTTTCGGTTCTTCTGGGCAAAGTTTAAAAAGGAAAAAAAATTTTTATATCTTAGCACATAATGGCGATCTTTTCTTGTTAGCCATGGTGAGAAGCAGAAATTAGCACCCCATTCAACCCATCTGTAGGAAGAGAGAAATAACTTTCCGGACTGTGTGGTCGTAGCGGCTCCGAAAATGCACATGCCAAACCCTTTTTCTATCGGAGGGGGGGAGGAAGCTTGAAAAACTGTAGATGGGGAAAAGAAATGGTAGAGGTATATTTTTTTCTTTAGTCACACGGATTAAAACTGAAAAGTTTTACTGAAATACTTTTCTAAAAGTTGGCAGGTATGTATTTGGCTCTAGCTGTTTTACACAGGCGATGGGGGCCATAATATAAACTAATATCAAAGGGTTTTGTACTTAAAGTAAACAGCTGGTAAAAGGTTTTATCAATGTTTACTATCATTTGATTTTCATTAGACCAATGAAACAGTTCTTTTAAAGCCCAATTAAGGGAAAGCTGGATGTGCTGTATATCTCTGCTGGTCGACCAAATGACCAGATCATCTGCAAAAAGAAGGGCTCTAACATCCCCATCAGCATCCATAACCCTCTGGATTACATCATTTATCATGATGTTGAAGAATATAGCTTATTAATAAATTGAAAATCCTATTTTTCTAGTATACATATTAGGTTATAAGATTCTGTTAGGCTTACAGTTATTCGCATGTATAATTTGTACCTAATGGGCATAACCACTGCTTGAATTTTTACTATCACAGCCTTGCTTATTTAATTGAAAGAGTGTTTTAAATATTCTGAGAGTAGTATGGCTCTAAAACTACATATTCAAGTTAATCGTGTTTATCAACTGCTATAGATTGCTGCAAAAGAGAACTATACATAATGGATAAATCTATTAATCAAATGTCTCCAACAGCTTATTAAGAAATACTAACTTGATAAAAAACTACTCTTAGCATAAAATATATATGCCAAAATAGAAGAAATTAACTTTACAAAAATTTGGTATTACTTTTTATGCAATGTTAAAAATGCAGAATACACAAGCTTATTAGCTTTTATGGCTCAAGTAAAATATCTTCTGTGATCTCTGAAAAAAAATAGATTATCTTTTTAAATAAATCACAAGTAAAGCAATATTTGAAACAATAATGAAATGGATAATATTAAATTATACAGTGAGAATAATATAGTCACAATTAATTGATGATTTCATATCTTTAAAATAATTTAACATTACATTCTAAAATATGAATATTTAACTCTTGCTGAAGCTGTTGTGATTGATTTTCAAGAAATGTGGTTGAAGGTTTCTATATTATGGATGTTATTGCCAATGATTGAACAATGTGAAATGTAAAAAGTTATGAAATTGTGTTGGTATAATCTGTTGTTTGTGTGTTGTGTCAAAACTTAAAAAGCAATACTGTCATAGTTAATTTAAAAAAAAAATTAACAGGCTTCTCTAGAAGAGAGAAGAGTAAAATCCAATGAGCCAGTCTGGCTTAGCTCAAAGAGAGAGAGTGCTGCACAGTTATACCTTTGAATATCACTATTGCATGCTGTTTTCAATTTCATAAGTTATATAGAACTGTTACAAAACTAATTACTAAAAACTATAATAATCAATATTGTTTCTACTTAGTCTATAAAATAAACATAATCAATTTTTATAAATAAAAAATCAAATACTTTATAAATATACCATATATAGCATTACCAAGCAAGTATTAACTGCTTTAAAAATCTGAACACAAATCATACATGCATGTGATAAACAAGATAATGGCTAATATTGAATGTTTTCAGTTTAAAAAATGCTGTAGGAAGAATTATAATTATCTAACACTCTTTAGTTCAGCATGTTTGTCAATTAATGTGAATTCTTAAGACAAAAGCTTTCTTGCTAAACAATTCTAGCAATAAAAGACAAAGGGCTTTTATTATAATTAAATACATGAACACTAACTTTATCAAGATTTCATTTGAATATATAAATATTCTGTTTCTTCCATTTTTGCCAAGATGTCATCTATTTATTTTATTGCAATATATTTTGCAAAATATGCATTATGTAGAAAAATCTAAACAAAAGTGCAATATAGCTATGCAGCTTTTTGTGAAAAAGAATCAAAGTATTCCCATCTATTAAAAAATGAATATATTTTAAGAACAAAATATTTTGTTTGCATCTTTAGGTTACTGAAAAACTTTGGGTGATTGTGGCAAATAAAAAATACTCACTGTTGTGATAATATGAATGATGTTTAAGCTCGGCACACACACAGAGTTGATATTGACTGTTATTAATTAAAAGATTGTATGTTATCCATACTAAAATAAATGCTGGGATAAGTGATTAAATACTGACGTATACTTGAAAAAATGTTTAATCATACAGTGATATAAAAATCTGTTCTGCAATTATTATAAATCATTATGTACATTATTTAATGTTATGTGTATTTAAATTAAATTTTTACACATTATTTTTAATATTTTATTACTTATAGAAACAAGACTTAAGTAACTTTTTAAGAATTAATTGCCCTCTAAACAAATACTTAATTTGTAATGTAGATTTTTAATTACATTATTATTTTATTTGATGTGAAGTCTTGTCCTGAGAAAATTTTTTTATTCCTAGTCCTGAATTTTCCATTGTGGCAATTTTAAGTAGCATCCTATATATGTGTATATGTATGTATTTAACCATCAAATTATATAATGAAAATTTTGCAGTAACAAAATATTAAATTTTCTGCCGATTTTTTAATCAGAACAATTAGATGTTATGTGAAGTTTTCAAAGTATTATTCTTTGATATCTAAATTTTACAGTAAGTCTAGGAAGTCATAATCAAAATAGTTCAAATCTGCTGTATTGTCATGTTCACAGAGTTAATACAATTCCTAAAATTTGAAAATATTTTAAGGGCCCTTGAAACTCTTGGAATTTTTACTTGAAGCATTTATTTTTTGTTAGAAAATGTTAGAATTTTCTCATGAGTTTTTTGTGTTAATATTGTAAAATGTTTGATATTTTCCAAAAGCCTAATTTAATATTAGCTCTTAATGTTACCACTAGATGGCGGCACAATCAACATTCTATTGTATTTATAATAATGGACTAAATAAAAATTTAATTCAGCCTCAATAGTTTCATGATCATCCAATTTAGTCAGGACCAGATGTAGAAATTAGATTTATGTGTGTGACGTGCAATCGCCAATAAGATCGCTATATGGTGTGATCAAAGAAGTGATTTTAATTAACTCTTTTTCTGTGTTTCTGTCTTTTATATTGTATAAAATTCACTGTATATTAATATTAGAATAAAGTTTTTGGGTTAAAATACACTCCCCATATCTTCCTTGGTGAAAATTCCACACAATTTCAGTGAAAAAGGATAACTTGTTCAATGAAATAAATTTATATACCTGGTGGAAAGTGTCCTTTCAATGACTAGTGAACTCCGGAAAAGATTTATAAAGATTTACTTTTACGTGGTTCTGAAAAATATATTAAAAATGTACTAAAATGCTTTCTCAAAAATTACAAAAAAATAACTACAACTTTCAGTAATAGGCTGTAAGTTGTATTTTGTGAAAAATGTAGCCATTATAATCCTTGAACAATGCAAGAGATCATATTATGTGAAACCAAACATAATCTGATCTTTTGAATTTAATGTTTCTGAAATGAAATATTCTCCTTTTGCACTATTAATTAATATAAAGCTAAAGTTATAGTAAAAATACTCACAATTTTAAAGTTCTATCATTTTTATAACTTTTATTTTAAATAGTTAAAATTAGTCAACTCGTTGAAGTTGACTGTTTATTTGAAGCAATAGAAATTATTCTTTATATTAATGAAAAGTTTTATATTCTTTTTCCATTTATAGGGGGGAAAAATTCTAAAAGTGACTCTGACAGCTCTGACTCCTCTGAAGAGATATCTAAAAATAAACCTTTGCCTGGAAAGAATTCTAATTTAGTTGGAAAGACTCCACAGAAAACTACTAAAAAAGGATCATCTTCTGATAGTTCAGATTCTGATGAGGAAAATATCAACAAAGCCTTAAAAACCAGTGTTAATCAAAAAACTGCAATTATAAAATCACCTTCAAAAAAGCAAGTATCATCTAAAGCTGAGTCTTCATCTGATAGTTCAGATTCAGAAGATGATGTCCCTAAAAGTAAATTAGTTCAGAAACAGACCAATCCTGGGAAACAAATAGCAAATGAACAGAAAAATACAGTGAAGTCTACTCCTCTGCAAAAGAAAAAACAAGATTCCTCTGATAGTTCAGATTCAGATGATGAAAACACCAACAAAAATGTGAAGAACCCTGTTAAACAACCAGCGGCTTTGATTTCATCTACAAAGAAACAAGTAACATCTAAGGCTGAGTCTTCATCTGATAGCTCAGATTCAGAAGATGATATCCCTAAAAATAAATTAGTTCAGAAAGCAACCAATCCTGTGAAACAAGTAGCAAATGTACAGAAAAATACAGTAAAGTCTACTCCTCTGCAAAAGAAAAAACAGGATTCCTCTGATAGTTCAGATTCAGACGATGAAGACACCAACAAAAATATGAAGACCCCTATTAATAAACAAGCTGCAACTTTGAATTCATCTACGAAGAAGCAAGCATCTAAAGCTGAGTCATCATCCGATAGTTCAGATTCAGACGATGAAAATACTAATAAAAATTTGAAAGCACCTGTCAATAAACAAAGTGCAACTTTAAATTCCTCTATGAAGAAGCAAGTATCTAAAGCTGCTGAGTCTTCATCTGATAGTTCAGATTCAGAAGATGGTGTCCCTAAAAATAAATTAGTTCAGAAACAAACAAATCCTGTGAAACAAGTAGTGAATATGCAGAAAAATACAGTGAAGTCTTCTCCTCTGCAAAAGAAAAAACAGGATTCCTCTGATAGTTCAGATTCAGACGATGAAGACACCAATAAAAATTTAAAAACCCCTAATAGTAAACAAACTGCCACTTTGAATTTATCTACGAAGAAGCAGATATCAGCTAAAGCAGAGTCTTCATCTGATAGCTCAGATTCAGAAGATGATGTCCCTAAAAATAAATTAGTTCAGAAACAAACAAATCCTGTGAAACAAGTAGTGAATATGCAGAAAAATACAGTAAAGTCTCCTCTGCAAACGAAAAAACAGGATTCCTCTGATAGTTCAGATTCGGATGATGAAAACACCAACAAAAATATGAAGACCCCTATTAATAAACAAACTGCAACTTTGAATTCATCTATGAAGAAGCAAGCATCTAAAGCTGAGTCATCATCCGATAGTTCAGATTCAGACGATAAAAATACTAATAAAAATTTAAAAACTCCTGTCAATAAACAACCAGCCACTTCAATTTCATCTACAATGAAGCAAGTATCTAAAGCTGCCGAGTCTTCATCTGATAGTTCAGATTCAGAAGATGATGCCCCTAAAAATAAATTAGTTCAGAAACAGGCAAATCCTATAAAACAAATTGCAAGTATGCAGAAAAATACAGTGAAGTCTACTCCTCCGCAAAAGAAGAAACAGGATTCCTCTGATAGCTCAGATTCAGATGAGGATACCAAAAAAAATTTGAAAACTCCTGTAAATAAACAACCAGCAACTTTGATTTCATCTACAAAGAAGCAAGTATCTAAAGCTGCTGAGTCTTCATCTGATAGTTCAGATTCAGAAGATGAAGATACCAACAAAAATATGAAGACCCCTATTAATAAACAAACTGCAACTTTGAATTCATCTACGAAGAAGCAAGCATCTAAACCTGAGTCATCATCCGATAGTTCAGATTCAGATGATAAAAATACTAATAAAAATTTAAAAACCCCTGTCAATAAACAACCAGCAACTTCGATTTCATCTACAAAGAAGCAAGTATCTAAAGCTGCTGAGTCTTCATCTGATAGTTCAGATTCAGAAGATGATGCCCCTAAAAATAAATTAGTTCAGAAACAGGCAAATCCTATAAAACAAATTGCAAATATGCAGAAAAATACAGTAAAGTCTACTCCTCTGCAAAAGAAGAAACAGGATTCCTCTGATAGCTCAGATTCAGATGATAATACCAACAAAAATTTGAAAACCCCTGTAAGTAAACCAGCGACTTTGATTTCATCTACAAAGAAGCAAGTATCTAAAGCTGCTGAGTCTTCGTCTGATAGTTCAGATTCAGAAGATGAAGATACCAATAAAAATGTGAAACCCCCTGTTAATAAACAAACTGCAACTTTGAATTCATCTACAAAGAAGCAAGTATCATCTAAAGCTGAGTCTTCTGATAGCTCATCTGAAGATGATATTCCATCTAGTCAACCAAAATTTGGTCAGATGCAACTTAATAAAGTTTCTAAGCAGAAAGATTCATCATCAGATAGTTCAGATTCAGAAGATGATATACCTAAAAATAAATTAGTTCAGAAACAAAAAAATCCTGTGAAACAAGTAGCGAATGTGCAGAAAACAACTGTAAAACCTTCAACTTTGCAGAAGAAGAAGCAGAGTTCCTCTAGTTCCGAAGAGTCTGATTCAGAATCAAAAGTAAAAAATGCAAGTAATAGTAAATTACCTTTTGCCCAAAGTAATTGGACTTCTGCTATAACAAAATTTGCTGAAATATCAGATTCTAGTTCTGATTCTGATGACGGCCAAAAATTGATGGTTTCATTGGCTAAAAAATCATCTACACCTTCTAACAATCTTGCAGGCAACAGCACTGTTGTAAAAAATAATAAAATTGCTTCAAAAGCAGCATCAAGCAGCTCTGATGACTCCAGTTCAGATTCTGAATCCAATGTAGTAAAATCCAAGTCCACTCCAAATACTTCCACACAAGTATTAAAAAAAATTGGTAATACACCCAGTAACTTATTAAACAACACAAAAAGGGCATTTAATCAAAATTCTGTTATTAAAAAAGGAGTTAAAAGATCTAAGGATGATGAATCATCTAGTTCAGAAAGTGATGTTGATGAGCCTCCAAAAGCAAATGCACCTAATGCTAAAAAACCTGCTATCAAAAAAGCAGATACTAGTGATTCTTCAAGTTCTGGTGAGGCCCCAGCTGTAAATACAGTGACTCCCAATAAGCAATTGAACTCAACAAAAAGAAAACATAGTAATTCAGATGATGACAGTTCAGATACTTCTGAATCAAAAACTACTATGACTACTCAACCACAAAAGAAGAAAAAATTGAATAATTCAACCCCAAATTCACAAATTGAAACACCTGTGGCTTCAGATTCTACTAAAAAAAAGAGAGTAAGTCGAAACTAATGCAAACTGGATACTGTACAACATAATTTTTTTATTGTTAAGTTTAGAAAATATTTAAACAATCAGTAAAGCTGTTTTCAAATAAAATCAATTAATTGATTCAAAGTGTGGTTTATTAATTTTATTTTTAAAATAAAATTTCTTTTTTATGATAGCCATTAATATTGAATATTTGTTATGATTGAAGCAATTTTCATACTATATTATATATATATATGCTAAACTAGATATTAAGCTCTCAGCTCGCCAAGGGCAAAAAACCACCAAATCTAATAATAAAAAAAATTTTCCCTTACCAAATAAATTTGCCAAAAAATCACCATAAGCGATTAGTTGCTAAATGTCAACAAATACAATATCAGAATATCTCCGTCACACATCCCGGATATGCTTGCCATTTTCATTTGGGATTTTTTATCGGGTGTAAAGTGCTGCAATTTAAATCCTAATTTTTCATATTTATTTTTTATTTCATTTCGGATGTAATGCAGAATATAAATACTGTCTTTTATATTTGTTTTGTATTTCACAATGGTAGACCATAATATCCAATTTTACCCTGATTTAAAATGATTAAAACTTTGGTATTATATATTATATGTAGTGTTGTAATTAGAATCTAAAACATTTTGGTTGTAATTTCAAACATTTCTTAATAACAAACAAACATAGTAATGTATTAAGTTATAAAAATAATATAACATTATTAAAAATTGACAAATGATTCAAATCAATAAGTTATTAAAATTTCAAGAAGAATCAGAGTACAGGAACGAGAATGAGTATTCACCATAAAAGGAAAAATCTAATACTTACAAAAAAGTGAGAAATGTTTGTAGTGAGAAAGTATTGAGTTTTCAAGATAATTATCTTATTGTTTATGAAAAATAACTTAATTGATATATATTTTAAAAATTAACTTTCTGATTCAAAATGGAAACAAACATTAATGTTGCATAATCTGAAACAAAATTGTTAAATGAATTTTAACAGAGCTCTTGAAATGTTAGACAATACATGGCATACCAATGAAGTTATGAGTGACGTCTTTGGACAATTTAAAAGGAAAAAATAATTGTCTTCTGGGTATTTCAAAAAACAGATTGTTATAAACATTCACAAATGTCTCACCTCAACCATAAACAATTAAATTTGTAAAAATGTAATATTTTTGATTATTTTTCAGTAAAAATATTCCCATATTTAAAACTAAGCCACATATTAATGTTTCTGTTTGACTGAGAAATTAAGTTAATATTCAATTTAAAATATTGAAAGCTGTATAATAATAAATTATAAATTTTTTAACAGAATTTTAAGTATAGAAGCTGTTTAATTGTTCTAAAATATAGATGTAACTGTGAAAAAGTAAATTATCACATTTTAATTTCTCAAGCATGAGCTGCTATAATTCTACATTAAAATTATTATGAATACAAATTGTTAAATTAATATAATCAAGCTTTTTCTCTTAATTTCTTACTTTACTATGTGCCTAATAAGTATATTGAATTTAAAATTAAAAAATTTAAAAACCTATCTATTACAAAGCAGTTTTAATAGGTTCAAATCTTTTGTGAAATATGAGGAATATAAAACAATGAGGAATATATCTTAATCCTTTGATTACTTTTGAGCTTTAATTTTGCTGACATTTATTTTTATAAAATATTCCTTGACATGTCTTAACCGTTATATTAAAAATTGTTTTGCGGCATGATACATTTTTAAAGCAATTTTAATAAAGGATTAAATGTAAAAGCTATAGGTTAAAAGAAATGCTCGTGCAGTTTATTTTAAAAGTGTATTGTAATTAGAAATTTATTCTTTCAAGATATTTCAATAATTTACTATCTCAGAATATACATAAACTTGTCAATATATTAACAAATTGTGGGAATTGACAAATATTCTTTGTACTCTATAAATAAACAGTGTATACTACACAGTGTTAGACTAAAAATGTATGTATATGCAAAATAAGCAATATTAATCCAAGTAAGAAAAATCTTCTATCATTTATTTTACAAGACACTATTTTTATGAATGCCAGAAAAGTTCCAGGTGTTTAAGAAATTGATATTTGCTGCTAATATAAAACTTCACTTGCAAAGTAAATATTTTTATAATAACAAAAATTCATTATTTAACAGCCAAAAAGTAGGAAAACATTTTTTTTGCTAAAAGTAATGGGAAGTTTTTTACAATCAACTGAAAACATTTATCATTTTATCAAAAGATTATTTACTGAAAGAAATGAATTTCCAGCAAGTAAGAAAGTTAGAATCTTGAGTAATGCCTTGAAACAATTTGAATTCCTTTTAAAAATAGAAATTAATACTCTAAAGAAAGTTATGTATATTTCTTTTATACTTCGTTAAAGAAAAATACACTAACTGCCGTTTGAATAATATATTTAATAAAATAATGAAAAGTCACTTGGCAATGTTTCTTGAAATTGTGGAAAAGGCCTTCCATCATGGAAAGACCATTCACATTTCCAATCCAAATGTTATCAGATTGAACATTTAAAAACAATAGTTCTTACATTTTACTCAGTAAATAGCAAAAAATGTCTTGTAAATTAAAGATATTATTTAAGAATCTATCCTATCATAAAATTTACTCTTATATTAAAAGCTTTTTATTCAGATGAATTTCCATCATTCTATAATTTAAAAAAAATTTAATGTGATTTTAAACCTTGAAAAGATCCAAAATGAACTTTCATTGATTCAGAAACATATTGAATTCTTTATAAAAGTTTTATTTTCAAACATTTCTCTCCTTTTATAATCTGTAAAATTAAGCTCCTTCTGTTATCCTTTTTGAGAAACTCTGAAAAAATTCACAATTTCTCAAACTTCATCGGTCAATAATTGGCTTATTATTAGAGAAAATTCTTTGTGACAGAAAATTATTCTATTTCTTTTTAATATTGTGAAATGAGTTATTGCGGTAAGGTATCCTCTTTTAACAAATCATAGAATTTAATGTATGCTGTTAAGTTTTCCCATCTACAAATAAAGTAAAAACTTTACAAGAAATTTGTTGAAATGTAAATTTATACAAATGGATTAAAAATTTTTGGCATACTTCTATGAGTTAATTCTGATTGGCTAAAGGGGCCCTCTATTGCTTTGGCTTATTGTTTAATTTTTTAAAGATTACTTTAAAGCTACAATCATTTCCATTTATTGTTTAATTTGATGCAGTTTAATGTGCATGACATTGTTTTCAATTAAATAGCATTTTAAAATAAAGTTACAGTGAAAAAATAAAAATTCTACTTTGGTTCTTGCTTTCCAGTAATAAGTAGAAAATAGTTTCTTTTATTTGACTTGCTGAGAAGGTTAAGAATAATTACAATTTAACATCAAAATACCTTAATATATTACTATGTAATGAAAAAATAATTTTTTTCAATATTAGTTTACCGAGAATAATCTGAAATTCCATTTAGTGTTGAAAAAGATATAAATAAAAATCATAATTTTGTCATCTTTTAATATTTTTTCATGACACAAAACTTAATTTCTCTTTCATTATCATAAACAATAGTAATACAGTAATATTCTATTTCCAAGTTTAGCAGTTTGTTGATTTTTGAAATTCTGAGCTTCATGTGTGCTCATTTCCATCTTAGGCATACTTATTTACCATGGTTAAGAATCCATTAAAAGTTTCTTTGCATATTTTGTGTGATAAATAATGTTTATAAATATCTACATAGTAACTGTTTTCCATTAAATGTTTTAATAGTGTTCTTTGTGTAAAAAAAAAAAAAGATTTTTTTTCAATAAATGTAATTATTTATTTTAGGGATCATCTCCTTTTAAAAGAGTAGGAGGTAAAAATTTCCCTATTGATGAGCGCTTACAGAAATCAAGTGAAAAAGCTAAGGTTTGTTTTTATTGATTTGTATATTGATAATTAGCTAAAGGGAAAATATGTAAATGATGTAATCAGTCTTCATATTTATGTAAATTCACATCCACACTTTTGATATTGACTAGAAATTGTATACGATCTTAATTTTTTAAAAATCTTGTGAAAATAATATATATTTTGTTAAATTTCCTTACAATTAATTTTCTCATCTCATACCAATTGTTAACATTAATCTTTTTTTCAGCTATTTGTATAAAAATTCTAAACGATAAACTGATTTCTAAAGTATTCTATTCTTTACGTTTAAGAATTATATAAAATTTTTGCAAATTTTTAAGCAAAAAATTCATGCGAAAGAAACCCTAGCGATCATGCAAAAATACATTTACTTTCATTCCATATTGGATGATCCTCATATACTGTTTAATACTTTTATTTTATGATATGTTTCTGTTGTTTCCTTATATCAAAATTAAATCTAATAAGACTAATTAAATTATCAGATAATAAACTTCATTAATATTTCAATATTATACTAGTATTTTCCCTTTTAAATTGTTTTTTTATTCATTTTTGTATGTGTCTGTTATTCATAGTATTTGACTATTTTTAATATATATTGAAACTTGTTCCATTCCTAATAAACTCTTTTTTTATGTAGTATGAAATACCTTCATTAGCAAATTCTCAAGGAAAAAAGTTTAGGCATGAGAAGACAAAGAAGAAGCGAAATAATAATTCAGTTGGCAAAATAGATTTAAGTGTAAAATCTATTAAGTTTGATTAAATTTTATTTTTAGCTTTTTTCTTTATTCATCTTCATACTTACAGAAATAAAAACATCTTGTAAAACATAACAAGTTGTATCTATTTTATAGTTACTCAATCCTGTTCATATTAATTTTGTTGTAGATTTGAATCGTGAAATAAATCTGTTTTTACTTTTTGAAGTTGACAATTCTGAGCAATGCATTAAAGTTTGTTAACATCAAGAATTATAATTTCTGTGCTATTATTAACTTACATGATTCATTAGCATAACTATTTAAAATTCCTGTAAAGTATAACAGTGGTAGAATTTTAAGTAAGTTCAGAGTTTATGCAATTTCTGAGAACTTTTTCATCTCCTTTAAACTCTTGGAATTTTAATTTACATATTAGAAAATAGTAATATTTAAAATTAAATAAATTAATTTTATTTATAATTAATTTGCATGTGCTACTATCTTGTGCTAAAGATTGTGGTGATTGCATATTTTTTGTAAAATCAATTTTATAATGGAAAATAACAGTGAATTAAAAGGATTTTGATTAATTATCATTGGTAATACTGAAATAAGTGGTACCAGCAATATCATGATCTGTTATTCATAGTACCATTAACAATTAAGTATTCAGACCTACTTAATTGTTAATGATCTCAAACAAAAATTAATTTAAATAAACCAAAACAGAAAAAAGGACAATATTTAATAGTGAAAAAAGTACAGCTGTTTAAAAGTTGTTTACATTTTAGCATTTCTTTAATTTAATTTCAAACTTGAAAATTTTAGAATTTATGTGAAAGAGCTGACAAATTATCCTTAAGTTGCATATTATTAGTTAGTAAAGCACATGTTATCAAAGGAGTTACAGAGAAGCTAAAATAAGTATTATATTTTAAAATATAAGCATTAAATTTATAGATAGCTTGACAAGTCTAGAATATGTAAATATAATTGAACAGTTTGAAGTTAAGAAAAAACTGAGCTTTTTCACTTAATTTGATTAAAAAAATTTTTGTTACATTTATTAATTAAAAAGAGCTACAGAAGCATTATAATTAATGTAAAGAGTTTTGATTGTATTTAAATTGAATATTTCTATTGTAGCTGCTTTTTTTTAAAGTAATTAGTTATAAGTCAAAAATATTCAGATTGATTTTTACAAATATTTATTGTTACCATTTAAAAGTATAGCTGAAGTATGTGGACACATTTGATAGTAATTGATAGAATAATTATGCATAATACTAATGTCAGCATTCCTTTTGTAAAAATATAATTCCTAGGATTTTTTAAAAAATTTTTATTGATTCAAACCCAGAAAGTTCTATTTCTCCAATTTTAGCCCAAGCTGTCATTCTGTATCCATTAATAAATTATAATTTTATTATAAAATTACTGATTTCTCCTGAATGTTATAAAAATATTTTGGAGCAGTGAAAGCAACCCATATTATCAAAAATGAATAGTTGCCTCACATATAATGAATAAATGTAATGAAAAGAAAAAATTGACATAGCTTAAGTTGATTTATATATATTTATCCACCTTGAAAATAAACAAGTGAAGCTGTCTTTTCAGTTATAATATAATATCACTTCCACTTCTAATATACAACACATTGTACTGTAATTTCATCTACTGTCTTTTAATTCTTTAATTATAAAACTTAATATTTTAGTTAAATATTTATATATAATTTTATGCATAGAGTAATTTTTAGGAAATTAATCTTAAAGAAGCAATGTGATTGATTCAAAAAAAATATTTTGAATCTTAAGTTTTTTTTTTTATTAGCTTTATTTTTATTTGAATTAAAGTCACGAATGTGGCATGATATTGTCTATTTTTAATCTTAAAAACTTCTGTTAGTATCATTAGATATAGTGCTTAATGGTACAGTTAAAAAGTTCCTATTCTTTTAATACTGAGTTAATCTTGTCTTTAATTTGACAATTTGATTCCTATTTGTAGCATGGATGTTTGTTTTTGCTCAGAATCCACTTTAAATTGTAGGTTCAATTATGTGAAAGCTTGGTTAGCACTCAGGCTTTTGGTTCAATAATTTGTGGGTTAGAATCTATTTTTGTTTGGATACATGGAATTGCTCTTTCCCAAATTATATTGAGTTCAATGGTAGTTTGTTCAATTGGTGCGTAATGAACAAAGAATGACTATGAGATCTGTCGATTATAAAGATCTATGCCTATTTTAATATACAGCATTAGCATAAAACAAGTCTCCTAAGTGATGGTCTGTGGACCACAGGAAAATTTTGCTACTCCCCTGAAAAATGTTGAATATACTTATTCATCATGTTGTGTTTTAAGATGCATTGAAACATAATTCAATTCATACTATGTAAAACTTTAAAAATATTACTTTATAGAATAATGCTACACTAAACAAGACTGCTGTACTTGCATTGTTTTAGCTACAGGTTTTGTCTTGTCTCACTCTTTTCTAATGTTTCCCTTTCCTGTATGTCACATATGTATATTATTTTAAGCATTTAAAGAGGTGGGATTAGACATGTTGAGTTTAATATAAAATATATTGATCATATTAATGGGGCTATTAAGGAAGGTTTTGTGTATTTTTTTAAAACGTATGATTTTAAATCGAACCATGTTCATATTTTCTTTTATTTGATATTAATTGGGATCTTATTTTAAATAAGCAGGAACATCCATCACACTAGAAATGTATAATGCTAAAAGTTTGATATACTTAAACCACTTTTTAATCATTTTGTTTATTTTATTAATAAAGCTTTCATAATTTGTTTACAATTAATAGTTTCATTTTGTTAACTAAGTACATTTTATCTTCTCTTAGATAGCAGTTTTTTTATAAATATATTTAACATTTATAAAGAATCCTATCAGTAATCTGCAGGTTTTAATTTTCTATTTACTGGTTCGCGAGATCAAAAAGTTATGAGACCACTTGCATAAAGGAGTCATTTATTTTTTAAAAACCATAATTTTAAAAGTATTACCTGTACACATGAGGGGTATGAAATGAAACACAAAGTCACCCAAATTTGTATTGTATACTTCTGATAGCAGAACAAATTCATTATCTTCCACATGGTATGCAGTAATATGCATGGTTAGTGATGGTTGAAAGTGGCAGAAAAAGCTTTATTGTATTTATGTAATTTGCTAGTTATTCATATGCTCTTTCAAAAAGTATGAAAAAATCTTGTGTGAGCAAAACATTTACTGGCAATTCAAGGACAACTGTTAGATACAAAATGTATGGAATGAGTTTGTTTTTAGGATGTGTATCACGCCACCAAATTTAAAGCTAAGACATATCTGTCAACCTCGGAGAAATAAAAATCAGATTCTATTGATTTTGAGAGTAAAAATCAGGAGACACTACTATAGCGACGTTTTTGCTTGAAACAGAATGTTTAAAATGGTAGTAGCGCAAAAAAATAATTTTACTCTTTAAATTATACATTCTAAGAATGATTTATATTAGACATATTTTGTGTCAATCTTAATATTTTAATAAAATATTCATCAACCTCATAAAGGAACTATGAAGAAAAAAAGAATATACTATATATGTGAAAAAATAAACACATCAACATTTATCAATATTTATTTTATATGACAACTTTTATTGCACAAATGCAATTATAAAATTACTAACCTACATAAACACATAAAATACTTCTATATATAAGAAAATAGAAATTATCAAACTTGTATAACTCGTGGCTCATTTTATTTATATTTTTCATGCGTTGCTGACTTAGCATTTATTAGAAATGAATTGGTGAACTGCTGTTCAAAACATTTTTCTCATTTTGAGAATATTTACCGATAGCTAAATTTTCAGGAGAGGAAACCCGAATTAATTTTTCATTTTTTATATGACTGAACACCTGTTCACATTCAGCATTAGAATGTGGAATAGTTAAAATTGTAAGCATAAACTGGGAAATATTGGAAAACTTTTTTTGTTCAAACTCATTTTTCAGATTTCCAACAATATGTCATTGTACATCTGCTCTTGGTTCATCCAGAGTTTCTTTTGTGAAGACAGTACTTTGGACATTCTCCTGAGTTCATCGAACTACAATCTTTTATACAGTTCTGTATTAAGCAGTAAAATTGGAAATCTCAATAAAGAATTTTACACTTGAAAATGATGCATGTTCAATAGTCTGCAAACAGCATACTTTACTTCTGCGTCTTTTAGAATATCATCATGAAAGGGAAACCCTTTAAGCATGTAAATGTATTTACACACAGTCACATAAAATTAAACAACCCAATACTTATTTTTCAACAAAATTGTGGCAGTTTTTCACGGAATTTGCCAAAAATCGGTAGATTTTCATACAATATCGGGAGAAAGGGTGAAAAATCAGAGTTGGCAGCTATGCAATGAACATTTGTAAAGGTTGTATAAACTAGTTCTTATTTCTTTTCATATCTTTCATGCGTATACATATAATATTTTCTTCTGAAATTATACATTTATTATTTCATGGTTAAATTGGAAACAAAACAAAAGCTGAGAAAATTTTTATTACATCATATACAAATAATTTGCACAAATAAGCTTCAGCTTTGTATCATGCTTTAAAGTGCAGTTTATAAGAAAAAGTAATAGTATTTCCCAAATAATATTTTAATATTAGTTAAATATAATCACTTCAATTTTTAAATGGTTAAAATAAAATGTGTGCTAAATCAATAATTTTTAATTATTTTTTGGCACAATAAAACATTTTAATCAGGTCATAAAAAATTGTATTATGAAAAAATTGCTAAATATTCATAATATCTGACAATTTGAAATGGAAAAAATTTAGAAGATTTTGCTCATGAACAAAAGATTGAGTTGAAGCCAAATATTGAAATATTTCAAAAATTTTCATTTTTTTGAAAATATTTCACGAAAAAAAAATCACACATTTTTAATATATCATATAAATTAAATATCAGTGGGTTGAAATCTTATGAAATAATCATGATTTAAAAACATCACATTTTTAAAGTATACTACTTCAATAACATCTATCACACTATTTGGTAACAAAAATGTAAATGCTTGTAATGTTCTGACAAGATAAAAAAAAAATAATAATAAAAACAATGACTAATGACACTGAGTTATAAAGGAAACTCAATTCGCTTTAGCCATATATAATACTTTATAGAAAAATATTTTTAGCAACTACTTTAAAAAAAATAAGAGTGGATCAGAAATAAGGAGTTGAATTCAGTTTTATAATTATTTACAACACAGAAAATTCTTTAAAAGAACTTGCATCTATTCTTCCAAATGTATAATACAAATGTTTTATATATTTTCAGATCTTATAGGTTTAGTTTTACATGTATATAAACACAACATTTAAAAAAATATATATTTGTTCTTTCAAAAATGCACTATTTATGTTAGAACAAATTTAAATTTAAATATCAAAAATGAAATTTATCATAAAATAATGGTTTACAATTAAAAAATTCATTACTATCCTTATTTTTTAATTTCCTTTTTATCAGAATCTACTAATAAGTGATATAAAGTAAATAGGTTATATTTTAATTTATATAGAAAAATATTTTCCTCTTGTTTAACTGATAAATTTTGCATAACTTTTTTTCACATTATTAAAACTTAAAATATACAATGAAAAATCAAATTTTCTTTTCTTTACACAGACATTTTCATTTTTATTGGAGGATGACATTCATATCCCACAATTTCAAAGTCGTCAAATTTAAAATCATCAATATCTTTAACTTCTCTCTTGATTCTTATTTTAGGAAATGGCTTTGGTTCTCTTTTAATCTGGAAAAAAGTCAAAATGTCTAATTATTATAAACTAATAAAATATATCTCCACTAAAAAATTAAATAAGAATTCTTCATTAATATTTACCAATTATTGTTGCCTGGGACCTTATTCTCTTCAATTTATAGATACTTTTACACTGTAGCTTTTGAGCATAATAAGTCTCAAAGTTTCATTTTAAGACATTTACTGAATATGTGCAATAACATTTTTGTATTAATTAATCAAAATTTATTTAACAGTATTATTTAAAGACAAAAAGATAGTAACATACATAAAAATATGCAGGTAAAGCTATGAAAATTAGAATTTATCAGTTATGCAGAGCATAAAATTAAGTTCAATCACTTAATGCATTTTGAAAATCTCTTAATTATACATACTTTTGTTCAGCTTCCCCCTCATTTGCTTTTCTTAACAATAATAATATGTTTCAGCACACAAGTTGAAAATTTAAATTCTGCACTTGTTTCATTATTTTGCATGACATTTTAACTGTTCCATTAAGAACCCCTTTTAATTTAAATTATGTTATTATAAAAAATTTGTTGATATACAAAAAATTCCTTGTGTTTATTTGTTAAAAATATATCATTAAGTGCTTAAATGAAATAAAGAATAACCTTTGCAGGCCTACATAATACAATGGATGATATTTATAATAAACACCATAAAATTTTCTCATAAATTTAACATGCATACCCTTTATTATTTTTGAATAATAACTGTGAGTAGAAATAATATTGATAGAATATTGGTCAAAAGTAAATATTGAAAGAAGTAATTCCTAATAAACACCAAATAAAATCTGAAAAAAAAAAACTTTCTGCAAGAAAAAATAAATTTTTTTGCAAAAAATTTGTAATGAACTGTTATTGTTATAAAATTCTTTTGCAAATTAACTAAATTACACATTTTTTCCCATCTAGTATTCTTATTTTATACTTCATTTTCCCATAAGATTCAATCCCTTATTACTCCCCACTTTCTTTCTACAAAGTGGACTGCACAACAGGACTGTTTCTAGAGAGCAAGGGAAAAAGATTAAAGACAGTGAGTGACAGCAGAGGGCAGATATAGAAAATGCAGAGTTAAGGGCCTGAATAAAAGAAACAAGAATTCCAGCCAGGGTAAAAGAATGGGTAATTTATGTAATTTACAAAATATTCAAGCAATAAATATAATAAAATGAAATTTCTTGAAGTTTTTTTTTTTTAATAAGTCTGCAAAAATAAGATTTAATTTGAAGACTTAACAGTTAAGTTGATAAAATTTTGCCAAGTGTAATACGATTTTAAATATTATAAATTTTTCATCTGATTTTTATATATTTACTTACAATATTTTTAAGTTTTTCTTTTTCAAATATAATTTACATGCCTTCTCTAGAGAGGCAATTGTATTTGAAAGTATAATTGGCAAAAATACTTACATAAACAATCTTAGCATGATTGTATTCTTAACAATAAATTTTAAAATTTCTAATTTACTTTCATGATCAACATTTAATGTTTTATTGTGAATTACTGGTTTAGTGTGGAAGTACAAAAATAAGAAATAATTAATTATGGAGATTGTATAAGAATATTTTCAGAAAATTAAATATCACAAATTTACTATCCATTTTATAACATAATTATGACACAATAATTGCAAATACCAATTGTTGCTACCAAATTTCATAAATATGTAAATTGTACGTTTTTCTTACAAGAGTAAGTTTACCTAAGTGAATTATAGAAATCATGATTGAAATGCTAAAAATAGAAAAAAAATTATATAGCTAATATTAAACAATTAAAACTTAGTTGTTTTATTCAATTCAATGATTTTATTCAATAGCTTTGCTATTTCTAAACAGCTTTTTTTTATTCACCTTATACCAATCTTACAGATACACACTTTTTTCTTTTTTTATACTCATCATTATATCCTTTTATCATTAATCAAATTAGAATTTTTACCATGAACACATATATATCAATGAGGAATAATAAAATCTCCATAAAAATAGCTTCTACTTTCTTCGGAGGCTGGGTTAACAAAAAATTAATTTGCAACTAAGCTATAAATTCTTGTATACATTATTAATAACTAATAAAGTTCAAGGAACTTGAAATTTAACATTAAAAGTCACAAGAAATAGTAAATTTCCCACAAATGACGAAGAAAATTTTACAACTTTGTAGATGTTAAGCTTAAAATTTATCATCAAGTACAGCATGGAAAAAGTTTGAAAAGTATATCTTATCAATAACAGGCTGTTACTAAAATATATGTTTAATACTGAATTGTTTTTCATTTTGCCATCTCTATAACTAATGATGATATTCTTTTTCGTAAATGATGATTATTGTTAATTAGATGCACGAAATTTTAATAAGCTGAAAGCTTTTAAAATAAGTTGGGAAATAAGTAAAACATTTCTAAATTCAGATACTTTCTGGAAATTTTATTCTCTTTTTCCCCGTTTTTATTTATTCTCATTTTGATTTGAACCCATTACTCTTAACAAACCACTTTTCTCATATTCACAAGTATCTGTACATAGCATTAAAATATTCCAAAATAATAAACACACATATATTCATCTTTTTTAGCATATATATTCTACTTTAATACAAAATGTTCTATTATGATTGAAATCAGCAAAAATCAGTGTTTTAATTTTATTTTTGAATAACTAATATTAATTTTTTTTTTTTTTTACTCTATTTCACAATGATGTCACAACACGAAATTAAAAGAACAGCTTGTTAGATTAAAAAAAAACAAATAAACAATAACATATTTATGAAAATTTAACAGATATTACTTTCATATTTATAATAGAATGTTTCAAATAATTGAAACTATGCAGTTATAAAGGCTGCAAATTTTGTGGTTTTTATAATATTCATTATTTCAAACACAAAGATAATAAACATATATAATGGTTGATTTTTCCTTACATATATTTAAGAAATCTTAAATTTAACTCAATATTAAAATTATTTTCAGAAAGAATTTCAATTCTTAAAATTTAATACCTTCATATTGATATTTATAAATTTACTGTATTTTAATATAATGGTTAAAATTGGTTTAAGTTATGTTAGTGTTGTTTAAATTTAACAAAGAAAAAGATAAATGTTGAATTTTCTGGAATTTTAAAGTTTTAACTTACTAATTTCATGCAAAAATATTATTTATATAATTATTAATCATCAAACATCAACCTAACTTGAAAAATGATTATAATTTTAATTATAAAATCTTTCAGTTTATAACACACTTTAAAAACTGAAACTAGTATTCAAAACTTTATAAAAATCCAATTAAAGTATTGTTACCTCTCTATGTTAGATTAGTTAATGTTTAGATATAATATTCTATGCAATGACATTTTTTTTAAATTTAATTTTTCAGATATAAATTTTCTATGAGTTAAAAAATAAGTACCTGTTCAATTAGAGCATCAACATGATCAAGATATATGTGAGCATCTCCAATAGTATGAACAAAGTCTCCTGGTTTTAGACCAGTTACATGAGCAATCATGTAAGTCAACAAAGAGTAGCTTGCAATATTAAATGGAACTCCTAAGCCCTGAATAATAAATTTCATATTAGTCAATTACATATTGCACATTTTACCGAATATTAAAGGATTTGCCTAAATTTAAAGATTTTACAGTCAAATCATAAATAATTTTATACACTTGTAAAAAAAATTTTTTTCATAATTGAGAAACACAATGAAAATTATAAATATAATTCCCAGAGGACAAAACTTTTCTAAAAATTCTAGAAAATATATAAATGTTTGAAATATTTAAATACCACATTTAAACAAACATTATATCATTCAAAAATTTATATCAGCCATTCTTGAAAGAAAGAAATTCTTTTTGATCAAAAATAAGCCAATGTCATTAAAAAATTGTTTAAATTTTTTAACAATAAAATATTTTATATTTTTTTAAAGTATTAAAAAAGTTTCCTCAGAATTTTCGCATTTGATTAGTTATAGTCAAAACTTTAATTGCATACTGTACGAAGAATACTGATCTCGATTAATGAAAAAAGTTGTTGTGAAAAAACTGTGGGATTGTATTTGTCTTTTTAAAACTAAGGAAGGGGTTAATATAGTCTGTTGTGTAAGGATATTCCAAGGAACATTTTTACAATAATCAATGATATGGACCCATTAAAAGTTCAGAGAGTTTTAGTAATTTTTTGACTCGAACTAGAAAAGGGGAGATGTTAAAAGGTCGAGCACAGTCAAGTCTCATTAGAGCATGAGAAGTGTGCTCAGAACGCAAAGGATAGTGTGGTATAGACATGATTTTAAAATAATAATTTTAAAATCATGTTTGTTTTTATTTTTAAATCATCAATTTTAAAAACAATTGTTGATGTGTTAAATTAAGTGGCAATTGATGACAGGTGACAAACTTTGTACAAGTGAAGTTAGAAATGTTCCTGTACATGATGCAGAATGATAGACTGTGCCCAGTCGGCGTAGGACAGACAATCTAGCAGATCCAAATCGAACCATAATCAATTTATGAGAGTATAATGGCTTGATAAACTCTAAGTAATGACATGTGATCTGCTCCCCAGGAAATGTTAGACAAAACCTTGAGAATATTTTGTGATCTCGCAATTTTTTCGTAGATGTAAAACATGTGGGAGAAATGTTACTTTTTTGTCGAAAATTACTCCAAGAAATCATACCTGATTAACTATAAGATAAGTAAGAACTAAAAAAAGCTTGAAAAACATAAAAGTTTATTTAAGAGTGTTAATTATAAATTGAATTGTTAAAAATCATTACCTTGTAATTAATAAACCACTTTGAAGATTTTAAATGAATTTCCTCTCTTTTTAATAGAATCTTGAATATTTAATTTAGTTTTGCTTAGTTGGAAAATCTGTTTAAATATTTATATTTAATGCAAATTTTAAATGATTAATAAACTAACACTAATGTCAAATTGTATACTTCATGGAATTTTCTTTAAAATTTTCATAAATTAAAATTTTTATTGTAGTAATAAGGACAGCATGCATAGCATTAATTAATTAATGTTGTTAACAATGCATGGCTAACAGTGTAAAAAAAAAAGAAAAGAAATTTTAATTTACTTTTTTAATTTATTTTTATTTGTAAATAAATAATAGTAGAGTCAATAAAATCACAAAAAAGCAATTATAATAATAAATGATTTAACTTGATTGTACTAATATTAAACGATATTATAGACTTTGTTTCTTTTCACACCATTTACATTTATATACATACATAACCGGAAAGTTTTTAAGCATTTCATACAACTTATTGAAAATAGCAATGGAATAAAATTTTTACTATTTCTTAAAAACTATCTAATGAAATTAAACCTTTCAGTTTAATAATTCCTTTTATTAAAACTAAGGTAAAACTTCATTATTTCACATATATAATACATACATTTATTTATTTTTAATCACTATTGAATTATTTCAACTAAATATTTTTAATAAGCAGTTAGCTCTCTAACTGCTAATGCATTGTATAATAACAACATTGTATTTAATAAATTGTATATTTGTCCATTGTTCTTAAGCTGCACATCATAAAAATGCAATTATAACTTTCGTATTGACAAAAAATGAGAAATTCATAAAATATAATAAACATTAATCAAAAAATTCTAACAAAAATTGTAATAAGTTATTCTAATCTCAGACATTCAGTTTAAAAACATTATTCCTGAACAGTTAAAAATGTTTTTTTTTAAAATTTTAATTAAAAATTTGTAGAAACAAATGATAACACATGACTTGAAAAAAATAATTTTAAAACTTTAGAAGGGTACTTTATAAGTTACCATATCTGCTGATCTTTGATACATTTGACAAGATAGTTCTCCATCACATACATAAAATTGTGCAAGGCAATGACAAGGTGGCAATGCCATTTTTGGTAAATCTGAAAAAAAAGAGGAAATACTTATATTTGTTAAAATTAATATGTTATCAAATATAATAAGAATTTGCAATTTGCTTAGTTACAGCAGAAATATTTCATTAGAAAATAAAATATATATAACATTCTAAAAAAAAAATTAGGACACAAAACAAACTTGCACTTAAAAATTTCTTACTAAAATTTAGATTTTCTTGTTAATTTAAAATTAGTGATTAATATTTGTTACATAATTAAGAAACAAAAAATTTTCATCAACACACAAATATATTAGAGTTAGTATTCATACTTTTTTATGGCTGAGCAAGGTCAGCTCAGCCTTTCATCGCTTAAGTGGGTCGATAAACTGAGTACCAAGCATGCTTGTGAACTAAACACCGGGGGTCTAACGTTAGGCCAACCATCTAACTGGGACATAAGCTTTGCCCTTGGTCATAAAAACAGTTATGGGCACTGTAGGCCTTGGTGTGCCACAGAGTTTAGTTTACTTTAGAACTAAAAATTTGGATAACTTTTTCTTACAAAAAACTGCAAGAGCGATTATTGTAAAATCTTGCTTAAGACTTTCCATTGAATTATGAATTCAATAAGGAAAAAGCTTTTTAAAATCTATAAAAATATCAAATAAAAAAATCACATTATTAATGTAGCAAAAGATGTCGATTTCAAAGAAAAATGACACATTTTTAATTATTATATATACATTACAAAAATGCTTAGGTTTTTTATTTAAATATATATTATTACAATGAAATATTTTATCATTATTTTAAAAACATGCTTGTAGGATACAAAAATTTTTTACTTATTTACTACAAAATCTGAATTATAACTAAAATAAAACACACAAAAAGAAAATCCGAAGCAAATTATTAGCATTAGTTTTGATATAACATTTTTGCAATAAATTTTTTGGGTGCAAAATTTGTATTTTTTTTTTTTTTTGATACTAAGATTTATATTTTCAGTATATTAAATATTTCAAGACAACTGATCAAAGAGGTAAAGAGTCCATGTTTAATGCTCTTTAGAACTCTTTGAGTAATTTTGAGCCAATTTCTCAAAAATGTGGAGTGAAAAAAAATCTTTTGGATTAATGACATTGATAATGGTTTTCATGCCATAGCTACAAAATTTCCGAATTTCATGTGATTAGTTAGAAGTAATTTCACCCATTAATGACTTTTGGACATTATTTTCCAAGAAGGACATTGAAAACTACTGCAAAATGAAGCAATTAACTTTAACATTCATTGAACTCACATAAATAATGTATCATACTTAATGTGTGATTAACAATGTATAATCACACATTTTAATTCATAAACATTTGATAATAATTTACAATTGGTGAAATTATTGATAGTTTAATTGCAGTTTTACACAGCCTTCCCAATACAGAATAATCCAAATACATTTTTCACTAAATTAAAATGATGCATACATAATGTTGCTCAAAAAATTTAAATGAAAATATTAATCACTAACATGTTACTTTAATAACTTTATATAAAACATATGCATTGCCCCTTTAAATCACTTTGCTATATTGATAAAAATCAATGTACAAAATTTTCGACAAAAGTCTTTTGTCTCAAATAATGTTTAAATATACAGATAAATAAGTCACTGCAAATTAATTTTCTCAGTTATTAATTTCATATGTAATTCATTCATTCATAATCAAACTTTTCTACTCATGAGGAGTCAAAATTAATTTACTCATCTTTGATCACATGAATAGAACAAATTTCAAAAACTATAACAGCTAATTCCGACATTTGTACTATGAATACATTATTTCCAACTTTACTAAATCCAAGTTTCTTTAAAAAAAAAATTAGTGATTGAAATGTAGAAATTTAAATTAGGGTGATACTGCAAATAAATACTCATATACACACACAGTAGTACAAAAAATAAAAATAATAAATGAAAATAAAAAATCTTGAAAAAATTATAAACTATAATATTAAATAATGAAACTTAAAAAAGAAATAAAAAAAGCTAATATCAAAAATAATTTTGAATGCAAAAAATATAGTGTAGAAAAGTTTAAAATAAATGAACATTTAAATCTATCAGTGAAAACTGTAAAATTTATAAATATTACTTAAATTAAAATTCTCAGCAAGTATCATTTTCTTTTCCTTAATAACTGGCTTTAAATTTCTCTTCAACAAACCATAATTTTTTAAAACTGAAGCTGTTTAAATTCAAAATTATTTTAAAGCAACACAGCAAAAGGAAATAATATGATACATAATAAAAAATCAAACAAAAAGCCAGAAAACTTTTTCTTTAAGTATTTGTAATAATGCCCTCAAAGTAGTTTAAAGTAGAAATACAAAAAAATTTTGTTTAGTATTCAACTGTACTTTTCATGGAAATGAATAATTAGCAAAATTTACTTCTCATTCAAATAGATGTCAAGCATATTTAACTTTTGAAAGCTTTTAGTTAAACCATTTATATAAGTTAAATAGAAGTAAATCACAAAGAGTCCATGTTTAATAAATATATGATGATTTTAGACCCTTCTGAAATATTATTTGAAAACAAAAATCATTTTATCAAAAATAGTAAAGTTCCTTCTATCAAAAATTTTTCCAAGATTTAAAACAACTTCAATACATTTTTTCACAAAATTTATCAGCTTTTCTTAATTATCTTTTAATTATTTTTCTTTTTACTTTTTTTAAATAACATTCTTTTTCCAATTTTTTTTTTTTAACTTAACTACATACCTCTCTCTTTCTTTCCACTTTTCATATTTAAAACAAAATTGATGTACTCATCAATATTTGCTTGTATCTTTTTAAAGTTATTTCAAAACTTAAAGAAATATTATTGCACACCTGTATGAGGAATTCTTATGCCTTATTTTAAAGTCACAAAAAAAGATAAGAAAATTGGAATTATGAGATTTACAAGATTTATATTTAAAAAGGATAGGAAGATTCTTAGAAGTCAATATTAATAGATATACTCTTATTTGAAAGCGTTTTTGATCATAATTTTTGCGCTTATGCAAAAATGAACAGATGTATGTTTTCAGAAGTGAAAAATAAAGTTCACTGCATTCAAGAAATCTAAATATAAAATATTTAGATTCAAAGAAGAAAAATACTTATTATGGACGGAAAAAACTGAAAAAATTTTTAACTTTGAAAATGTATTATTTATTAATAGAAAATAAACATTTAAAAATTAATTTAAAGTAAATATGTGTAGAAATTTACTGTTTGAGATACATAAAAATAAAAACTTAAGAAATATCTTTCATTGCATATAAATAAATATGAAGAATATAATTTTATTTGAACTTTAATTTAAAATAATAAGTTTTTAAAAATAATTTTTAAAACTTGCAAGTTTATAAAATAAACAGACATTGAGGTGAAATTTAGTATAAGTTTTTAAAATTAAAATAAACTAAAAAGAAAATTTATCTTTAAATTGAACATTTACTTTTATCATTATGTCAGGACAAATTTGGAATTATTATTTTTATGTTTTTAAGTTCTCCATTTAAAAATTGAAAAAATTTTATTCTTTAAATTAAACATATATGTTAATATGAATGAACACTGAAAAAAAAGAAAATTGATTGTAATATATATTAAAGAATGCTATTTCATAGAAATTGATACAAATGAACAATCAATTTCTTTTCCACAACACTAAGTATATCTGGAATTAAAAAACAGTTTGCTATAAAAACTCTCAATAAAGAAAATAGTACAATTAATAAAATTATTATTATCATTTAATGAAAATATTTTATAATTAAAAACAATATTTCATTAAAATTTTATCTTAAAACAAGTTTAAAAAAAGTGAACATTCCAGTACTATATAGTTACAATTTAAAATTTTTTATACTTGAAGAATAGTTATTATGAAAGAAAAAAAATAAGTGAAATATTAAGCTATTTTGAAGATAAGTAACTAATAAAAATTGGAAATTTTAAAAGCAGAATAAGGAACTATAACCTAGGTGAATATACAGTTACCAGTAAATAAGACCAATGATATTTCATTAACTAATGGAAAAATCAAATATTTTATTATAGTAATTAATGTGACACTAATAAACACTTATCTAATTTTTTAAAAATAAAATAAAGATTGATTCCCACTCTATAAATCATAATAAGCACCATGTAATAATTTATAAATATTATTACACAAATGCAAGTAAAATCACAATGCATGTTCTAATAATTTGAATTTATTATAATTTTCACATGTTAACAAACCTGGTGGATTCCAAGCAGAAAGTATCATCCTTCGGTCATAAGGTTTCTCTTTAATAAGATCAATTATATATTTTAATTGATCAACTCCTTCATTAGAATAATCTTTACTCATATCTACATATTCAGCACCAAAATGTCGCCATTGAAAGCCATAAACAGGACCAAGATCTCCTAAAAAATAAAATATTAAAAGATTTCATAATTAAGTAAAACTTAATAAAGGAAAATCATTTTCATATAGAATTCTTAATAAAACACAGAGTTTCATGAAAGGAATGATTTTGATAGTTGAAATAAATTATTATTGAGTCTTAATGAAATAAAATAATCAATTACGTATTTCTCTGTAAAAAAAATTTTTTGCATAAAAAAATAGAAAAATTTCATAACATTTCCTCATATATTTTTTCATTAAGGATGAGTATTTATGAGCAGAAGATTGCTGCACAAAAAATATTGATATGAGAAAAAATCAAAACAATACAAACATCTTTTCTTATATGACTTTCATTTTAAAATGTTTGCTTATTATTTTACCATTTTAAAACTTTTCTTCATGTTGTACCTTTTTTCTATCACTAATGTGATGAAGGATTTGCAAGCATTTTTACCAAATTAATCCACTTTCTTGACAAAAATTCATTAAGAAATGCAACCTTCATTCTCAATCAATTCACTATATATGCTTGGAAATCAAAAACTTCATAAACATTTGAATGTAATTGTTTAAGTAATTATTATTTCATCAGATACTGATAAATAATAAGATTCATCAAACTAGCAATAACTTGACTGGAAATATTATTTATAATCTTCTAATTTTTGAATTAATCTTAATGCACTTAACATTTTCATCCTAAGCATAAAGTTAAGTAGTGCCTACCTTTGACAATTGCTTATAACTGTTATATTTCTTTGAAGAGTTTTATTCATCTTTAATAAATTGATATAAAAATGGATATCTATTATTTGAACCTTAATTTTGTGAAGAAAAATTCAAGCTATATTAAGTCAAGTTGTATACCTAAAATTTACACATGAATTTTTCAGTGCAGAAAATTTTAAAAATATTAAAAACAAATTCATGAACTAAGAAAAAGGTATTATGAACAATTAAAATATTTATCATAAAATAAATTTGTTAATGCAATACATAAATGCACAAGGAGCTGTAAAATAATTCATAAAATTGAAGGTTTGTATAATAGAATAATAAGCCTTAAATCCTAACATTATAACAAAATAAATAATAACTATTTGTAAAATTAGATAAGTAAAATATTATTAGTAAAGAATTATTCAATATGCACTATATTAGAAACACATGTAAAATAAAAGCATACTTAAAAACAATTCCTACTTTCATTTTATTGAGGAAAAATCAGGCAAAGCAACAAATGAAACAAAGTATCTTCTTTCTTTGTTTCAAAACCACATTTTTAAGAATATATTCTCCCCCTTTTAGAAATAAGAAAACATTTTATTGTATTTTTCTCAAAAAAAGCACTTCTCATTAGCCATTCAACTATTTGTTTTACAGATAGTCACTGCACATAATTTTCTTTTCCAAGCTCTCTTTCCTTCTCATTTCTTTTACATTCTCAATCATTTAATCATCTGATATCTCTTATGCACAAATTACATCAGAGTCCACATTTAAAAAGTCCCGAAGTGAAATTTACAACAGCAGTGGAGTTAATAGTTGAGAAACTCATCTTCACACCAATTATCAAGTAAACATTCTTGATTTTCTTCAGTTCTAGCAGTTGCTTAATTGAAACCTGTAGTTCAAAATGACAGATATATTTTTTGTAAGGTCATTCAAAGCATAAATTGGCAAGTGCCGATAATTCCAATTTCGTGAGGCAATTCTAAACCATGATTACTTCTTACAAAAGATATTTGCAATTGAAGCTATTGATTGTACTTTGGTGCATGGCAAAAAGATTAAGTAAAGAAAATTCCCCATAAACTGTTTAAAAAATCTGGAATTCCATCAGTAATGCACTTAGTTATCTGCAATTTGAAGAATTTAAGATCATTGAATAAAAATTTAACTGACTTTTTCAACCATAATATAAAAAAGTGAAAAACTTATATAATGAAACAAAAGATACGTTAGAATAAGTTAACAAAAAAAGAAACTTTTGGAATTAAACACTGGAGATTTTGCATCTGACTGACCACTTAATCAGGACATAAGCTTTGCAATCTAGGACCCTGGGTCATGATAACACAGATATGGGCATTGTAGGTCTTGGCCCCTGTATGGGCTGTTATGTCATTGAGTTTAATTTTTATTTATTTATATAAAAATGTTTGTTATAATGTGCCATTGAAATGTAACAATAAAAGTATTTAATTAAATTGGTTAAAAAAGAAAAAAAAACATGGCATTTATAATCATCATAACAATATTAAATGTTTGGAACAATATCTAAGATTGTTGTGATAATTTTAAAACAAAATATTAATTAATACTATAATTATTAATAATATAATGAAAAATTTATAAATTTATATACTATTTGTTCAAGAAATATTTCTATACTTCAGAATTTAACATGGAAAAAAATACATAAATATGTTAAAATACAATATTTTTAATAATTAAAAATTCAATTTACATCAAATTTATGGTTTCTAAAAAATACTTTAAAAAAACATTTCTGGAATCATGATATTTAAAATACCAAAATAAATTTGTTTTATTTCAGTTGGTAAGGCTATTGTAAATCTTTAACAGGAACAAATAGGATTTTTACAAAAAATATATTAAAATTGCCAAAGAAATAACAATATGTATATAAAGTAATTAAAAATCATGTACTTTAATGATTAATACAATCCCAAGAAGAAACTTGTTTTAATATTGCACACAATATATAGATGTCATGAATTTCTTACCTTCTTCAGGATAAGATAAATTTATTGATGCCATATATTCTTTTGAACTGTTGCCATCCCAAATATGAATTCCTTTTTCTTTAAGAATGTTTGCATTAGTACTACCCGACACAAACCAAAGTAATTCTTCACATATCCCTCTCCAGAAAACTTTCTTTGTAGTTAATAAAGGAAATGTGTCTATAAAAGTAGGCCTTGTTGATTTAATTTTTCAGCAAACCAATGTAAAAAATGAAATTATTGAGAAATATATAAATAAACATTAAAATTTTTTAGAACTTTTAAAAACAAATATAAAAATGTTTAAAAACAATTGAACAATCATTAAAACTAATGTTTGAGCACAATTAAATTAAGTTAATGGCAAAATATTAAGCAATAATAAATATAAAAAAGGAAAATAAATAAATTGTGAAATGAAGGGAAACTTTACAAACACATATTTTGGTACTAAAAATAGCAAAATTTAAAATGAGATATTAATCATATAATGAACAATGACCTTCAAATAAAAACTTAGAGTAGCAATAAATCAAAAAATTATTTCAAGTAACTTGTAAAATTTAAGTAACGTGTAAAATAACTGCTGAAATTTAATAACTTACTCAAAATTTTTTGATAATGTTTATAAAAAATATTTTATTCTGGTTTAAATGAAATTTTATCATCAAATGTATTGTTTTGAAGAAATTTTAATAGCTTTTTAATGTTTCAATAATTTTAAAATTTAAATATAAGACATTGCTTGTAAAATTATTCGCTTTTTTCAGAACCACTTTAAATTTTTCAGAAAAATAAATTGATAGAAATATGCAAACATAATATCTAGGTTTGTCATTAAATAACAATAAGTTATTTCAGATTTTTACATTCTAAATAAATATATAAATTTTCTAATTATAAACTCACTTTTGGAAAAGATGTGTGTTTCAATATATTTATTAGAAATTCAGAACTGCTTAATAAAAATGCAATTATCTTCTGAATAATTTTTAAAATTTCATTAACTAAAAATGTTTTAATAATATATTTTTTTCTTGTTTTTAACATTTTAAAAATTTCAAACCACTTCCTTTGAATATTGCACAAAAATTTATTCTAAAATTCTTTTCTTTAAATCTGATTTCTTTATATATCAATTTTATTATTATTTCAGTTATATTGTTAAAAATAGAGCACTGAGTTCAAATTGATGTGGATACTTTATAAATTTTTTTCTAGAAAATTCAAAAAGCTTGATCAACTTAAAGGAAATTCAAAATGAAGAATATAACATATAATAATCTGAATTTTCTTTTAAACTATATTTTTATATATTCAGTTACAAATATCTAAATGGAGGATTAACTTCTAGTTTTTTTATAAAATGTCATATCAATTTTCCATCAAATAAATTAGTCACTTATTTTAAGCTTAACAACTAATGAAAATATCCTTCACACTTATGCGGGAAATTAAAACAATTTCTTATTTTCAAAACTTTCATGAAAATTCACTAAAGTTTTTAATAAACTTTCCACATTATATTTTAATGCTTATATATATTTAGAAATTTTTTTAAGAATATGGTACTTAAATTAGGTTTTTTTGAATTGTTGCTAATTCACTGTAATTATGGAAGAAACGAATAACTTATATTGAAAATAATTTTGATAATATCAGTTCCAATGAAGCTAATTTTATATATATAGATAGATAATCTTGATTTCTTTCAACACTGATTTTTCACTTACCATTAAAATTTTTTCATATGTTTTACAACATATTTGCTTAAAACCTATCAAATATGGCAAAATATTGCTAATGAACATTTTTTGATCACCCTATTGTCGTAAAAAATGGAATAAAAAAATAATATATTTTATTACCTTTATTAGAATATGGAAAATCATTTGCATTAATTTGCAAAATGTAATTTTTGAGGCAGTTATTTTCTGTCAGGAAATATGAAATTTCCAATCTTTACTTCATAAGCCATTAATGAATAATTGTGATGATATTTATAATAAACTTGATAGTTTTAATATAAGCAACTCTTTTTAATTTTTGGTTAATATATTTTTTTCTTTTTTGAATTTAAGTTTCTTATAATTAAATAACACTTCTCAGTCATCTTAGTTTAATAATTTCTTGAGAAATATAATATCAAGCACAAAATTATTCAGATATATATTAGATCAGATGTAAAATTCACAAATTGAAAGTTTAGTGTTAAGAAACATAAAATACTGTTTACAATCCATTTTTGAAAGCATTAGTTTTGAGAAATTTTATTCAGTAAACATTCAATTACAAATGCTCGGCCATTTCTAGTATATTTTAACCTTTCAGCACTATAAGGGGTAGAATTATAACTATTTGCTATCACTTCTTACCAGTAAAGATAATTACAATTTCAACAAAAATTTTAATATTTTTCTGCATTGTACAATTGTATTAGTTATTAAAACAGTCAAATTTCTAGATTCTATAGATCGATTCAACATATTATAAATCACTTACATTGGTATAGAATCAGATACATGGAGGAAGCTAATTAATAACTTATTTTTCAAGTAAAATACTGGGAAACATTTTACACTTATTTTATAATTTTAAAAATTACAACATGTTTTAAAATTTAATGCTTTTTTTCCACTTCACAAGTTGGAAAGTCAGCATGCAATACTTCTGGAAAGAGTTAAGTTTTTAAAAAAATGAAATTTTTGATAAGGGAAATTTTTTTTTTTATTTTGACATGCTGAACACGGGATTACATATAAAGATACAAATTAAAGATATACATTGTTTTTTATTGAAATAATATTAAATTAAAAATCTCATAATATTACCAGTTAATAACAACATGATTTAAGAGAGCGGAAATAGATAAATTAGATACAACATTGACTTATGTTATTTCTACACAGATAACACAGATCATTGAAATTGACAGGTTAAAATGGCTTTATCATGTCTGGAGAAGACCAGAATTCAATGCAGTTAAAATGCCACAATTAAAACTATGGGATCTCAGGCCAGAGGAAAACTTCCAACTAAATGATTAGACAATGAAAAAAAGCAAAGTGTCTTGAAAGTTATGAAATGAAGAAGAATTACTGAAGGTAGAAAACAATTCACGGTTGAGGCCTGTAAAGGGCTGTCATACTTCTAAAGAAAAAGACTGTATAATTTTTTTTCTCAACCAAATTATAGAAGTTCAGAATTGTTTTGAATTTATAGTAATAAAATTTCAATTGGTATTTTGTAATTTAATTATATTAATTAATTTAAGTTCAAGTTCAAAGTTAATTAAGATGTTCTCTCTTTTCATAAAATTTAATATGACCAAATTAAAGTTCATGGTATTTTTTAATTATAAGCTTATTTAAGAATCATGTTTTTTTAAAATAAGGTTTAATAAAAATAACTTAGAATTAATGAGGTAACACTTATAAAATATGTAATGTTAATGAATAAATTTGAGATCTATTTTAATTCATTTCAAAAGAATTATTTTTTACTAAAAATGATTAAAATGAAAATATAATATGCACATATTATGTATTATTTACTTACACTTGGAATTTATTTATGAAATCTTTCTCTCATTGGAAAAACCTAACTGTTCTCTCAAATAAATAACCAGAAAAAGTACTAAGAAAATGTATTCCTTGAAAATGCACAAATTTATGATTAAGTATAGAGTTTGCATTATATATATGTATATATATAATAGTTAGAAACAATAATGGCTACCAAGAATGTCAAAGAATGGCAGTTACTCAAAAAATATAATTAAGAATTAGTTCCTATTAAATAATAAAACTAGTTATAATTAAATTCCAAAAATTAACTATTAATGAAGAATATTTTTCATGAAAATAAAAATACTGTGTTATAAATACACATGTAAAATAATTTTATTAAAATGGCTTTAGAAAATGACTTCACATCCACCGAGTTTGCAAAAAATAATGCTTTCTTTTTTTTAAAAAAAATTCTGTGAAATCTGTAATTTATTAGTCTTACTTAGATTAAAGTGAGACTAATAAATTAAATGATTATAAATTGGATATTATTTTATGACATGACCCACGGTTATTATGTCACTTGTCATATTTGCTTTTATTTAAATAAACATTTCAAATATCCATGTTTATGTCCAAAAAAGGATATTTTGAATATTTTATTAAGATAATTATTTACAATATTCAAATCAGTAATTTCCAAAAATTGAAAACAATATAAAATTCTTCTAGAGTAGTATTAATCATAACAAATTGGGTAATTCACTGTTAAACAAGCATACTGAAACATAAGTGACTAAAATATAATTTATTAAAGTATCAAGTTTTTTTTATTTATTTATCTAAATCAGTAAATGCTGATATTATTTCTACCCATTCACAAATTTCTTATTCTCATACACTGATTATTCTTACTTTTATAAAATTATTTAAAAATTTGACAGAGGTTAGTAAACTGAACAAAAAATGATTTCCAAATCATGCCAAGCCTGTTGCTTGACAAATAATCATCTAGATATGATAACATGATTATCCAGATAGAATCCTGATTAATGTTTAGAATACTATCAATCTGATAATAGTTTTCTTGAAACTTGCAGATATTTTGGAATTAAATAAAAGTATTTCAACACGATAAGCAACTTTAACAATTTGCATTATGCAGCTAAATACATTTTATCATTTCAGTTCATTCAAAGGAAACAATAATGCAGAATTGGATGTTTGCATTTTCATTTGTAATTGCACATTGTAAATTTAACATGTTTATTTCGCATTTCTATAAAATTAAATTAAAATACACTATATGACAATTTAAAATTCCCGATTTCTTATTACACTATTTTTGTTTAACCTGGAACATTTAGATCTCAAACACAAATTATTTTTATTTTAAAATTTTATATAAAAAATATATTTAATGTAATGAATACAATAAACTATCAAACCATCTCTTAAGTTGTATCGGGCTTGAGTTCCAAAATAGGATTTGGTTCCAGTACCAGTACGATCCTTTTTAATACGTCCTTTTTCTAAGATGAGGCGAATTAGATCCAAATATTGGTATTCGTCATGTCTATAAAGATATACAATATTATTAAGAAATTCATAAAACTAGAAAATAAACAAATTAAATTCTTTATAAACTTTACCTCTGATCACCATTCATGATTATTGCTAAAAAATATAAATCAGTAACAATATTACAAGATAGTATACTAAAATATGAATCGAAACTTCGCAATTTATAACATCCACACCTATAGATGTTGTCTGCTGTATATATGCGCGCCAAAATGTTTTGGAGAAAGTAGTGATAGTAGTAGTAGTAGTAGTAGTAAAAACAAAATTTTTAAAAAGGCAGTAACTTGAATTATTTTTACTTTACTTGAAAGCTGGTTTAAAACAAACAATAATTAAATTTAGATAGAATGATAGTATAAATACTTAAAAGAAAAAATGGAAATACATCTAATTTACGTAGATAGTTTTTCAGATTATCATTAGGGAGTGGTATACCCACTAAGAATTTTTTTTGCGTTTTGTGATTGATATGAATATTGATGCTAATATAATTATAAATTATTATATGATCAATTGATAAAGAAAAAAATCGTCTTGTCTTTGTTTTTTTCCTGCTGATATCATTTGACACTAAATAAATGCTGTGTTAATTAATAATTTGTAAATTTAGTACTTATAATGTTTATTCAATGAGGAGAAAAATTTAAACATTAAAAATTTTGGCCGAATTTGCTCAAGCAACAGGCTTGAGAATGAACTTTTTGAATACATTTTTACAGATGTACGTACACACTTTCAACGCTGTAATAAATACATGCTTTTTATGATTACTTTAATATTTGTTCAAAAAGTTAGGGTATATTTTACGCATAATTTCCGAAATATCAATCTGAAGAACTCAAACCTAAGAGGTTTTGAGTATTTCATATTAAACTAATTGAGTTTTCAATTATATATTTAAAATATGACGAATGTAATATATGTAGGGAATTATCCTTGTTATTTTACTGATGAAGATATTCTAAGTATTTTTGAAGATTTTGAGGGTTTGGTATTGTTGAGATCTTTACGAAAAAAACAGAAATGTTATTCTTTTATTTTGTGCCAGGATCAAGAACAAGTGGTTGATATCGTCTTAAGTTTACATGACGCAGATGTTGAAGGGAGGAATTTAATTGTTCGTGCTTCTGATGATGAATTGCAGGAAATGTTAGAAGAATGTGCAGAAGAAGACGAAGTCCTTTATGAAAATGAAATGAATGCATATTCAAATAATTATTGTACCAAAAGTATTGCACATAGCAGTTTCAAAAACCAACCCTCTTCCAATAATAGTGATGGTCCTCGATTTCGGCAACCACGAAATCCTAGTCGCTTGGCATCATTTCAAGAATCATCAATATCCTGCAATCGAGAATCTCAAAACCGAATCAGCAGTGCATCTGTAATGAGCAATCATTTTTTTAGCATACAGCAAAATGCTGTTGCCCAAGAGAGTAGCTATCGTGGGTCTAATGCTATGCTTGAACACAGAGGAAGTTCTCAAAGCAATAGATCAGTATATAAAGATACAGATTCTGTAGCATCATATGCTCATAGTGTAGGCAGTAGATCAATATCTCCTTCTACAGTGTCAAGCTTTAGCAGACAGCGTAAAGGAGAAAAGTTTAATTTTGTTTCTGTTATCAATTTTCCTTTACATACAACTAAAAAAGAACTTGAAGATTTATTTGCTGATTATAATCCATATAAAATAGTGTTTCGCTGTAATAAAGCACGTGCAGATAAAACACCTACAGAAGCTGTTATCTGTTTCTTTAAGTCAAAAAATGCCACAGATGCTATAATTAACTTAGATAATACTCTTTATAAAGGGAGAGTTTTAATTGTAATGGAATGTGAGGATATTGATAGCATCAGAGACCTTATGCATGTCCAAAAACAAAATGCCATTCATAATTAATAGAAATTTATAAAGAATATTTTACAATGAAAATGAATTTATGTAATACATTTATGGAAAATTTATTCTGTTTATTCATTATTGTCAAGATATCCTGTATTATTATTATTATGATTGTGATAATTATCAAAATTCCAATTCTGATTATTGAAATTCTATTATCAGTTCATTGTAATTACAGACTCATAAATTTAAATTTATGGGAATCAATAAATATTTGTTTAATTATCAAAATTAAGATTTAATTTTTATTTAATTTAAATGTTTCCTCTATCTCTAAAATGTGTAATTAAATGTATGAATACATAAGGTTTCTTTAATGAAATTCTTAAGCTCTTTGGCACTTGATTCATTTAAAATTATCATATAAAAAAACTGAAATTAATTTTTATGCAAAAATTATTTTTCAGTATAATAAAAATTGTTTAATGTTAGTTACTTTTAAAAAGATTTTTTTACTGCATAAAATATTAAGCAAAGTGGAAAATTCTGTTTGGAGAAAATATGAGGGATGATTACTTTATATTATTTTGACAGCTAAAAATTTTAGATTTATTAAAAAAGTATTTCAAATTTATATTTAAAATATGAGAAAGTATTTTTATTATGTAATTTTTAACATGTTATGTACTTAAGATCAAGTTTTCTATTACATAAACTCACTCTTGATATCAGTGATGTTCTTATTGAGATTACCGAAGTAAGGTTTCTTTCTCCTTGTCAAATGCTTTTTTACTTTCATTTTAAAATGGTACAAAATCTGGTACAGTTCACTTGTTAGCATCATAAATGCTGCATTGAAATAAAGTGCTTGTACAATTGTAAGAAATTAAATATTTTATTACCATCATCATTGGTTTCATACAAATCTCAATTCGGTTATATTAAAATAAGTTTGTTATAATATAAAAAGAAGTGATACTTTAACTTTTTGATGATAGCATTTATTATCTTTAAATTTGAAAATATAGTTATTGTTACATAAAGTACATATATAGATTTTATTTTAAATGTAAAAAAAAACAATCCCTGAAGATAAATCCTTAAAAAAAAACATAATATGTATAAAATATTGGGAACAAGTTCAGTATCCCCATACACTGATTTCTCGCCAAATCTGGTAACCGTTGTTTACGTTGTAGTGTTGCCGATTTCAGCTTTTGTTTTTATTATAGTGTTGCCAAATTTAGTTTTTGTTACTATTTTTATTTTTTCCTTGCCAGATTCCGTTTTTCTCGTGTTTTAAATAATTTTTACGTTATATATGTGCTTTTTTTTAGTGGCAATAGCTTTTTAGTTTCACTTCGAGAACTTTCCAGAACTTTCTTTGCTAATTGTTCTACGTTTTAATTGCTAGTCATTTTAATTTCGTTCACTTTTGCTGCTGGAATCGGTGGATTTCCCGCTGTTGTGTTTCGTTGTCGCCAGTGTCCAAACATCGTAAATTTTTCTTTTTTACTATTTCTTTTTCATTATTATTTTTATTTGGTTTAATTTTAATATATATTTTTATATTAAATGATATATTTTATTTTATGTATTTAAAACCGTTAAATATTCTTTTTCCTTATTTCGTTTTCTTAATTTATTATCATCTTTTTATTGTTTTAATTACTTTATTTTTTGTTTTAATTTAAAATGTCTCATATTCATAATGTTGTTGAAAAATATCAACAAGTTATTTTAGCAAAAATTAAAGATAATAATGATGGATTATTGCTCAGGATTCCAAATTATTAATTAATTTAGGATTCGCAAATATTAATTAATTTTTAACGGAAATTGGATTTGGAGAAGGTGTAATTATTTTATTTAAATTCTATTGCTTACATGTATTTTTTTATTGTATTCGTGTTTCATTTTTATTTACTTAAAATGTGTATATATTTAAAAAATATTTTATTCATGTTTTTTTTTAAATTTAAAAAATGTATATATTTGAAAATAAGTTTTTGCATGCTTTTTTTTAAAAATTTATAAAGTGTATACATTTAGAAAAATATTTTTGCATGCTTTTTTGTAAAATTAGATAATTATTTTTACTGAAATGTGACACTGGTGACAAACGAATAAGTCGAAATAAATCGGCATGTCAGCTTAACTTCATATCAAGTAAGTCCATTATTTATATTTATTTCCCTTTTTAAATTTTCTGAAATGCATATTTTTCGATCGAAATTAGGGAAATTTTCCGTTTTAATAAACGCGCGCCTAGCTTGGCGACTTGGCGACAAAACAAATCGCCGCGTCGCCAAGTGTATGGGGATACTGAACTTGTTCCAAATATTGAATTTGTAAATAAAATGAAGATTTATTTTTAAAAGGAAGTCATACTTTATCAAAAATTAGACAAGCCACCATCAATGTAAGCATTTTTACTTCTGAATAACTTTCAACAGCATATTTTCAAGAAAAGTACTTTTGTAATTTGGTGCAGGTAAAAGTAATAAACTGGTGCAGGTAAAAGTATCCAAGCGCACCAAGCAGAAAATAAGTACCACGACCTTTACTTTTTTATGAAATCATAATGATGTCAGAATGTTTGACTTTTGAGTAAAATATGTTCATTTACTAAATAAAAATTTGTTTCACCTATATAATGATAATTATTTTTTTATATTTCCTCATTTTTTCACCATAAATATTGGTTTGATTTATTTTCATTCTTTCAATTGATTGTCAGCGAATTCATTTTATTATAAATATAGTTATATCATCTATTTATTTAATATTCATCTCAGATATTAAATAAATGAATTATATCCAGTGGATTATATATGAATATAAATGGATTACATCCAGTACATATTTATTTGGACCTTGTTCTAGAAAATCCAACCATCTAACCAGTGTATATTTTCAAACTACTGTCTCATGTAAACACATTCCTTTGTATTACATTTTATAATAAATTCAAAATTATTTTGTTAATTACAGCTATAAGTAGAAGGTAATAAATATGTTTTAAAACATTTCTCTAAACTTTAAAGTAATGTAATCTTTAATGAGTACATGTCCAAATATATAATTGATTTTATAAATCAGGTTTTGTATATCAAGATCTACATTCTATTATCTCAAGATTTTGTTTCTCATTAAGCATAGTTGATATTGAAGCTTTTAATAAGTTGATTTTCAAAAATAAATGGTTTCTAATGGCAAAACAAGTTTCTTTAAAATGTTCCAAATATTGGATATGCAAACAGATATTTAAAGCAATTATACTTCTTTTTTTTAATAATGCTTCTGTCTAAATTAAAAGTTTTGTTTAAAAATAATTGATATAGATAAAAAAAATTGTTTATATTTACCTTCAATGCCAGGAATGATTAAAAACACAGCTATGCTGTGGTTTTAGATTAAACAGTTCGTGAATACGAATTTTACCTTGGGCATGGATATTTGCCATGGTTTGGAATCTGCTTTAAATTATAGATGCCAATCTAGCCCTCATGTGGGAGAAATCACCTAAGCAATATCCAAACCAAAAAACCAAGGTACAGTTACTAAAGAGGTTTCTTGATCTGTCAGTCAAGAGACATAGACATGTTTTGTTATAAAGTAACAATTTTATAGCTAATCATAAAAATTAAATTGAAATGATAACTAAATAGCTAACCCTGACAATTCATTTAAAGAATTTTATATTCAAATTGTTATTTATAAGAGAAGGTGTGCTATTTACAATGCTGATTTTAGAGTTTTATAAAAAATAATTATATTTTGTGAATGGTACATCAGTTTATTTTTTAATGAAACTGAAAAACAATGAAAATAATTAAAAACCTGCTGTGAATAGAATCGGGAATTTTTTTTTTAATTTTAGATAAACCTTTTATTTAATCTAAAAAATTTAATTTTGATATATACTATAATTTTACTTTCAAGCAAATTTTATAACCATATATTAAAGGAACATGATAAAAGGAGGGAGGGGGAAATTTTTTTTATCAACAATTTTAAAATATAAATCTCTTACAATCATTTCTCATAAATAGCATTTGTGGGATGTCAAGACCTTTCAACAAGCTAAATAAATCTAAATGTGTGTTAGAATTACTCCAATTTCAACTATTATACTTGGAGAACTAAATGTTATTTAAAGTTTTATTTTGGATTTATGAGTGATACATTATATATATATATATATATATATATATATATATATATATATATATATATATATATATATATATATATATATATATATATATGGGTTATCAAAAATTTTAGCAATCTTGATATTCTTTAGATTTTTACTGGCAAAAGAAACTACCATTCCTTAAGTTGCTAAAGCCAGAGATTTCCCTTTTTTATGACATTTTCCTATTTATTTGACATAAAATTGAAGTTTTGATCAAATCTAAAAAATTTTTCATTTTTTGCATTGTTTACTTTTTGATACTAATTGATTATGTAATTAAAAAGACACAGTCACATCCTTCCTATTAATACTTAATCTTTGCAATGCATTGTTAGATTAAAGCAATGCATTGTTAGAAGTAAAGTCTTTAGGCTCAGTATAGCCAAGGTGTACCCAAATAGCCCAGTATAGCCAAGGTGTGTTTGGTGATAAAATTTATTTTCTGGTAACCCTGGTATTTTCACTCAGGGCTAAGGAGAGTCTGTTTTCCCTAGCCCTGATTTTCACTAATGTAATTTTTGGGTTGCCATTTTGTTACATTTTAACACCTATCTTGGCCTCTAAAAAAATCAAGGGATAACAATTTGTAAACGTTTATCAAGTTTTCTCAGTAGTAAATATTCAATTGGTTATACTTAATATTTGAATTTATAAAGTAGTTGAATTTTTTATAATTGTACTATTTTTTGTATTAAAATTTTCACAGAAAATAATAATACAGGATGATCACAGTTTCAAAGAATACCCATTAAATGTTTTTTTTTTCAATCAATCTGATGCCTGTTGTAATTATTCTAACACTGAAATAAGATGGTTTGAAACTTGTTTAAGTATGGGCAACAATTTCCACTCTGTTGGTCTGTTACAACTTTTGTGAGGTAAAACAAAAATGGAGATTCACAATATTATTTAATTCTGTGATAATTCTTTATTTGAAAAGTATAATTTAATTCAAATTTTTTACATTATCATTTGTTACATCAAATATAAACACGGCAAACCAATTTTTTTTTTTAAATTTTGCAACATTGTTGTTGTTTACGAAATTTTTTTCAATGACCTGTACTTTAGAGTACTCTCGACAATTTGTCGGTGATGTTGAATTTGGTAATATTTTCATTTCATTTAAAAATCTAATTTTTACCTTTAAAAGTATGTCAAATGTGTGTAATTTTTTAATTTTGTATTATTGCATAATGTTTTTGGCACCATTTTGTCCTTTAAACACATGCAAAAACACATTTGATGACAAAAAATCGCCAATTTTTTTTACCAATGAGGATCCTATATTTTCCTCACTTCTTAAGTTATGAATTGTTTTAAATTCATTAATGTAAGTAGAACTTCACTGGAAAACTTACAAAATTGTGAGGCGATAAACTTCAATTTTTGGTAATCTTGTGTATAGCTTTTGTGTAACGGCCATCTTGTTAGTCATATCTTGGCGTCAAGGAATCAAAAAAGTACCCGATTGTAAACTTTGACCAATTCCACAAAAAATCTACTTGAGTATGGTGTGATGGCTAGAAGTTTTTTGGCAGAGATCCCATATAATCCAGGATGCCAAATTCTAAGTTTGGTGGTATTTGGGCGGATTTTCTTATGTATCTGGCATCCTGGCTTTTATTACGTCATAGATATGGAGACCTATAAAAATTATGCAGAAAATTTTATTTTGGGAACCTTAGTATTTACGTCACCTTGGCAACATTTCTTCATTGCCAAAAAATTCAAAATTTGGAATCCTGGATTATACGGCATTTGTGCCGAAGTTTTTTGAAATCAAACGGTCATCAAAGATTTTCTTAAGCACATTCTTTGTTAGGTTTGATCCATGTGAAGTAACTCGGTCTTGCTGAAATCAGTAGTCACGGTATTGTATCTCCGATGATGCAATAAAAACTTGAAGTATGTCCAGATATACTTCGGAATTGATAGTTTAGGTAAAATAAAAAGTGAGAGAAACAGAGATCTTATATCGTTGTCATTTATAATCTTATGAAACAAATGAATTTTGAAAAATAAAAAACGTTGAAGGAAATAGGTAGTTTACTCAAATCATTTATATTGAAGCAGATTAAACATTACTAATGATGTTCACTCGAATTTATGTTCAAAAAACAAGTTTCCGGACTTAGAAAGTGAAAACAAAAAATAATTTCTTCACATTAAATATAGATATTAAATAAATCACGATGTTGAAAGTCTTGCCACCTGTAAATAGAGATCTGGATAGCCCAAAACAAACGGGTGCTCTTTTAAATTGATCATTCTATATATTTATTACAATACAAAAGAAGAAATTGACGGTTTCACTAATACGTGTACAGAATTTGCGCAATGTTTATTGGATATCACGAAATTTTTGTAAATATTATATGACTCCCACCCGAAAATACTTAACTCCTGGTTTAGAGAAATAAATATCAGAAACTTCAACAATTGGAAAAAAAAAATTAAATGGTTTTTGAATATTTTGAGTGGCGGATGCTAAGAGCCATTTTTAGAGGTACATAAGTTGATGGCTTATGTCACAGACACTCTGGTTCTGAACTCGCCTTCAGGGAACCCGATTTCATCAAATGCATAAAAGTTCAAATAATTAAGTAAACTGGTTATTAGAATAAACAAATAACGTTCGACACAAAAAATAATCTTGACCAAGCCCGAATGGCTGATTTCTTAGAAAGGGATCTCACCATTTTAAAAATGAACAACTGGAAGACCGTGGTCAAAAATAGAGAGGAAAATTTTTGAGAAGGTCAAGGTCCCTCCAAGGGTGTCAGGCCATTGAGGAAAAAAGGGAGCGAAATAACTTGAAAATTTCATGTTTGTAATGATTTTTTTGGCTACAGACACTTGAAAAAATGGTAAATCGGCTCTGCTAACAATATGTCTTTTAATCATATGTTTCAATTACAAATTTTTCATAATAATCTTTTCATTCAAATTTTTAGTATGACTCTCTTTGATATATATATATAAATCTGCATATATTCCCCCTCCTCTCTTCGAAAACTAAATTTTCGAACATTGTATGAAATTTTAAGGTTATATTTTGATAATCAAATGTTACTAGAATTCTGGAACACCATTTTAGTTAATTTTAACGTAATGTTTCCAGCTCTGGCATTCACTGTTTATGCATTATAGACCTTGGTCGTTGTACAAAACTAAAATTTGGTTCCATAAAATTTTTTAATTATGTTTACCATTTAATAAGATAATTAGAAACGAAAAACATTAATCCTTATTTTTCCTTTATAATCTTTTAAATTAAAATTAAAACTGTTTATTATTGTATTTTTTCATTTAAATTTTTCGAAGAATTTTGGACTATTTGGAATTCATGTTTTTAAGAAATAATTTAAAGTGATTTCAGTTTAACATTTTCTTGAAGAACTTAAAAAAATTCGAACTTAATCGTCACTTTTAAAATTAGATTTTAATAGATATGCAGTAATTAACTTTAAATAAAAATCGATTAAAAGCAAAATATACATTTTGATTTAGACGGAACGTAAAATTCATAATATTAGTGCTGCCATCTAGCGAAAACCATTGCATAATTTTTCGTCTCTACAATGAGTTCTTATTTTTTTCTTTTAGCAAAAATGAGAGTAACAATTTTAAATAATAAATATTTTTTACATATCTGATTATTGTAATAACTCTTATTAACATACATTTTTATTTTTCTGAATTTAAAAGATCCTATATTGCTTGAAAAGTAATTAAATGGAAAAGTCAAATGAAACATTTTGATTACTTTAGTGATAATTTTAATTTTTGATTACTTTAGTGATATATATAGTTTTATACATTTTTGATTAAAAAAACTAGCTATTTAATTATTATTAAAGAAATCAAATTTATTAAATATCAAGAAATCAAATTTGGATTTAAAAAAAATCATAATTTCTGTTAAAAAAGCTCTAAGCCTAACGATACATCCTTATAAAATTTCTCTATAATAGAATAAAAGCTTTAGTTAAATTAATTGGAGGACAGGGCTTTTACTCTCTAAACTATTTTAAGTGGTTGCTTCGGTAAACTTCAAGTCATTGAATATCATCAGGGATTAAATTCAGTATTAAAACTAATCCAAAGAATTTTTATCCTTTTCCCAAAAAATTTGAGTAATCGGGAAAAAATTCTTCTAATGAATATGAAAATGCAATCAAAATAATTTCATGTGGTTAAATTTTCCATAAACAAATTTATTTTTAAATTTGAAGAAATGATAGATGTTATTTATAAAAAACATTATCTTTTTGCCTTCTGTATAGCAGCTTAAAACTTTTAAACTTGAAAAAGAAATAGCAATTTATATGTTTAGTAAATTTATTACATATAATGAATAAACATGAGATTTCAGCATTGAAACAATTATCATCCCCAAAAAATTAATTCCTTTGTTTAATAATTTTCTGTCACAATGTAGGAAAAATGAAAACACTTCCATACAATATATTTTCTTACTTTCCCCTTTTTGTTAATTTCCTTTTGAATTATTTTCTTAATATTAATTAGTTTGTAAAAAAATTCAGTTTTTTATGTTATAAAACCAGGTATAAACCTTAAAAACAATATGTAAAACATATTATCCTGCTTAAATTAAATACAAAAATGTTAGCTACTAATTCTTACAGCTATTTTTCTTATTTCGCTGTTTTTGTAGTCGATTTCTTATTTAACCTAAAATTTATGCTCCATTAGCACTTCTAGCATATTTATATAAAAGTTGAAAATGCAAAATATATTCTTATCATTTCGTCTCAAGTCTTATTTTTAACATTTATTTGAAATATGAAATTCCATTATCCATTTAATTACAAAAATCCGCCTTATTTTTGTTCGAAGTTGAAAATTGTATGGAATAGAACTAACCCATTATATCAGAATGTTGATCTATAGCTAACTTTAGATATAAACTATGTTTATTTTTCAAAATATCAATGTTTTAATTATTTAAACATTCATTTAGACTGATTTGAACTCACAGTAAAGTTGCTAATGTTGCGGTGTTTACCTTTTTGGAATTCTACTGGCTTCAAGAATAAAGGCATAAAGTTCTTCTCCCGGTTCATGGATTGACTCTTTCACACGTTTGACTTAGTGGAAATGAAGCGGATGACACCTGCAAAGGATTAAACTTTAATTTCCTCAACACCTAGTACCCTGTATGTTCTTGATGTCCATCTAAAAAGATAACTGCCCTGACACACAGCTCACACAAGATCAGTTTTTTGACTACCCAGCTGTAAATGCTAACCTAAGGAGAATCGGGTCTGGTAGACCTATATGCCGAAAACATTGAAGAAGTAGCAGAAGCTGTTATACGAACTCAAGGCTTTATTTGATACGACAGTCATAGACACGACAAAAAAAATCTGATACCCTGACATTTTTTTAGATCTGTTCAAAAATCAAATCTACAATTGCTTGACATTGCTTGGTGTTTTCTTCTGACTCATGACTGGTTTTGTGGTAGATAATCAGGAAGTTCTGCCAAGACTCATAAGTGGACTCATTATCAAGACTCATAAGTGGACACTTGAAAGGTCTTAAAACTGAACCGAAGAAGCAAGATATTCCCCATGTGTAGGAAATGCAACATCACGCATTTTAACCCTGGTTATCTACTTTCCTGTTTAGGATTTGAAAAGAAAGACTTGTTTGGAAGTCCTCTTCTTGTTTTGAACTTTTTTTAAGTTTATGGTTTCATGGATCTGATTTAGCACATTCACAGACAGGATAAGACAGATAAGACACAACAATAGTTCTTCTGCCCCACTCTCAACCTACTACCACACTGTAACTATTAACGATAATGAAAAAGTATGTAGGATATCGTATTCTTCCTTTACTGATGCTTTAATACTAAATGTATTCTACTAAAATGTATTTTAAATAATGTTTTTTTCTTACTACATTCAACGTGTTTAGGGCTTCCCCAATATGCCACCGATAGGAAAAGCATTGGAATGAAGATGAAATGAGCCTCTATTTGAACGTGTAATAATTTCCTCAATAAAAGGAATTTTCAAGCGTTGCACTATTCATTCGATTTGTTTCTAGTTGATAAATCTGATCAAACAATTTTTTTTTACATATATAACGCGCAACTTGTATGATTTTCACTTTTTCAGTACAACAGGTAGTGGAAGTGATGAATGCAGCTCATGCAGAAGGACAATCAGTGGATGTGCCCCGAAAATGGGTGGGTCTTTGTAATTTAGAAGCAGGGACCCTGAAGAAGAACCCGGATTTGGTCTGCCCCCTCCAGAATTATCATTTTACACGGAGGACATTGCGAAAACGATATATTTAATTTTTCCCAACCGCCATTAGCGAACGCGACTGATCGTTTGGTTGTGTCGGAATTTCACTAATCAGATTCTTAACTACATTTTACTTAAACTATTCTAGAGCTGTGATGCAATTCAACATTTGTTTTTAAATATAATCCAAAAATAATAAATTAAAGAAATAATAGATTTAAATTTCAAATATAACTTTATTCTTGGTTGTTTGGAAATCGTAGAAATTTGTACACAATAACCATTTGTATTCATGAGATAGATAAATTGTTGCAATAAGACATTTAGTAAATTTTAAAACATAGTAATTAGAATTATATTGATTTCAATAACACTTTCGATGTGCCTTTTGGCTAGCAAAGGTTCTTATGTTTTCTCCTAATTTTGTGTTTTAACTATTTAACGCTCCTACTGCAATTGCCATCTATTAAGTAACAGGTTTTTTCGTCTTATTAACATAAACAGTATTTTATTATTTACAATTGAGGAAACTTCTTCAATGATAAATAATTCCTTAATAAGAAACTGCATTTTAATGAGCTATTGCAAAATAAGTTTTAGAATGTCCTTTTCCTTGTTAGAATTTTGTCCTAAAAAAGCTACGATAGTTTTCATCATTTGAATAATGGTTGATATCATCTATTAATTTTAATGATAATTTAAGCAAATTTTTAGAATTTTTATAAAATTTTAAATTTACAAAAAAATTATTTTTTTTTTGTAAATTTAGAATTTTTTTTTTGTAAATTATATATTATATATATATAATACAGTATATTATATATATCACGTTATATTAATTATTATTGTATATATTTATAATATACAATCCCCCCCCAACTTGTCTAGTAGTCAGCGTGTGTGACTGCAAATAAGATAGGAAGGTGCTGGGTTCGAGTCCTGGTTCATGATATTTGGTTGCTGGAGCTCCGTAGGTTGGGGACGTGTTTACGTTGATAAGTGACGTCCCAAGTCCTTCCGCTGGGGTGCGATGGATGTGGAGAGGAGAGCTCAGGTGTGACCTCGTCAACTGAATGTTGTTCAAAATGAAGGCACTTAGTGATGGGCGAGTATTCCAAACCCCTTAAAGTAAAGGTACGTCCGGGGGTCGCCTATACCGCTATATGTGAATGTATTGTTGCTCGTATCGATCGAGATCAAATGACTATTGACAGAATTTGGAATCGATGAGACTTAGATGGTCATACTGAACATCATGCTGGAACTCAAAGGTTCACTATTGCTTAATTTTAAGAAGATAAGTATATATTACCAGCATGGCTTCAATGGTCCCTAGAGCCACTTCATCTTCCCTGAGTTAAGCACTGAAGTCATTTATAAGGTGACAAGCTACTGCCACCTACAATTACTCCTTCCCAGCTGCCTCCGCTCAACCCCATCATTCGGATAGATACAAGTAAGTAAGCTGGTGCACACACACGCTTCTTGACAACATTTTGAACTATGAACATATGTTTTTGTATCATGGCCTGTGCTTTTACACTATTCCAGCTCTGATAAAAGATATGTTTCAGCGAAGTAATGCATGCTCCCAAATGTGCATTTGCTTTTAATAATACATTGGTTTCCTTTTTATTAATTAATCTTTTTTATGTTTCTTTTCAAGTTGTAAGGGATTTTCGATGATTTTAACTTTCTTAAGGTCTGATCAGTTTGAAAATTCTTCTTTTTCTCCAGTTCCTAAAGAACAGGATGTTGTTTCGAAAGATGATTGTGAGTGGAATTTGAGATAATAAAAGGAAAAAAAAATAACAAAAGTAATAGTTATTTTTTCGGAGAATGTATTGATCAGTGGGCTAATAAAACAGAGATCGACTCTGTTTTATTAGCCCACCAATAAGATTTTGGGAGTAGAAAACTAGCTGGTGTTGCCACCGCATTTGCATTCATTTTATTCTGAAATATACGGGATCGAAAAATTAACATTTCTATGTGAAACTTGTTCTATATTATAAGAAAATTATCAATAAATTTTTTAAGAACGCAACATTTCTGAATTCCTGAGAACCCGGAATGACAGTAAATGTTTTTGTTGAATTTTTAGATGGTTTTATTAAATATGTATGGATTTATTTGGAACTTCTCTGATGTACTTAGACTTCTATCTCCAGAGTCTGCTGTTTGTTGTGATGTGTTAGCCACAAAAATTTATCAGGAGATGGAGTATGATCTCATTATGATTCTCATTTTTTTTCTCCATTCTTTTTATCTTCTGGTTTATCAAATGGGTTTTCATTAATGTCATATATATATCTTTTTTTTACTTTATTTTTATTTTACAATTTTGAAAATCGATAATTTTATTTTCCTGCCACTGATATTGTCTAAATGCAAACATATCATTTTAAAATTTAAAAATAATTAAATAAGAATTTAAAAAAGTAAATTTCATTATAATAATCAAGACATTATTTTTTAACAAGACAGCAATAGTTAAATATATAAAAGAGATCTTTCTTTATTGTAAAAACTATATAGAAATAAAATATGAATATTTTCTATAACTTCAATTGTTTTATTATATAATCTGAACATTTCAACTCACTGTTCATTTTAATATATATATATATATATATATGTATATATATATATATATATATATATATATATATATATATATATATATATATCTTTTCAAGAATTTTCCACTATATTATTAACCATGATTTTCCAATTGCTCAATCTTAAAATGGCGATTTTCTAGGCAGTAAGCCCATTTAAGCCATCTCGGTTCTTAGCTCTTGTTCCAGTGAGACTGGCGAAGAATATATTTTGTGTTGAAAAGCTCTTTATAGTATGATATCTTCTAAATACTTGACCATCTTATTTAATTCTTTGATTTTTATGTATTTGATGATATCGGGTTCTCTAAAAGGAAGATAGAATTATGAATTTGAGAGTCTGGCATAAGCCATTAACTTGTATACAGTGGATGACTAGTTAACTAACAGTTCGGACAGCGAACAAATCGAAAAACGAACACTTCCACGAAAGATTTTTGTGTTCCAACACAACAAACGCATATTCGGATAACGAACAAAAACGAATTCTAACGAACACTTCTCGGCTCTCGGAGCATGGTGGCCAGAATTGCCAAACCCAACGGACCAAAAAAGATTTTTCATCTCTCTTGAAGTATGTTGATTACCCATTAAACTTCGAAGTTCTATAATAGAAAAAAATTTTCCCATAGAATATTTACAGCCTCAGTGGATCATCAGTTTCGGTTTTGATTCATTCCAAACCGAAACTGATTTCATGTTGAGTACCTCCTCCCTCGTTCATTCGACGAAGAAGTGGAAAGATGTAAGAACAGTAGTCTTAGTATAGCATCTAAACGAGTCTGATGTCAGTGAAGTTAGGGATCTTAACAACAACAATGCTATTAATCACTTCCGGAAAGTCTTAAAATATTGAGAAAAGCAATCGATATTGGACATGTTCTTTAATGACCTATAAACAAAAAATTAAAAAGGACTGATTAATATTAAAGACTATACATATATATTATTTTTTAATAAACTTACTAAGAAATTATACATCCTTTTTGTAATTTAATTTTTAGGATGAATGAATGGATTTCACAAAACAATCTGTGGTAAATTGATCATCAGTTAACAAACAATTTGGATAGCGAACATATAATCTTGTAATGGATTAGGTTCATTAACCAATCATCCATTATACCTCTAAAAATGGCTCTTAGTATCCACTCACTAAGACTCTAAGAGCATTTCCCTCTTTTTGTATCATTGCCCAAATTTTTTATGAGTATGTAAGTATAGGTCTGATTAGACATTTATAAATAATAAATCTTCCTTTTAATTTCAATAATCCAATTAAGTGAGAATTAAATTAATATTTATTTTATGAGCTGACGATTTAAAGTGTTCACTTGCTATTAAAAAAAAAAACATATCATAGATATCAAAATGTTGACGGTTTCCTCACATTCATTTTGTGGAAAAGAAAATTTGTAACTAATTTTTCCGCGAGACTTTTCATAAATTAAGGAATGTGGAGTTAATGCAATGTGCTGATGCGATAATGACTGAAAAAGACCACACCAGGCCAAATGATGCGAAGTAGAAAAGAACAAATGGCCATTAATAATAAGACTAAAAGGTCAACAGTCTATTTTAAATGTACTTATTTAATTTTTTGAGTGATTTTGTTTTGTGGTATGATTAAAGTTTTTTTTTTTTAAATGAAATTGGAAAAAATACGATTGTAAAAAATTACAATTGTAAAAAAAATCAATTCTATCAAAAGTCTATTATTTTAGTGAATATTGTATTAAATAAGTTATTGTTAAATGTAAATATTTTCAAAAAGTTTAATGCCAAGTGCTTGGATATTACTAAAATCATTTTTTTTTTTCAAGAAAGACTTTTCCACTTTTAAAGGAGTCATTAATTTTAATTAAATTGCACTGTGGTTTAGATAAGGCACGAAAATTACTTCTTGCTTAAAGGTAAAAATGCTGTTTGAGCAAGTAGCTTTTTGTTTTATATTTTATAATAAATCATATGTTATTTTCAGATTTTGAAAAAAAAAGAAGAAAATTTAAATATCGTAATCAATCGATAATGCTACCTTTATAAAAATAGTTTTAGATTTTATTTTTCTTGAGAAAGGGATGAAAAATTCCTTTTAAAGAAACAGAAGTTAAATTTCTAAGAACCAATCCTATTAGCGTGTCATTTCTACTTCAAATACACGTTATAAATTAATTTCCTCATGAAAAACGAGTGAAAAAATTCGAAGGAAGGTTCCAAGAATCCAGCATCAATAATTCGATGTCTGATTCAGACGCAAATATAGCGTAAGGCTACAGAATATTAGTAGTTTCAAGTCAAGTCAACAGGACATTGACACTTGAGTTAACTTTGTAAAAATAGTTTCCTCCTTAAGTGGAAAATATTTTTTAAATTTAAATGCCTGGTTATTTGCATAGATAATATATTTTATATTTCATATAATTTTGCTTTTGTGTCTAGATAATTTGGAGCATTGCTTTTATCTGCAGAAAATTTTATTTGATTTCAAAACATGTTTTATAATTAGTTTGAAATAAAGACTTTTTTTTTAAAGTAAAAAATTCTAACCTAGCTTTTGTTTCTATCTGCTTTACAAATGGTAATGTCATTGAAGTTTTTTTACAATCAGTTTAGTTTATAAAAGTGATTTAGTAAAAACATTAATTCTATTAATAATATATTTAGTACTAATCAATGAAACTGTAATTTTCATTCAATATTTATGAATTCACTATACATATAATAGGTAAAATATTTTATTGCAGCATTATATAATGAATATTGCATAAATTTTTAAAATTTCTCATATATATATATATATATATATATATATATATATATATATATAAAAATATTAATTTCACACTATTATCATATATGTTGCGATTTCGCGTTAGGCTGGCCACCTAACCGGGACATATCCTCCGTAGCCCAGGGCCCTAGGTGAAGAAAACTGATATGGGCAATGTAGGTTTTGGTCATTAATCGGGCTGTCATGCTATTGAGTTTATTTTTTTATACATATTATATTATATTTATTGAAGAAATACAAAACAACTTCAATTTCTTTCGAATAGAGGGATTTAAGAAACAGTTTCTGGAGCTATGCTTTTCTTTATTATGAAAAGTAGCATTTATGCCTTCTTAGTTCATAAAAGTTCCATCTCTATGGGGAGAACTAATTTCGGAAACAATGCGAGATTAGATAGTTTGCAACTCATATATTTATCCGTAAACATATTATATATTTAGGAATATTGCCTGGTTAAGTGGCTTATAAAATACTTATGGACATCAATTTGCTCTTAATTTTCATTAACCTCAAAACAACTGTTGTTTAAAGAATTCTTCCGTTGTATAAATTCCCCAAACTCAGCAAACAATTAGGTCAAATTTCTATGTACTCTAAATAACCAATCCCATTTAGATTTATGGATCTTCCTCTTTCTTTTTAAAGGAGATCAATTGAACTTTGTTATCTTATGTAAAGTTGACAAACTGTGAACTCGAAAGATCTGAAAACGGTATCATTGGGAACATTTTTTTAAAAATTTAACGGTAATTATAGAAAGTGTTGGTTGAACACATCATAGGTTGTCCAAAATAATAAAAGTCTCGCTAAAGACAGTGGCATATATAGAACTAAATTAAATACGCAACTACCAGTTTTTTACATAACATTGTTGCCCATAGACTCAAGGGGTGATTACATCTTTGCTTTCGTTTCGATGAAGCTAAAATGAGAGACCAGACAGAGCTCTAAAGAGGGCAGACAGTGGAGGTTCGTCTGATCGGTAACTTCAGTGGCATGGATTTTGGCATGGCATTGAAGGTCGTGATCGTGTTACTGTAATAAGCACAAAATTTGATGAATCTTAACTTTATCAACGTTATGAAGTAGAGTCTAAGCATTATGAGCATAATGATTAGTAATCCTAAGCATCTTCTTCTTCTTAGAGTTGGGTTTGTATGTCATTGAGCACCTCTGCTTTTATCAGCATTTTGTACTATTAACTCCAAACCCAATGTTTCCTAGTTCCAGTTGCTCGGGTCACCCACTTTATTAAAAAAGTCCGATAACCCTTTAATGGAGTCTAGGTGTAACTCTCTAGTATGGATGATGCCTAAAGAAGTTAATCTAGGGAGGGCAAGAGCCTCGCATTCGTAAATGATATGCTTGGCCGTTTCCTCTTGCGTATGACATTTCCTGCAGATAGGGTCTTGCTGAAACAGTCCCATTTTATGGAGGTGTTTTCTGAAATAGCAGTGCACAGTTATGAAGCCTACGATTAAACGTATCTTCTGCCTAGAGTATCTTAGAATTTCAAAGGCAATCTTTGCTGATAATACACAGATCATACTTTTAGCGTGGGTTTGACCAGGAGTGTTGAGCCAAGCTTCATTCATCTTCCGTTTTTCCCATCTAAGAACATTGGTTTTTGCGGTCTTCAAATTGATCTCACAAAAAGGTTCTGCACCGATGGGAGCAAAAGACGATCCTTGTTTCGCAAGTTCATCAGCCCTTTCATTACCTTCGAAACCTTTGTGCCCTGGCACCCATACAAGGATCACCTTGTTTCTAGTTGCCAGTTCTGTAAGAAGATTTCTACATTCCAAAACCATTTTAGATTTGATTTCGAAAGAACTGAGCGCTTTTAAAGCGGCTTGACTGTCACTAAAAATGAGAATCCGCTTACCGTGGTAGCCCTTCCTCATATTTGGTTCCAGACAGTGGATAATAGCTAAAACTTCTGCCTGGAAGACCGTAGCGTATCGCCCAAGGTTTACAGACAGGCTGGTTCTTGGTGACAAGCCGCATACTCCCAGTCCTGAGAGACTGTTTTTCAGTGATCCATCTGTGAACCAGATTAGATCTCCTGTTTTAATTTTGAACATGTTGAATCCTAAGCATAATGATGTATAAAATTTTTGCAATGACCAGTGTCCCAGTTATTATTGTTTTATCACATGGATATTTTTCTGATAATAAATATGAATATTTATTTATCTACTAAATTAATTACTGCATTCCGTAAAACTATACTGAAATCCCCCTATAACACGATATTATATGAAAACGCAGTCGTATGACCTCGTATAACGCGTTGTGTACAAATGATTCACGTTTAACTTTTCTCGTTAAAGGGATTTTAATCGAATATTAAGGAACAACTATGTTTTGAACGAAATGCGGGCGTTTTATTAAAATCATATCAAGAACATTTTAAATATAAAAAAAATTATACAAATGTAACTATAAAAAAAGCAATTCATTTCAAATAAATCAAATAATTCCAAAAATAATTTTAGGATATGTTTATTCACTACAGGATGTATCTGAAATAACGTTCCACAGACATCTTTCTTTAGCACAATGTTCATAGGTCAGTAAAATAATTTAATTTAATTTTATAAGAACATAATTGGCATAATGTACAGAAACTCACGAAATTGATTGTGAACTGTACAAATTCTTATAAATTTCGCTGTACAGAAATATAACGTGGGGAATGAAGGCGTTATACGGGAGAAAACACGTGTTATATGAAGGACATGAAATCGCGGAATATGAAAACGAGTTATAAGAGTACCATTGTTATAGGGAGGATTACTGTTTTTAGTTATAAGAAGACATAATTAATCGCAATTAGGAATTATTTTGCGGAGAAATTTTATTTTTTTGTAATATTTTAAAGATACTTTTTAAAATTTATTTCTTTTTTCTGATTACTGTGCAGAAGTCTCAAAAACAAAAATCAATTATCATAGACTCATTTTGTTTGTCTCGGTAACGTTAATTTTGAATGAAATGAAGCGAATTTAATTTTACGTTTTAAAGTTACAAAAACCAAATAAAATCTTTAAATAAATTTTTTTGGTGAGAATTAATGTAAAGTAATTCATACGCGGAGTTATCAATTACTATGTAAAATAATCATTCAATATTTATAAGAGGCTTTTATCTTTTTAAATATATTGCAATGTTCAGACTTTTATTTATCAGAATTTTAATTGCTTTTCTTTTTTTTACATAGTGTTATAATTTTAATTCAGAATTACCTTCTCTATTAAAACTTTTTGCCACAAATCTTCGAAATAAAAACAAAAAAGAATGTCTAAAAATAAATATTCATTCGTTAATACTTTATATTTTTTCGAGCTTCAGTAATTAATCTCAGTTTTACATGTATAACGAATCACAATCATACTTATTCACAAAAACAAGTTTGGTCAATATCGACCTTACAGTATGTTATGAAATAATAAGAACACTGTGTGCTTTTTGTGATTTTATTTATACATATAGTATAAATTTTTTGAATTATAAATTAAGTTTGTTATTGAATAAATGGAATGTAAAAATGTACTTATATTTTTAAATGATGTTTAAATTTACTAAAAATTTAATTAACACTTTCAAAACTTTCCAATCTAATATCTGTTATAAAATTATGAGATTAGTAGACAAAAAATTTCATTTTCCGCGAAACTAAAAAGTTGTCGATTTATCATTTTTCTAAATCCGATCAAATAATCGACTTTTCGTAAATTAATCCTTTTTCAAATTAATATTTATGAATTTTACCCCATTCATCCATTGTAACTACTTCTATAATTTGCATACTAAATCATTCTAATGTTTATTTGCCAATACTTGAAGAATTAAATGACTTCTCAAATTTTCGACGGAATTTAGGTCTGGACTATGTCTTCGATATTCAAAACCTTCGATTCTTTCTTTATGAAATTAATTTTTTAGTTGATGTAAGCACATGTAGCAAGATGTCTTGCAAAATATATAAGATATGATTTTTATTAATATATTATATACATAAGTTATACTTGTTATTTTATCTTTATTTGAAAATACGTGATGAATCAAATAACACTTCAACTTTTCCATGGAATTTAGGTCTAGACAATGTCTTCGCCAACCAAAATCATCGATTCTTTCTTTAGAAATCTCATTTTTAGATGATGTAAGCACATAGCACTCCTGGGGTTTTAAAAATGAGGAGACGTGGTCCTCCGGGTTGTAAGTTAAGCATGAGACTAACTTCCACATCTTGTAAAAATTATTATTTTCGAAAGCTATACAATATAATTCAGGAGAATTAAAACTAATGACGTACTGAAATCCTTTATAAGCCATAAAAATGTAGTAAGTTTCATCAAAGCACAAAGACTTTCATATTGAGATATCACCTGATAACCGAGTGGTTCAGATCTTGCATTGGAAGCCCATGTGCAATAAGCCAAAGAAAAGGTGGCTTGATGATGTCTTGAGCGACCTTAAAACCTTAAAGATCTCCAACTGGAAAATTAAAGTCAGGGACAGAGCTGCAAACTATGGGACAGCCTGGGCTGTAGTGCCAATAAAGAAGAAACACAAAGCAACGAGTCTTGAAAAATGTATAAGATATTGATAAAATATATCTTGATAACAACTAGAGTCATTTTTCCTAGGAACTCGCTGGCGAACATAGTTCCCATCATATACGAAAGCTTTTCACATCATCACCCATCTGCTTACTGGTGAAAACGCTAGGTTACGTTCATGAATGATGTTTGTAATAAATATTAATATCGAGATATTCACGTTGGAATTTTCCCAAATAGCATGCTAGTCCATAACCTTCATCATCTCTTCTTTATGATACTTTAACAGAATTGACAGGGCTCAACTAAGCCTAATTCTTCAGTCTGTTCAGGGGCAGAAACATCTTTGGGGACTTCTTTCAGCTTCACAACAACAACTTTCTATTCAATTTAGCAAACGATTCTATTTGGTTGATAACGTAAAATAAACATTTCATTCTATTCATTCGATTGCTTCGACTTTCCATTCGATTTGGGGGCCCTTCTGATCTCTAGATCAGAAGGGTCTGGAGCAACTGTCCCGTATGCCTTAATCAGGTTCTGAGAATTAGGTTACTTTTTAATTTCTTAAAAGCGGCATTTGAATTTAATCTTAAGGTGCAACAGAGTTTTACAGATTTGCTGCGTAACTTTTTTATTGGAACGTTCGATATTATTCTATCTTGATCTATTATTGAGAGTTGATAATTTACTCTTTTTTCTGGTCTTTTTTATTTTCCATAAAAATGCCTTTTACGTAAAATGGCAGTTTCAGAGTTTATAAGAATCTTACTTAATTCCCATTCCAATTTTCCAGGGAGGTTAAAAAAATGTGCTTTGACAATTTTCTGCCAAGTGTTTATGTGAATTTCTTCGTGAAAACAAAAAAATTAAATTCTAATTTTCAGTTTAATATTATCGCGTTTGCACTTTTTGTGAATAAAAGTATAATTTACGTATCCCCCCCCCCTTTGAAAAATAGAACGAAATCGTTTTGAATAAAAAAATAAGCGGTTTTACATTTATGTAACATTGGAAATTGAAAAATTTTTTACTATGTGAAATTTACTGATTATTTTTCATTTTATGATTTATTTAAAAAATATAACTTGTTTCAGTTGCTTCAAATTTTTAAAATCATTCACATTATGTAATTATTATTAAAAAGAGTGATGATATACTTTGGGGGAGTTACAATTAGCGGCATACAGCATATTGATTTTTAAAACATATAATGTATGTTATTACATATTTTAAAAATCAATAAAAACTATTATTTAAAAAGAGTTATTCTGAATAGTTAAAATTTTTTTATTAAATACTATATAAATTCCTGGATGTGATTTTTTTTTTCGTATCATATTTAAGGAAATGATTAATCAAATAAAAAAAGACATTTTGCTTCGTATTTGTAAAAAATCTCTCAAATTATTTCTCTTTCACATATTACTTTGCAGTGTAAACCAAAGAAAAAAACTAAACTATTGAATCAAACCGGAAAATTAGCACATGAAATTTTACATGAAAGAAGTAGCATAAAAATAAACATTTAAAAGCTTTTATGATATAAATTTATGTTTATTTTTGCTTGTTTAAATATGTCTCTTTTTGATTGCTTGTTGCTTACATATGAGCTCAAACTGAATTTACTAATTAAAACATAGTCGAAAATATGATGATGCATTTCTGATTCTATTAAATGCATTTTTAAAAATAACCATTTTTATATTATTGAACAGTTTCCGTAGAAACAGTCTTCTTAGTATGTAAACTCGCACCTGTTTTATAATGTGTACTTTTGTTTTACAATAATATAATTCTTATTTTGAACCATTTTAGAACACATTCATTTTTACATTAAAGTTCACGTTTCATGAATTAATTTAACAAATTAAAAAAATAAGTTAAAAAAATTTACACATTTTAAATAATTACCTTTGACTTTTTTTTATCAGATTTCATTATTATTGATAAATTTTTTCTTACACACAAGGATTAAAAGTTTTTTTTTCTTTTTTTGGTAATTTTTCCGCTTGAAGAACAGAAAAAAGTTTTTGATGCAAAAGAAATTTAATTTAAACTGTAACTGAAATTAAAAAAAAAAATCTTTTACGTGTCACTGAAATTTTAATCCGCAACAGGTCCGCTAATCACTGTTCTACGCACATGAACAATCTTTTTAATTGTTTGGTCAATTTCTACGTCGAAATATCAATTCCTCGAAAAGTTATCCTCATTTCAAGTCATTTGTTCCCAGTTACACCCATCCCTCGGATGCATGATATCCTTTCTGGTCGCAATCACTGGGTAACGGTTTCCAGAAATGGATGCGTTTGAATTGCCATAATAAGAACCGAAGACGAAAGGAAGAGTTCCACGCAGACGATAAAAAAGACATTGCCAGATATCACAAAGCGTATTGAGAAGAAATAATAATAATAAAAAAAAAATTCTTTCCAAACTGCCCGAAGCAAAGATGACGTACGTAGATATGTGTAGATGAAAAAGGAACTTGCATCCTGTTTTGCGTCCATGGAAAAAAGAAAGGAAATCTACTACCGCGACCGGAACTACTTACATGATCACTTACCCAATACACTTTCTTTTGATTCGGCCCGACGTTTTCAGGTTAGTGTGGCTCGTTTTCGCTGATTTGAGAAAAATACGCTTCCATTTCGGCGGGCACATGTTTCAAAAGGTATGTTGTACCGGTTTTTCTAAAACTTCATTAATTAAAGAGGAGGGAAAGAGAGCAATGCAAGAAAGATTAATTTCTTGTAGTTTTGTAGAACAATAACAAATGGAACTATATTCCTTGTTTCAAATAATTTCGGTCATTTGATTAACATCGAAACATATTTTCGATAAATATTTTTCAATTACTATGATAATAGTTTTTTTTAAAGAAATCACGATTTTTCATTTGCTGTTAACAAAAATATGTATTTTTTCGTCTGTTCATTAATATATTTATAAATAATAGTAACATGCTTAAATTGTATTTTGGGGAGGGGGAGATATAGAGTTTCTCTGTTAGATTCAGAACTGTTTTAATTCTTTTCTAGATTTAGAATACTTTTTGTATGCAGAATGTGTTTTTATTCCGTCGCTAAGCGACTTGATAAAAAAACAAATGTCAGAAATAATATTAGTATAATATAATAATAATAATATAATATAATAATGTATATAATTAATAATATAATATCCGAAATAATATTAGTTATAATTTTATGGCATATATTATAAATATTTATTCTAAATATCTTTAATTAATTCTTCATTAAATATTTATTCATTCATCTATTTCAAAATGTTTAATATTGGGCAACATTCCATTCTAAACATACTTTTTTTGCGAAAACATTTGAAATGAAAGTGTGTTCTAAGATAATTTTATTTGTTGGAATTTTAAATAAAGAAAAAACAGCTTATACTACGGAATATTTAAGTAAATAGTATAAAATTATAACTTTTTTATTTATTTAATAACTTTGCATTTATTAATGGCTTTTCCAGCATGTAACAAAATGTTTTAATGAGAATTATTTCCTCAATGCCAACTTCTGTACTAATGAAATTTTAGTTGAGTTTCGATTATCAATCAGTTTGATAAAATTCCAAAGCTTACTTTCACTTTGATAAATATCTATGACTTCTACAGTGATAAATTTTACTCCTATAAATAAAGGATAAGTTTCTAATCTACATATTAATTTCAGTTTAAATGCTTAGGTTACGACAAAATACTGTTTTGGAGCTTTATGCTTATAGGCTTATAGCTCGCATTGAGTAAGATTGAATTTTTATTTGAAAGCTAAAACTTTAAATGCTTATTTTGGCCGTAGAACAAAATACCATCTTCCCGATGTTGCCAATGCAGTGTTGATATAACATTTGTTAACAAACTGTTTCTTAAGTTGCCATTTTTGATCGTGTGAAATCATATTTTTATGTATGAAAACTTTTTTAAATGAAGTATTAAAAAAAAAAAATATTTATAATCATTTTATTTGTTGGAATTTTCAATGAGGACAGATAAAATTACTTTGTGAAAAAGACTCATTTTTTTTATAAAATATTCTGCACAAAATTACAGCAACAGATAATCATTTACAAAAGATGGCTGGAAGTTTTGACATATTTTTCTTTTATTTTCAATAATGTACTATCTTTTCGAACTTAGAATACTGTTTTGATAGGAAGTTCTAACAAAAATTTTTATAAAAAAACTAATTTGAAATGTAGCCATGGAACTATGAATCAGATTTGAGAAATATTGTGAATTTACTAAATTTTTTGTGGCTGTTTACTTATGTGTTTTAAAATTGAAATTCTAAAATGTTTATTATTTCACAGAGAAATAGCAAAAATTAAACAAAATAATTGCTAACTAATTTAAGGAATTTTGTTCAGAAAAATCTTAAGAAGGATTAAATTTTAATTTGTTTCTTACTTCATTCATGATTCAAGAATAAATTCAAGAGCTCTGAAAATATAATTAAAGAATATTAAATAAGTATATCTGGTTTCTCATAATAAATTTCGTTTATCATAATTTTATCTTTATTTTTGTGCATTATATATTTTATTTCCATAAAGGATATAAAATTGGTATGTCCATCCTACACAGCATTTTTTACATTCATATATACGGCATTTTTTTCTGTATGATGAGTTTTCTTACTCGATTGTGCTACGAAAACCCACAAAAGTAAATTCTAAATGCGAATTTCCGATTAAAATTGTCAATTTCTCTCTATCAAATGTTTGCTTTCTTTTTCTCTTCACATATATGTATTGATTGTTGGAGATTCATTAATTCCAAAATTTTCCTTTCTTACAAATATATTCAATGCAAAGAATGTATACCAAAATGAATTATTAATAGTTTGTAAGAAAATATTTCAAAATTTTCATGAGCTTCTTAAAAATTTATTTTCTTAAGAATCTAACAAATATACCACAGTACATAATGATTGAATTGTTTTTACTCTGATTTCGTTTCGGATTATAGTTCGTGGGTTCGATTCTCACTTTCTCTATAGATGTATTTTATTAGTGATTTGGAATGCATTTTAAATGGTAGGACTCACTTAAATGAACCGTCATGTAAAAAAAAAAATCGTGGAGTTACTAGAAAACTACTAGTTGTATCTCTAGTTGAAAACTACTAGTTGGAGTTACTAGTTGTATCTCTAAATATACATACAATTGTTAAATATCACAAAAAATGTATAGGTGATTTTAAATGTATGCTGTAAAAAAATGTTACCAATATGCGCGCGCGCGCACACACACACACACATATATTAGTTTTTTTTATTAAAGATAAATTTTATATTTCCTATAATAACTTATAAGTTAATAAGATTTTCGTGACATCACTGAAGTATTACAAACATGAGTATCAGCGTTCTATCGGTTGGGAAACACTTGAAGAGAATTCTTTATTCCATGAATACATAGTTTTTATTGTTCCTAATCCTGATTTAATATCATGCACTTAAAGTATGATACATTCTGAATATTTTTCTTAAATTGAGAATATTTTTAATTCGAATGATTGTTTCTTGATAGAAATAACATAAAAGAATAATTTAATTTAAAAAGCTTAGTTAAAGAAGAATTTAAAAATCCAATAATTATCGAAAATAAGGATTTAATTTTCAAGAAAAAGAAAAACATTTTCAATGTAGAATGTGAAATATTCCCACCTCAGCGCTGAGAGCGCCATCTGTAAGCAATAGATACTTAGTTGATGATTTGTATCGAATGCATAAACAAGTATTTTTGATTCTATCGATAAGAAACGATCATTCGATTCTTGTACAGTAGAATGTATAAAAAACGAAATTTTTAAATTCAAACTAATCATAGATATAAATTATTTATCACACTGTCAAAATGAATTGATTTATTTTGTCGCGAAATATTTTTTAAGATATTACTATTACTATTTTTTAAAGATAATACTATTTTGATTTATTATTACGAAAACACTAGGAACATTTGGAATGCAAAAGTTCGTTTAATAATGTACTCTTCAAGAAGAGTAGAAAAGGTCTGCTAACAAATTTTAGCACATTCATGAGCGAAATTCACTAAAAATTTGTGATAATGCTGTTGTTTACTTTAATTTAACATTATGTAATTAATTTTACTATAAATAAAATTTATAATATAAACTCAATTTTTTCGTTAAATGGTCTCCACGACAAAAGAAAAGATGAGTCAAATTCTGCTTGATTTAGAAGTAAACAATATACTGAGAGGGCTTATGTGAAAGTTTCTTAGGTTGTAGTGTCCTTCATTAGTTTAAAAGAATTTCATGATGATTTTTGTTACGTTTATTATCCTACAGAATCATAAAATCTGAATTTCGTTAGAAATTACAAACAGTATTTTTTTCATCTGAAAAAAAAATCTGAAAATGAATAAAAAAATTATAATTTTAACATTCATATAAATAATAATAATAAATGTATTTATTTAAATATTTCAGTTATTTGGTTATTTCTAAGCTAATTAATATATCAATTATAAAATATTTACAAGTTAATTAATATAAAACAATTTATTATTTTTTTATATATTTATCTATTTAATTTCGAATAGTTATCTTGTCCTATTTTACGATTATTTTATTTCTTGTATTTATATAGTTTTAAAATATTTATGTTTGCCTTATTTAACATATTTATTTTCTGGTAAGTGAAACAGATTAACAAAATTATGTTTATTTCATGCTAAAATTAATTTCAAGAAGTGTAAACATTTTTAACTATTAATCTAAAACGACGTCATTTTTTGTTCAAAAAACTGTATATATAATTCAAATATTTTCATTTATTTGTTTTTATTTTGTAACAGAGAGATGGAGAGAAAGTATGAATTGAAAAGAAAACTGCTCTTTTTTAACTCATTATTTTGCTCTCAAAATTTTTTTCAATTTTTGAGATTAATTTCTAACGGTTTATACTGAAGAATTTCTATTTGCATCAAATATGCTGCAATTTTTAATACTTTGTGCGTTAAGTTACAAATGAACAACATTAATTTTTAATTATGATTCATTTTTTTTTTTGGAGTAGTAAAATTTTTTGCGAAAAAACTGAAATTTCTTATATAATTTGTCAACAAAAATCTAAATTATTACATCCCTTTTTATTAACGAATTAGGAAAGAGAATTTCAATGCTATCGATGTAACAAGGATTTACGGTTCGAATAACTTGGCTCACTGAAGTATATAAAATCCGTTATAGTCTGTTAGAAATATCAACCCATCTTGAATTATTTACGCCAAAACGGCGATAAATGGTAACAACTGTTTTAAAAAGTAATGCAACCCTTTGTAAAAATTTTTTGTTCTTTCATTTTTTTCCTTTGTGTTAAACATTTTTTATTATTATTTATTTTTTCGTCGGCAATTGGTCCACTACAAGGCTTAAGTCACTTGGTCAGTGGCGAATGATGCTTTTGCGTTCTTTTTCCTGTTTTTTTGTATTCTGTTGAGGAAATATTTTTACCGTTTAGCGGGACAATTCCATCTAAAGTGTTATTAGTCATGTTGACCACGACCAGTGAGAAGAGAAAGTAGAAAAACTGCCCTACCACTGTAAGTAAGTTGCTTTTTTGTGTTTCATTTTGTTCCTTCTTCTCTTTCTCTCACGTGGAATTTATTTTACTTTGCGGTAAAAAAATCGAACTTGACCTTGAAACAGGTATTGATTTAATGCTTTAAATAAGAATCAATTCTCGAAGAATTTTACATGCTTTTGTTCCTTGAGAGAGTCCCTTTTTAGTGTTGTATTTTGAATAGCTTTCTCTAGTGAAAAAATAATTATTACTTTTCATAGTTTTGAATTGATTCTTAAAACAATGTTCTTAAAGGAAACGAACATTTTGTCGGTCTTAAGAATAAGTGTTCGTCACCCAATGATATGACATGTAAATTTATCATTTATAATAAATAAATGCAATAGCTTTTAATATATATGTGCTAAATTATGAGTTTATTGAAATCTCTGTTTTACTATGATATTAACATATAAACCGGTTTTTAAGCCAAATTTTTATGTATGCTCCTGATTTAAATTGTTTTTAAGATCGGGACCAAATTAATGACAATTTAAAATAGGTTGTTTACATGCGTATTTATACATTTGCAATAAGCGCTTGTTTGCCCTGTTTACCCTATTTCATTAGAGTTATACCTACCGTGTATATATGTAAAATCAATGGAGGTTTTACTAAAATTCGTGTCTAATTTGAATACTTAGAAAAATATATATTATATTTTACTTTTTGGTAATACTTTGCTGGTCTTTTTTGAAGTTATGTAGTTTGGATCAACAACAATTTCGGCACTTAAATCTTATAGAACTTAGGATTTATTTTTATCTGATTTAATAAATCTAAATCGTCATTATGTACATTTGGTGTAACTTATATAATAAACGGTCATGATTGATCATCATTTTACATTTTATGTTTCACAATTTTTATAAAATTTGCTGTCAGTTAAAAAATTCGATAGCACCTTCTATTTTTTCATGTTTAGTAACTCTTTGATTCTAGAGGTTACTGTTCGAAAAATCATCATTTTGATTACAATTATATAATTAGACACTTGACTCTGATTTCGACAGATTTAATCCGTACTCTTTTAAGTATAAATAATAAAAATAGAATGAGTCATCGATAAGCATCAGTCAAAGTAGGTAACCATATTTTGAAATAATAATCCATATTATTTTTTTTTATAAAAATCTAGTAAATATTTGCTGTATACATGTTGTCAAATGCCAATGGCTGTCCGTCAACAGTCATCTTTATTTTCTGTTGAAAAATTGTTTAAAATAAGGTGTCCTTTATCTCTTTATTTTTTCTATTTTTTAAAAAAATTTTTACAAAGTATTTTAAATCTCACTAAAGTCAATGAATGCAGTTTTTTATATAAATTAAAAAATATAATTATTCATTTGATCTCATAGGCCTTTGATATTTTATAACTGCTTCAGTGTTACTTGTATTTAGTTTTAAATTTCAGATTTATGTTCTGTTAGTTTTGTTAATCTTTTTTATCGTCGTTTAATGAACAAATTTATTTCATATTTCATCAAGAATAACCTATCGATATCCAACATTTTAATCATAATACGGAATCATGACGGGTAAAGTTATATAATCATTGTTTTATAAAAACTATTAATTTTATCATATTAATGAGAGTATTTACTTTTTTTAAAGGAAATTAGAAAATAAGGCATCACACTACCAAAATATTGAAATTTAAATTCCTCTCCCCTTAAGAAGGACATGGAATAAATATACTAGTGATTCGAAGTTCATTTTAACTGTAGAGTAACTATAAAATAACGTAAAATGTCAAATTCTTCCTAACCAGTAGTCAAAATATATAAGCATTTAAATACTATTAATTGTGTCTATAGTTTATGTTAAATATATGTATCATAAAGTCATCTATTATTTTAATTTCTTTCTACGATCATTAAATATATACAAAATTTGCTTAAACAATTTTTAGAGGTAAAAATAACTCAGATGGTATATGCTGTTTGATATTTTTTTCTTTTTTGGATTATTAAGTTCATTTAAGCGTTGGAAATGAAATTCTTCTTCAAATCTAAAAATGCAAATCCAATATCTGAGATTAAAATTCATTCCAAGAAATAAGTTCAATAATATGAAATGTTAAAATAAGTCTATTCGCGGAAAAAATTTAATTAGCGAAGCTAGTTAATTTTCCGAAATGCTTGAAAATACACACATTTTGAAATTTTAGGTATCTTAAATCATTTAATTCCCCAAAATAAATTATTTTGAATAATTTTCTTTTCATGCTCTATTACGTAATTTTTTAAAAAAAATCACTTCATTATATTATTAAATTCATATTTATTTGAATATAATATATAAAAAATCTTTTTTTCATGAAATGTATTCTTGTTGTTAAATTATTTTTTTATCTGTAAAAAAATGATGAGCATATTTCACTAATTTTTATATTACTAATTCGTAATTGGTGTGAAGCTAAAGTTATCAATTGAATATATTTAGAAAATCTATTTTATTAATACACTTACCTATGTGCATTTTCTCGTACTCATATAATTTTAAAATTAGTTTTTAGATAGATTGCGATATGAAAATCTTATAGGACTTTTAAATAGTGCAATCATTTTAATTAAAATAATTTTTTTTACAATTTTAATACAAAAAATTTTTATTTTTCTAAAATATAATGCACAGACTAAAACTGATAATTGATTTGCTTGGACTAATCTCACATTGCGTAATTTAACTTTTAGATATCCACGAAATAGATAATTTTTTTTATATATTCTAGAAAAATCTGATTCCATTTACAAATTAAATGTCGTAAATAAATGAGAATAACATTTTCATATCAGCTAATATAAAGTTCAGTTTTAGAGTTATCAAAAATGAAATTATATCTAAATTTATTTTTAAATTTCGTGTCACACATTTTTGCTTTTAAATAAATCACATGAATTCTTACTTGTTTTTTTATTTTTTATTCTGTTTATTATTTATTTCTTATTCCGTTTCATTTCAATGAAATCCACGTGTGAATTATTAGAACATTGAAAAATGTAAATGATTCATTTAAATTCTATCAGTCTTGCAATATTTTGAAATTCTTATATGATAGGAATTTATGAATTTAAAATTAAATAATCATGTATATTTTTAGCCATAATTATTAACACAAAAATAATGTTCTTCATAAAGATGTCTTAATCAGTTATATATTTGATTATATTGCTCTTGGCTGCTTTTATGTTTGGCGAAATTGCTAGAATAATTATTCCTCTCTTTCAAACAATTCACTCGGTACGAAATATCACTAATAAACGCTGAATTTAAATTTTAATTAATTTGTAAACATAATATTTCACAGTCAGTCGATGTAAGCGAAACAAATTATCTCACTATTTTAAATGAAATCCTTATTGTGTTTCACCGTCCAATTTTTGTCTTGGGTTGAATAGTTGCATAGAATGTAATAAAAATTGATTTTATATCAGGATATTTGGTATAAAGGTATTGGTATAAAATATTTGGTATCAGGATATAGGTATAAAATATTTGTTTTTAGGATATTTGGTATCAGGATACTGCTCTCTGATTAACTTATAACATGGACTATTTTCAATTTCAAGATTTTGATAACTGTAATTAATTGAAAGCGGAATCAATGCTAAATTTAATATAAACTAGTATCTTAACGTAATATACTTCGAAAAATATTTTTAAATGTATTTTAGTTTCTTATGTGAATATTTTAAGTTCGCCATTTCTAGTTGCTTTGAGATGTCTCAGATTCACTCTCCTTCAATCGGTTGTCACCGTTATATATATAGTAATGTAATCTATTCTTAACTTTTCAATAGAGAATAGAATTCTGTTTCCATGGTTACGGATATTAAAATCATTGACCTTGACATACAACTCCGAGACTTAAATGTTACTGTAAAAACCATGATTAGACGTCTGTCTCTCAAATTTTTAATATTTCTTTTTATATTTTTGTATGAAAAAGGTAAGTATTTTCAAACTATAAGTATTTCATTAGATTAATAATTTTTAAATGCTGTTGAATTCACTAACCACTCTGTTGCCGTACCTTTATAATGTCCATATTTCTGATGTACAGAAATCAAACTAATTATGGTTAAATAATAATCTTATCGTACAATATTTATTATTGTAGTAACAGCCCACAAACGTTGCAACCGTTTCAGAACTTTTTGCGAAGATAAATATAAATAATGGTTTTATGTATCCCAAATGAGAAATCGCAGGAAACAAGGGGCAGCAGAAGACAAGATCAAACTGCTATTAGCCGTTTCATTAGTAGTCACCTGTTATCAATGACTTTTGTTGAAGGCATTTAACACTTCGAAATCTGTACTAGGTGCTCTTCTGCACAAGTCTCCCCTGGTTACATTTTATCTTGTCCTGGACTTACCAGGCAAGACCTGATTCAGGACCCCCTATTAGTGCTGAATTTCTTCAGAGTAATTGAACTCATGGACCTGATTTAGCACTGCTGGTCATGGGGAGGAGAAACCATATAGTAACATGTTTTTTATTGATATTATTTTGCAAAAATCTTTTACTATCTATCAAATTTATTTTACGTAAAAAGAAAATTTCTCAACCCAATTTCAATTTTTGTAAAATTTTCATCTTCTATATTCTAGATTTTTGAGAACAATTGTTTTATAAATGTGTGTATTAACATAAACATAAATTTGAAATTATGAAAAAGAAAGAAATGATAATTGCCACAATCAAGATGCCAATGCTTAGAAAATTCTCAAATGATGTGAAATAGGATTTAAATTAATATTAAATTTTTAAAACTTTATAATATTTTGCACAAAACTTCACTAATTTATTAGAAAGAAATTACTAAAAATTCATATCTTGATTTCTAGTAATGAAAATGAAATTTCGATATTTGGAATATTAGAAATTAATTGAAATCTTTAAACATATTGTTTATATAAACTAAACATATTTTTTATATAAATTATGTTTATATAAAAAACATAGTGTATATAAACAAAAATATTAAACATATACATACAAAAGGGAAAAATAAAAGAAGGATTTTATAAACATTTTGTTATATTTTTCCTCATTTGTATCAAAATAGAATCTTTAGTTGCAACTGTAGAAATAAGGCATTAAAAAATTACTATAAACTCTCCGAATTTTAAAAACTATTCGACATTTTAAATCTTATATTTTACTTCATTTTTTTTTAATTTTCGACATTCTTACATTGGAATTATTGATTTTAAATTTCATCGATAAAAATATTGCTTCCATCTAAACTTTTCATGGTTATTATTGTTAATTTCTCTAGATTTTTCTAAAAATTACAGGAACTAATTTTCAAAATATCGGGATTTTTTTAACGTTAGTAAATGGAGAGTTTTTGGTAAAAATTCTTAGAATAATTTTTGACAGCTTCTATCAGTATTTTGATTTTTCCTTTGCATATTTTTGTGAGGTTTTTCAAAATCGTAACCCTTTATGTACTTCCTATATTATGACAGTTTCCAAATAGGTCATTATGTGTTTTTAAAAAAATGTGAGGATATAGGCAAGTTTAATTTTTTCTTAATATTAGATAGTTAAGAGTTTAAGAGGCTGATATTCCAAAAAAGTGTTTCAGGTCCTCCCGTCACCAAATAAGTTCATCTATCAAATTAGTAGAACAAATTTGATTTTTGTTAGTTTTAATTATATTTTGTATTACTTATAAATATACAAAATTATTATTAATAATAGAAAATAGGATTAAAACAAATAAAAAAGGTAAACAATAACGACGTTAAAATATTAATTAATTAATAGCGTTCGTAGTTGTTTTCCTTTTCTAAAAACATTACTATGGATAAATAAATTTTGTATGATAAATGTAAATGAATAACGTTCATAATTTTCAGCATTTCCCACAAAAACTTTAATTCATACGTAAGACCCTTTTATCTTCGCAAGTCAATGAATTCTGATTCTAAAGTCTACCTTCAGATGGAGAAGTTAGATTTATTTGACCCAAATCTAGAAAAGAAAACAAAGTTACATTGAGTTTCTACAATATAAATGCAAAATTAAAAAAATTAAATTTTGTATCGCTATTTTATGTTTAAATAAACGTTTGTTTCAGAGAATTATTTCTCTAAATAAAGTTAATAATTTCTTAGTGCTTTATACATTCTTTTCATTTCACTAAAGTTTCTGGTTCAGCGGTTTATTGAGAAAAAATCAACCCTTTTAAATTTCTTATCAGCTCTTAAAATTATTTATGAAGTTATATATTTATTATAACCCACTTCTAAAAAAAGAATATTCAGTGGCAATAGCAAAAATTTACACAATGACAATGTATGAATTTACCTTCGATATCAAATGGTCAAATAGGCAACATTAAAAATTTTGGTAAAATCCTATTTTAATCCATCGTTTGGCGATGAGTGTAAATAAATGGAGCCAAACATATTATTCGGAAATAATATAAGATGAACGAGATGTATAACAGAATATACGTATTTAATGCACAATTCACACACTAATGCGGGAAATATGTTTTATTTTTAAAATGTGTATAGCAATATCTTAATTATTTTAAACTAAAAAAGAACAAGGATATTCTTTTCGAGATTATTAAGATATTTCTTATTATGGATATCCTTTTCGGTATTAATAGGATACTCTTATTATATATATTCTTTTCGGGATTATTAGGATATTCTTATTATGATTATTCTTTTCGAAGTTATCGCTGTCGACGATGAATTGGTTTCCTTCTCAAAGTTATCGCTATTGCTTATGGCGTGGGTCAAATAAAATCTAACCGAAATTTCATCATAATTAGAATTGACTGAAGTAACTTGCTCATTTCTTTAAATTGCAAATTGATATGTATAAAAAAGTAAAATTAATATTGACATAAAACGTTTTAAAGTTTCTAATTCAGTTTACTTTTTTTTGTCATATGGTCACGTTCGAACATACCATTTTATTTTGGAACAATATAGATTGTTTATCACCCATCTTTACGTGAAAAAGATTTTACTAAACTTTGTCTCTTTTAATTTAATTTTATTAAAGCTTTACCAAATTCTACACTTTATAATGACAGCATCTATTTTGTGAGACAAAATATATTGAGACGTTCCCTTTAAATTCAGTAAATTTTTCTCTTGTTCGAATCCTCAACCGTGTTAGAGCTATTTCCGATTTGGAGCAAATACAACTTATGAACTTTCGTGAGATGATTTTACACTTAAAACTTAAACAGGAAGAGAAGAATAGCTTTTAAACGGTATCATATATAAATCCAGGAAGGAAGAATAAAGTACTGGTATAGTTAATGGCAGTAAAATAGCTTCCTTATTTCTGTCAAATATATTTCAAATGAATAATTATAAAGAACAATAGAAAATTACTTACATATTAGAAAATATGTATATATGAAAAAATCAAAAACCCATGCACATTTATTTTACTTTTAATAAATATTTTTACTTCTAAATGATATATTTTGCAATGATAAATTACTAAATCGATTTATTCTTCATTAGCTTTTCAAAATATCTTGGATGTTAATCATTTAAGTGCCCCCCTCCCAACGATTTTCATCACCAAGCATTTACGCTTTTATTTCCTATGCTTAAAAACTTTTGTAAACAACACTCATAAATATTTCGTCTATAAAATATGTTCCTTTTTATTCCTTTAGTAAATGAATGTATGTTAATATTTCATTCACGAAATTAATATAAGATGTCAAAATAACATAAAAAATAAACATCTAAAAATCAGAAATAAAATTGAAATATTATGAAACAAATAAAAGAAAAGGACTTTCACAAATTCATGGGACCAATACATTATATATTGTAACACAACTAATACAAATTACCAATTAATATTAATATATGTTTTAACTACACAAATTTAATAAAATTATTTGATAAATATGGCTCAGATTGTTTAAATATTTTAATGATTTAACCATACACTACACAGAATAAATATTAAAATCAATCAAAATTTTACATGGAGGTAATTTACTAATTATTCTTAGAAGTAAACTGCTTTCGTATTTATTGTAGGACTGAACTGTCTTTTTGTTAAAAATCATGATAATTTCAAATAAGACGATTTTTTGCGCTATTGGTATAGCTTTCATACCATTACAATATTAAATAATTCAGATAATTTTTATTAATCTGATTTTAATTTCTAAAATTTTGAGAAAATTAAATAAAACATCATAATGCAACATTATGTTTCAATGATCACTGTAAATTTTTGTGCCAAATATATCAGTATATTAAAAATTTCTTTTAATTATATATTACCCATTATTTTATTAGCATTTTAATCTTAGTATTTTTTCGATCACTCTTTCACTGATAAAAAGTTCTCGAAAATACTAATTAGATATATAAACACGGATAATTTTCAACCTTATATAATTATTTTAAACAAATAAGGTTTTTTTTAAATTGATTTTTTTTGATGATTTTTTTTTCTGCAACTGTTATTTTTAGATTTTTTATGTTTTTTACTCTCAATGTACGAATAATTCGAAAACATTTTTATACATATTTATATTAAGGTAAATGTTTTCGAAAGACTTATAATAAATTAAACGTGGCACGATAACCCATCAGAGGGCCAAGGCTTGCAGGCTGATCTTGGATGAAACTACTGATCTTTTGTCTTGCTTTGGTGGTAATTTCTGGTGCAATTAGGTGACAAAAATGTTTCAGATGATCCCAATATCCAAATATGGATCCCTTGCTGCTATCTTCAACGTATTTTATCACAAAACTTAAATGGTCTTCACACTCACTGCGCTTTGGTTTTGAGTTGTCATCATCGTTTTGTCATGACCTTCAGATCTTTCTGCTGCTGTCTCACTCTCAACTATCTCCTCCTCTGCCAAATTGATGGCCTGGACCTGCATCTAACTACAGCTATATATGTTATCTAGTGACACATCAGTTTCTTCACCTTCGTATACGGTGATGTGGAAATTTTCAGCTTCAAAACTAGCTGTGTCTTGGAACAGCTAAGGTCAACAACACTCCATCTTCAACAAAAATACGTTATTGTGCTGACTCGCTTTTTATTTATATAGTATGTGCCTACATAATTATAAACATACTGTATAAATGAAAGGAATTTAGATGTATATTTATATGTATGTACATCTAAATGGCTGTCCGTATTAAACGAAGTCTCGTTTAATAGGGTCCGGAATGAATGAGGGCTACTTACGAAGACATTGCAGTACCACAACACGATTTGGTATGGCCTCTACTAATGTTTAAATTTATCCAACAAGCAATTCACAGCATGGATTCTGAGGGGCAAATCATAAATCTACAGAAGTACGAAATGGTGGAGGCTTTTCCTGAATGGTATATTCCAAGCCATACCAGATAAGTCAAAAAAGATGGTCCTTCAGTTCCGGAAGTTCATATGAGCTACGATACACTGAACAGTTCGCACAGGCTTTTGTTGAAGTACCTACACTGGAATCTACAGAAATTTTAAGATGTGTTGCAACTCTTATCTCATTTCAGATTTCTAGTCAGTTCACAATGATCCCGTTATTTCAAGGGGTTTTTCCAAGCTGGTTTCCCCGGGCAACTGATATTCCCAATACACTTGTAAAAGAGTGGTACGTGAAAATTCAAATTCATCATTATCTCTAATATATTTCCTAACTCTTGCACCCGACCCAACTGTAATGCTCTTTCCGTAATTATTTAAATCTTGATAACACATGGCATATAACTATCAGTATAACTAATCTAAATTACTTTGTCACTCGCATCGTTGATTGTTTTCATTTCTAAATTGTATACACATGTACGCCTGTATTAATTTTTCTGGAACTTGAGTGTATTATAATAGGCTGGAGAAAAATAAATCTATTATTTTTGGTTGAAATTCAAGACTTTATTTAACTTGTTTCGGATTCTCTGATTTGGGTCAAATATGCAACGTTTTGTTGCATAATTTGTTGCCATTTTAAAGGTAACTTCATAACGCCTTTCTCATAGTTCTTAGTGGCTAAAAATTCAAGTAATTGATTCTCACAGTCTTCCCTTGATCCCTATTTCTTATCACTCAGGAAATTTTGCAATGCGAGGAAAAGCAAAATTATTGCTTGGTGCCAGGTGCAGACTATATGGTGGAGGAATTAAAACTTCCCAACCAAGCTAACAGAGTTTCTGGCGATTCACTATAGACGTGTGTGGCCTGGTGTTGTCCTAATGGAAAACAACACTTCTGTTGGCCAATTCTGGCCGTTTCTGGTCAATTGCTAGCTTCAAACACTCCAGTTGTTGACAGTAGTGATCTCAATTTAGTATTTGGCCATACTCATTAAAAATTATTCCTTTCCAGTTCCGCCAAATACACAGTAGAACCTTCCTGGCCATTAGTCTTGGTTTGGCCACCGTTAGAAGTGCTTCCCGCGATTTGAACACGATCATTTTCGTACAATATATACTGTCATATGTGACTCATTTCTCATTTCTAGTTACCATCCGTTAAGAAATGGAGCGATTTCATTCAGTTTGGCCAAGGCTTCGCAGATGGAAATTCGATTCATCATGTTTTTGGTGTTTATTGGTGAGGCACCCAAACATCGAATTTCTACTTTAATCTAACTTTGCGCAAATGGTTCAAAACTGTTTTATGGTTGATCTTTAGTTCCTGGGAAATGGCTACGACTACTAACATGCCGGTCAACTTCGATTATTTCTGTGATTTTATCGACATTTTCGACGACGGGCCTGCCTGTGCGAGTTGCATCCTTAACATCAAAAACACCTGAACGGAATGGACGAAACCAAAATTGCACGTAATTAGCTGTTACAGTATCATCACCATAAACACCATTCACAATTTGAGCCGCCTGTCGTACATTTTCGTCTTTATCTAAGAAAAACTGTAAAATGTACCGAATTTTCTCTTTGTTGACTTCTATTTTTAACACCCTGCAACTCACAAATGAATAGACCAAACAAAAAACAGCAAAATAATTTTTTTAGTGTGAAATATCGTATATATATTTATGTAACTTACATAAATAATCTATGATCAATGTGCTTAATATTTCTTGCTTCTAATTTTACTGTTGAAAACAGTCTGAGTGGCGACAAAAGTGCCTTTTACTCTATTTTGTGTAAATATTATTCTGAAATATATCCGAGAAAATTCAGTCACTTAATAACTCGAGAGCTATATTCTTTTCAGTAGTAAATAAATCCATCAGAATCTTTTAAGCTAAATTTGTTTTTCATTGTAAAATCATCGGAACTCTCCAAAAATGCTTTTATGAGTATAAAAATATTGACAAATGTAATTAATTTCTTTAGATTATTTTACAAGAATTTTCTCATCGTTTTCTTATTACGATTTCTGCCTTTTGGAGCAAGTTAAAATCTTATTTGTTTTGTATGCATTTGTTAGATCTGTACCTGCACTTATTTTTCCATGAATAATAAATTTTCATTTTATTTCTCTTCCTTCACTCGTATGATTGGGTTGTGTATTTTTCTACCGGATTTTTATATGAATGTTTTAACTTGTTTTTCTTTCTGCATGAAAAGAAAATTTGTTTAATATTTCAATAGATTTTGCAACTTAATATTTTTATACTGATTTTAAAGAAAATCTCTTACAAATTATTCAACTGTGTCAATTTAGAAATGACCTTTGTTAATATAGTTTCATTGTGGCCTGAAACTTAACACAGTTAAAACATTGTGATCTAAAACTCATATATAATTGTTAATGTATACAACACGTTTAATTCCTAATTTTTTAAACGCTCACATTGTTTTTAAAGAACTCATAATTTACTCTTTTGTTTTCTCGCTATTTTATATTTGTTATGTGTTTAACATTTATATTTAAATAGTGATTGCTTAATCAGTTGTAAAGTATTCTTTAATTAGAGATTGGACAATTTATCTTAAATATTTTCTATTTTGAAAGGTCGCGTATAATTTTGAAATACACTTTGTTACAAAATATTTCAGTAATTTATTGTTCTATTTAATCAACCTTCAAATGCGACTCATAAACAAACATTTGATAACTTTTGTCATCTATAAATAATTTAATAGTTAATTTATTTCTTATATTTATTTTATATTGTTATAATTTGTAAATCTGTTATCATTTCTTGTGTTAATTAGCTGAATGTTTCACCTTCGTTGCATTCTATTTAAATAATTTTACACTTGTTTAAATGAATTTATAGATGATACCTGATTTACTGCCATCTTACTTTAGTTTATATTTTTCTATGGCAAAATGTGGACTCAGGATTCGAAAATCCCGCTTTTTTGTGGGGAGGGGGAATGCTTTTATTTAAAAAAAAAGTTAAATATAGAACTTACATGAGTTAATTTTTGTGTACGGAATACCGAAATAGGCAAAAACTCAAAGCATTAAAAAATCTACTGACTGAAGTTTAAATTTAAGCATGAAAACAAGAAATTCTATATTTTATATAAATATGTGCACATTACAAATTAATTTAATTAACAGTCTCAAAATGTTGTTTCGCATCTCGAATTAGGTCTTGAGTATATATTGGGTAAAAATAAATCGAATAAGGTTTAAAAGGCTTGGAAAGCCTTTTATTGCGAAGGTATTCCATGTTGAGGTTGGGACTTCTTTCATTCGCGTTCCAGTGTATTTCCGATCATCCCAAGTAGGGAAAATACATGTCTCAATCAGCAACAATGAAGCTTTCAAAAATAAAACAAAAAACGAAAATACTAAATATCATTATTTGTTTAAAAATACTGATTGAGAGTGTCGAAACAAAGAAGATTCCGATGCAGTAAATATTCTATCACCACTCCTAACCTTTGTGCATAGATGGCAGTTTATAAAAAAGAAAGAAAATAATCACTCGTTTGTATCTTGATGCCGAATTTGTACCACGGCAACATTAACATTATATACATACACAGCAATACAAGCGAGCCCGGTACTGTACCCATACTTCTTAATGGGTTCGGAATGCTCACCCATCACCAAGTGCCTCGTCATTTTGAACCACAGTCAAGTGACTAGGTCACATCCTTATCTCCAGATCCACAGCAGTCCAGCGGAAGGACTTTGGATATCACATACGAAGGTCACTCTGAAATTTTTGAGATACAACTAGGTTTTTAAAGTTATACTTACAAAATTTTAGGTGTGTTCAAAGTAGTCTCCTCCAGCATCAATGCACTTTAGTAGACGAATTTTTCACAAATTAAATGCCTCAAGCCATTCATTTCTTCGAATAGATGAACAAAATGCATTTATAGCCACATCAATCTCTTCTTCTGAATGAAAACGACGTCCACGTAAGTTCTTTTTTAGATTAAAGAATAACCAAAAGTCGCACATAGCTAGATCAGGTGAATACGGCGAATGTTCGATCACTTTAATTTGTTTTTGTTTAAGAAACTCAACTGTTAATCCGGCTGTATGTGAAGATGTATTGTCATGGTGAAGCATTAGTCCCCTAACATTCAGTTCTTGTAGAATTTCTGGAAGACATTTAGTGGTATACCAGTTTGCTGTTACTGTCTTCTGTCCTTCCAACTTGATGGCTTTGACCAATCCTGTACTTCTGAAGAAAACGGCATACATCACTTTTTTCAGTGCGCGTTGTTTTTTCACCATTGTCGGCGTGGGATCATCTTCAAAGACCCATATTTTGCTTTCTTGACGTGTTGGAACGTCAAAAAACGGTATGTACGTTTCATCACCTGTTACAATTTTAGAAATGATGCGGTGGCCACCATCATTCAGCATATTAAAAGTTTCTTTACTGATTCTGACACGCTCCTCTTTTTGATGCTCAGTTAGATTATGGGGAACCCAACGGCAAACTACAGTTTTCATATGTAATTCTTCATGAATGATTTTGTGTATGACTGCGGATCCAATGTTAAATTCCTTCTGTATCATTTGATAGGTACAGCGATTATCATCCATTAACATTTTTCGTATGGCAGACACATTATCCGGGATTACTGCCGACGGCAGCCTTCCTGTGTGTTCTTCATCCTGAAGAAAATTGCGACCTCTTCTAAATTCTCTAAAACATCTGAATACAGTAGCACGAGCTGGAGATTCATCACCAAATGCTGATTGCAACCGTTGAACGCATTCTTCTTGATTTAATCCTGCTTTGAAATCGTAGAAAATCATATCGCGAAAATGTTTTCGCGTCAACTCCATTTTCTCTTCTGTTTAAAATTTATTCCTCGCTTAATAAGTTGAAGTAAGTCAGTAAAAAATCGTCTTCTGTGTTAAAATACTTTGTACTTTAAAATTAAACCGTTATTTTCATTTTGTAAATTCTCGTCTGCGCATATCTCAAAAATTTCAGTGTAACCCTCGTATTAACGTGACACATCTCCAACCCATGAAACTCTAGCAACCCAGTGATGGAGTGAATGTGGTCACCCTCCCAATCACTGCCCGATGCAAATGATGCTTCACTTCGGTGATCTTAACTGGAAGCGGCGTGAAGCTACTGGAGCTCCATAGATATTACAGAATAAACAACTATACTAGGAATTCAAATTATCTATAACTGTTATTTTATAATTAATTATGAATTCTGTCATCAAATATTTTTAAATAAAGCATAATTTTTATTTTAAGTTATTTAAAGACCGACATATCCTGATATAAAATTCATTTCATTGTGTGCGCCATTCAAGGAACGATAAATAGAATGAGGATTTTTATTTTATTTTTTTTTAGATTTTAAGTGTTTTAATTCGAAAAAATTATTTAAATTTTAGGTTCAGAAAGGTAATTTAATATATATATATATATATATATATATATATATATATATATATATATATATATATATATATATATATATATATATATATATATATAATTAGATGCAAGTTACTCTTATTTCATTTTCGATGAAGGAAAAATTAAATGTGTAATCATTTACTATAGATTTAGCATAGTAAAAAGACTATTATGTTTAATTAAATGTACAAATGTATTTTTATTTTTCATACCAATTAATTTGCACAACAAAACATTTTTCAACTTCTTCTTTCCGCTTATTATTATAAAATAAATGGAGAAACGATATCTTTATCCCCTTTCTTCAATGAGCGAGAAGACTTAAATTTAAAAACTAAATTATTGTGTTACGTTTCATTATTGAAATCAGACTGTGATATCATGTTCTTTACGCTGAAAAGACATGGTTATTTGACACTTATTTGACCAATCAGAGCATACTGACTTAAAGATGGTTGGTGACAATCTTTTGTTGTTGACATTGGGAGTTTGAAACAAAACCTCAGATATTCAGGTCCACCGTCCCCATCTTTTTCAACATTTTTATGTAACGCAGTCTCTGATACACTGGACGCAACCTTTTAAGTGCTTTTTGAAAGTAAAATTTTAAGAATAAATTGTACAAGAGTGCTTATTTGAATTTATAATTTTCCCACGCTTTTCTCGTATGTGTATAGTGAAGTTTAAACAAAAGAACACATAAGTAAACTTTTTTGAATAAAAATGAATTTTTGAGGAAAACTGGTCAGAAAATATTTGATTGTAATTGATATATTTTTTTATTAAGTAAGAAAAAAAGATTACAATAATATTTTGGACTTACCGTACCCTGGAAATTTTCCAGGTTTTCTCTCTTTTGATGTGTCACTCACTCTATGATCCACTTTCCATGAAAAGTTATCCTGGAAGGCAATTACATACAACACTCTTAACAGTCCACAATGTCGTGTCAAAATAAAACAATTTATACTGAGTTCCTTAAAAATTTTTATTTTTTTTAGCAATAAAAAATTACTGAACATTTTTTTAAAAATGTTGTCGATTTTCTTAAAGTAGTTACTTTAATTTTTGTTTGAGAATATATGTTCATTTACCTAGTCATTTATTGAAACTGCTCTGAAAAACTAAACCAGTGACATGACAGCCCAATATGGTCCAAGGATTACAGCACCCATATCTGTCTTCCTGACCGAGGGCCCTGGGGTGCGATGCATATGTCCCGGTTAAGTGGCCACCTAACCGAAACCCTCAGACTTTAGTTTCTAAACATGCTTGCTACTTAGTTTTATCGATCCGCTGAAGGGATGAAAAGCTGAGTCACCCTTGCCCAGAACGAGGACCGAAATTCGGACTTGTGCTTTGAGAGCGCAATGCACTAATATTAACCTAACGGGTTTCTTTAAAACTGTACTGGGTATGTTGTTGTTGCTGTTTTCCTATGACAGGACAAGCCAAGCTCGCTTTTGCCTTTGGCAGTGCGAATTAAGTCAATAGGGAGTGTCTTTCGTTTTGGATCAGACCACCACGAAAGTGAAAGTACGACTTTGCTCTTTTTAAGTTGCCTCGTAATTTTGAACCACGGTCAGGTGGTGAGGCCACACCTGAGCTGGCACCCTCCTCTCCACATCCACGCCACACCAGCGGAAGGACTTTGGACGTCACAGATTAACGTGGACACGTCCCCTAACCCACGGAGCTCCAGCAATCCAGTGAAGTAGAGTACACCGTGGTCACCCTCCCAACCACTGCCCGTGGCAAATGATGCTTCACTTTGCTGAGCTTACGGGAAGCGGCGTGAAGCTACTGAGCCCCTGGAGCTCTACTAGGTAAGTAAAATTCGTGTGAAACATGGAATATGTTGATTTTTTTATGAACTTGGATAAAAAAATGTAATAGTGTCTGTGAGGATTGAGCTATAAAATTTATTTCAGTGCGTGTATCAAATAAAAATGTTCGGAAGTGAAATACAACAATAAATTCTTTTTTTCTCATGTTTATTTTTAATTCTTAACTATTCAGAGCTCAATGTGTGGCTGTTTGGCATTCGTGATTTACCACGAATAGTAATGTGTTAAACATTTATCAAGATGTATTATTACAAAGCAAAGAAGGTTCTCAGAAGCAACTTTTTTTCTTTCCAATTAACAAATTATTCATTACATGGATCGTAAGCCTCATTTGAATAAAAATGATTGAAAGAAAAAAAAAACTTTCCTCGTTTTTTTAATTTTCGAAATTCTCATGAATGTTTATTCTGAGGACAGAAAATCATTTCAAGGACAGCAAATATGAATTCTGTTTCCTTCTTTTCCTATCTGAATTCATTAGAGTAATCATTTCCTCATTATGCGCGAGAATTCAGTATAAGAATTATATGAAATATTATTTTTCTATCATTTGTTCAGGAAAGGCTAAGGCAGGGGCTTATGGGGCAGTTGCCCCAAGCCCTCACATCAGAGCTGCCCCCAAATCGAACAGAAAGTTTATTTTGCATTCTCAGTCGAATGGAATCGTATGTTAAATCGAATAGAAAGTTTGTTGTTGAGAAGGAAAAGCTAAAGCTATATATAAATCACTCTATACAGATTATAAATCAGTTTTATCAATTGGTTTTCAGTGTTTTGGAGAGAGATTTGCTTACACATACATCAAAAAATAAATAGAATTAAAATACAAAATTTTTCACCTGTATTGAATTCTGTCATAGCCTTTTAATCAAGTTAGAAAATCTCGCTATTTTTAGAAAACTATAATGAATTTTCTTAGCTGGAAAAATGGTATTGAATTTTTTTATTAACTATGTAAATTGAGAATTAATTTTATTTGTGATTTAGTTTTCTGAATGTTGTTCTCTGTGCTGTTAAAATTTTTTTGACTCATCCTGAAATGCAATTGAACTGCATCATAAAATAAATACGTATTCTAATTTTATTGTTCGGTGTTTATTTTTCTATGATCTCTTACGGCATGTAGAGAATAAAGACACTTAGTAATTTAAAAAAAAAATGTTGACTATATTATTGTATTCAAAATCCCTCCCTTCCTCCCTTAAATTTTCTTTGCAGACGATTGTGCCTGCTGTTAGATTACTTTAACCATGTTCTTCATTTCTGGTTTCAGACTTGGCCTGTTTGTCTTTGATACAATACAAACAATTCTATATTTTCCTTAAATTTTTTATAACTCTTTTTCTTTCTAAATGTGAAAATCCTAAATTAATTTGTGTTATTTTATGATTATATTATCCCTCAAATAATGCAGAAACGCATTTTTAAAGGTTTCTAATTTCGATGATTTCATGCAGTTCGCTAGGATTCTTTTGAATAATATTTTTTCAGCTTAATTTATTAATTAGCTGAACTTATTGTATTTTACTGCTAAATGAAAGACAGATGAACTTCTTTGATTATTTTACGATGGATCTAAAAAAGATAGTGATAACATAATGTTTCATCAGAAATTTCTTCGTCACATTTATTCAGCAAGTATCTATATCATATGTTATGCAACTCAGTTCTACTTCGTGTTCGAGAAGTCGGTGTACATGAGTTATTTTAACAATGAATTTTTTTTACTACGAAATTTTCCTGAGACTAAATAATTTCCTTTGTCTTCTTTCATAGTAATTGCTTTCATTTTATGACTTTTGCCACCGAAAACATTCTGCATGCTTCTCAGCCATGAGGAAAACTTATTTCCAGCAAGTGAACAATATGTCTAACAAACTTGCGTTTTTTTTTTTCCTATTCCAACAATGTCTATCTTCACGATAAAATGAAATTGCTTATTAATATGGAACTAATATTGAAAATTGGGAAGTAAAAATTAATGGAATGAAACCTTTAAAAGAAATCCTAGATAATAGAACTCAAATATAAATCTAATGGGGGAAAATAGTTCAATATATTGTTTCTTTCTTCATCATAATTCTTCATTTTGGTTGCGGTTTTTCTTTTAAAATTGGTAATTATTTTGTTGGTATTTAGGGCATAACTTGGTATAAAAGTTTTGGGTTGCCCAAAATTAGACTGCTTTCCTCTCATGAACATCGAATTTTTTGTTGTTTGTATGTCTAATATTACTAAGTTATTAACTTGATGATGAGTATGTAAGTACAGGCCTCTAATCAGAGACCTGTGCTTACATACTCATCAGAAACTTGGATAATGATGAAAATGCTTTGGAGTCTTTGGACGGCGGATACTAAGAGCTATTTTTGGAGATTTACAAGTCGATGGCTTATGGTACAGACGCTCACAATCAGAACTGTATTGTGTCTTCAGAGAACCCGGTATCAAACATACATAACGGTGCCGGCAAACCCTGAACTGTACCTTTAAGGTTAACGGTTTTGAAATACTCACCCATCACCAAGTGGCTGGTAATTTTGAACCATGCTCAGGTGACGAGGTCACACATGAGCTGGCACCCTCCTCTCCACATTCAAGCCACGAACCCGATATCAACAAATACATAAAAACCCAAACAATTAAATGGTCTAATAATATTATTATAATTAACAAGCTCAAAAATATTCATGGCCAGGCTTTTTGGAACGAGAGCTAGGGGCTAATCCAATCTTAGATGGGCTGACTGCCTAGAAAGGGATTTTCCATTTTAAGAATGATCAATTAGAATATCGTGGTCAAAAACGGATGGCGGGAAATGTTTGAGAAAGCCTGGTCCCTCCTGTCGTGTCACTAAGGAAGACAGGATGTCTAATATTAATAAATTTAATATTTCTGTGGCCCTCACGTATTTTAGTTATTAAACTATGTTCTTCAGATTAGAGAATCACAATATATTCCCAGCCACTGTTGAACAAAGGAATACATATGTTGTATTTCTGCTTTCTGAATGCTCGTCATTCAAGGGGATATTTGGGATGTTTTACTTTGCAACACGTGAAAACGGTTCTAAAAACTAAAATCTGTGGCATGACACCCCATAAGTAAGCCAAGGCCTATAAAGTCCATATCTGTTTTCCTGACTAAACGCCCTGGGGTGCAAAGCATATGTCCCGGTTAAGTGGTCAACCTAACGTGAAATCTCTAGTGTTTAGTTCCCAAGCATGTTTGGTACTCAGTGTATCGACTCACTGAAAAGATGAAAATGTTAAAGAAAAGTTCGCTCGAAAAACTAAAATCAATGAATTTTCAAATACCTTGCAACAATCTTCTGGTTTTAGATTGTTGACTTCGCTCTATCAAAACCATTTTAGTTACAAGTAAACATGAAAGCATCGATCTTCATTTCCATGCATGCTTATGATGAGGAAGGATCTCGGATAGTACCATTTAATGAAAGGATTAAATTTCTTCATTAATTAAACCTCACGTAATGTGAACCACGTAGATCTAATTGAAATTATGAGATCGATACATAGGCATGATCACCTTCATAATCGATCATAACACGCTTTCCACTTTCTATTTTAGCAAAAGGAAATTAGCTTGTTTGTGTTTGTTCTTAGCAAGTCATTCTCTTCTTAAGTGCAGATAAGTCTAAATGTTTTGATTCCTTTATCAAGCCTTGAAATATATGCCGCAGCCTCAAGCCCCAGTTAATTATATAAAATTTCTAAATAGGAGCTAAAAAAGGTTTGAAATGCTGGGGACTGCATAGAAGGTAGACGAATTGCTCCCAAAGTTTTCAATTTCATCTCTAGTTGGCGATTAAAATTTAAAAACATTTTGGTGGTGTTTATTTCATAATTTTTCGATAGTAGATTCTCTTATTTATAACATTTTATTGAACTGGTGGTAATTTACTGAAAAATTAAACAATAATCAAATAAAATTAAACTTCAGTCAAGTATGACATTGTAGTTTACTTTTCACTAAAGAAACATTGCCCAATTTTTTTTCAAATTGTTTTTAGTGAATGAAAAATGTATTTAATTTCGATAACTTATTTAAACGTCGTTTATATTTCAACCTTTTATGCCTGCTTCTCAAATGATAATTCTACAACTTGTGAAAATATTTCTTTCTGTTAGAATTCTTTTTTGTAAGGATTGTATTTTATAATATTGTCTCATGTATTTGAGAAGTTACAAAAAGTAAGTTCCTTTATATTATTAGTTGGGAATAGTAAGATGTGTGTTTGTGTGTGTGTGTAAAGAAATAAAAAAAACATTTTTTAAATATGTGAGACGTTATGAATTTTAAATGAATGAAAGAAATTTAGTTTATGAATAACTAAACTAAATGTGCACGTCCTTTGTAAAAATTTCAAAAATCGCCATGAGCAAATTTTCTATTATTGAAATCGAAATAAAAAATACGAATTGAAAAAATTTGACTCAAATTTCTTTTTTATTTATTTATTTATTTTTTGAAAAACAAACAAAAAATTTTTTTATTCAGATTGTAATTTAAAAAATGAATGATCAAGATTTAATTTTTCATGGTTTCGTCATTGCCTGTATATAGATTGGCCAGGGCATATGTTAAGAATTATATCAGATTGTCTGTTATGCGATTCTATATATATTCTATAAAAAATTAATATTCCACATAAGATTATTGGTGGAGGCACCTTTAGTTACAAAATGTCTCATGGTGACACGTGGAAGATGTTATCGGCGGATCGATTCCCGCAAATTGCCGTTCAGCATGTGATGAACTCACGCTCCCAAACCATGTTGAAGTTAAAATTCTCCATCAACAACCCGCGATGTAATTGCTTTTCTGAATAAATTACCTCTCACGGAATATCGAAAAACAACGAAAGAAAGAGAGAACTAGTCGTACACTGACGACATCAATCTTCGCAATTACCAATTCGAATGTTATTTCCTCAAGATGTCCAAATGTCTCTTAAATGTTCAGGAAGTCGCTGCTGCTTTGTCCTTGGCGAGGGAGGAAGTCTTTTTCCCTCTGTTCAGGCAATTTCATTAAACCTTGTTTTGTAGGGCTTTCCAGGAAAAAATCTCTTTCAGGAAAGGAAATCGACACGGCTGCTCTGTGTGTCTAAGAACAAAAACATTTGAAGCTCAGACTCAAGCGGAAACGCATTATCTCTTTTTAAAAAAATGATCGAATACGTCGCTTCGTTGCTAACCTCCGATCGAATCTGCATTTATTATTTATTGCCGATTCATTTCATAACGATCTTCTTTCGAAAACAGGACAGCGAAGCATTTGCTGTGATTTCATGGCTGTTTTGAGATAGATGATTGGTTGGATCTAGACATGTTTCGAAAATGTGTTTTTACATCAATTGCAAGTGATGGAAATATGTGGTGATCAATTGAGTTTTATCACCTTTTGGAGTTAAAATTGATTTCAAATTTTATTACCGTTACCCATCTTTATTATTTACAATATTACGATTGCATTCTGGGATTCTTTTTTCTTAAAAATATATTCAGGCTCCGGTTAAGCCTATTTGGAAACCCCTCTGCTTCACCAAAACAAATTTTCTATTCTATTTGCCAAGCTATTTTATTTGATTGACAACGTAAAATAATCTTTCTACTCGATTTGAGGGCCCCTCTCATGAAGGGATCCGGGGCAACTGCCCCGTATGCCCCTGTCTTAGACAAGCTCTGAATATATTTAAAAAATTTCATTTATCATACTAAAATTAATTAATTGAACAACGATTTCATTTAAGTGTAAGAAATGCCTTTCAAAGCAAAATTTATTATGCTATAGTGTAATTCCGTTCCTGTAGGACCTAAAATTCCATTAGATTTTATGCTTATTAATTCTGATACATTTTTTAAAAATAAATCTGAGTTTTTTCTCCTAAAGTTAAGTATAGAATATAAATTATTTTTGCTGTTTTACATTAGCTCTTTGCAAATAAAAATCATTATATTTTTTTTCAATGTAAGGAAATCTTTTTAAAGTGATTTTAAATCATCGGAATCAGATTTAACGCCAATATGTTTCAAAAATAGTTTTTTCTAAAGGAAAAGGATTCTGGGTTATATTTTATCGGGTATATAACCATTGATAAAGTCCTCCGTGTTTAGCATCTAGAAATTCAGTAATCGTTTTCTTCATTGTCTCAGAAGTTTTATGCATCCCTTCGCAAAAGGATGCATTTCAAATAATCGTTTGCTCCATCGTTAATTAAATGTCAAAAAATTCCAAAGTTAAAAAAAACACCTAAAATTTAATTGTGTTGCCACAGTTAAATGTTAACCAAACTTAATTTTTAAAAATGTCAAAATTTGGTTTTTCGTACTATGCTAACTAAATAATGTTCATCAGTTTTTATATTTAAAAATTTGTTTTTTATTACTTAGGAAAATGTTGTAGTTCTGCGAACGCGAGAGGGTTTAAGTCAGAATTATTTAAAGTCTGAGTCCTGAAATTAATGTATTTAAAGTTTCCTTCCTCTCATATCTTAGTGTCTTTTTTTCTTATTTCGATTAAATATCATTAAAATTTTAATTTAAAACTTTCATAATAATTTTAATGTTAGTTCAATAACATTTTTGATAAAAATGTAACATTTTTAACTCATATAGTGTTTATTGTAATATAAATTTATATTTTAACTGAATTTGCATTTAAATATTATCGCTTGAATATATGTCAACTTTTTCGCATTGAGTCCCAGTATGTTAAATTTTATTCTTGAATCTGTAAAAATTTATTTATGTTAGAAATATATCAGCAACAATTTTTAAAAAATTCCTACCTTATCCTTAAACTAATTTTCAAAAATGACCTGTTTGCTACGTTTTAAAAATATTATAAGAATAGTTTTTGATTTTAGATGAAGTAAATATTTTTTATTTAAATTAAATGCATGATTTTATTTTATGTGCTTCCAAAATAGCTTCTTCAGAGATTGGCAATAGGTTGTTGGACACATATTTCAAATGTTTTCAAAGAGGAAAAGATAATATGCAAAGTACTTTCTTGGGGGCGACCTCAAATAATGCTCCCAAATACTTCAGGCAGTCTTCTTGATATTCGGTTATATAAATTTACATAATATTTTTGAAAATTGCACTCGCATTTTTTATTTGATACATTTTATGAAGTATACTTCTGTAATGTACTCTTAATGTTATTTTCATTTTTTATTTTTATATATTTATTTTACTTAAATTTAAAAAAAATGTTGAGATTTAAGCAGTATTCTTGGATTTATGTTTGGGTTTCTAGCTATAATTCCTCTCATACGCAGCACCCGATAATTATTAAGTATGGCTTTCAGTAAATAAAATTTTTTTTAGCTTCACAATTTTTTTGTCAAACTTTTTCTATGTGAAATTGTATCGAAACAATTTTGCGAAAATTAAAAAAGTTATTTAAAATACATATAGTTTCATGTGTGTATTTTCCGGATTTATGAAAACAGTTGCGATAGAATACACAGATAGAATATTAAAATATAGCCTTTTCACAATTAATCTAAAGCCTATAAAATCCTTTAGTCTTTCGATAATAATAGCTTTTTTAATAATTTTAAAAAAATTGAAACAATTCTTAAAAACTTATAAAATATTTTCTTTAAATCCCTGATGAATGGTTACCATTGATTATTAAATAAGGAGTGCACAAAATATACAAAATTCGAAAACATATAAATTATTTTTAAATCTATATGTTTCTCAAAATAAAATTAGTCAGTAGTAAAATTTTTGTTCCTCTGTAATTAGTGGGCTTTTGACAGGTACTTACACTCGATAGACAATATCCACATGTTTAAATATTATTCATATCAGTTTTTAAAAATAGTTCAACGAAAGCTGAATTTTTTTTCTTTGGCTTTCAATGTGCTATAGTTTAATCTAAATAATTAGAATTCGGAAGACTCTTGATATATAATAATGATTGGTATAGTAATAGTTTTAAAAGTCCATTGTTTTTTTTTAAATTTTATAACATCACCCTGTTTTTGAATTTACTGCATATTTTAAATCAATTCACGTTTTAATTCTTTCGTTTTCATGTATAATTTAGTTAAAAGTATATTCTTAAAAGACACGTATTCCAAGTCACATAAGATGTTCGAAAATCAACTCCAGTAATCTCTGTGAGACAATATCTATCGATCTATCTATCTATCTATATATATATATATATATATATATATATATATATATATATATATATATATATATATATATATATATATATATATATATATATACATATATACATATATATATATATATATATATATATATATATATATATATATATATATATATATATATATATATATATATATATATAAAACAGTTCATCTCATATACACACCAGAGGTATTGATCAAAGTTATAAAGACCAAATCATATGATTTTTCCAAAATTGAATCTTAATAGTTTATTAGCTCCATGTGACAATGGTATTCGTAATAAACATCTCATAACTAATATTTACTCTGATAAATTAGATCTGAAATACAAACGTAATATCCAATATTCAGCAGTGGCTCGGGTATCCAACTAGTACATTTTAACTCGAAAATGACTTCTTACCATCTGTCTACCACTCGGATAGCTCTCACCAAGTAGTTTGTTTAGTGGAAGTTGCTATAGTGACTAGAGCTGTTCACTTCAAATGGTGGTTTCCTAGTTATGAATTGGACGTATTAAGGGTAGCATCTCATGTTATTCTCAAATAAACAAAAGTTGTTGCTTTCTTCTGATTCTTCCCAGGGCTAGGGAAAGAGATTTTCCCTAGCCCTGGATTCTTCCTTTCAAAAATGGAGCGTATCTTGTTTCTATGGCAACAGATAGCCACAGACAAATTGAATAGAGCAATTCTCGTGCTAGACAGACTATACTAAGTCTTGGAGATCTAGATGCCTCAGGTAATGCAGAATTGGCCATGCATCCTCTCTTGCTTCACATAAATATCCTCTATTATTTTGGAATACTCCTCAGCAAAACAAAGTGCTGCAGATATTAAAATAAATGCAATAGTTTTCAGCTCGTTAAAAGTTCGTGAAAGAAATTCGAATACTTTATTACTCATTCAGCTATTGGTTTATACAATGTCATTAAAATGTTTTTACTGATAATCATAATTTCACTCTGATTGTTTTCTTGATACTTCTTAATTTCCACGGTAAAAATAATCAAAAATAGGCGAATGAAGGGCAACCAACTTTCGAACTCTTTATGACGAATCCTGTGACTCAATAATGTTTTCCCAATTCAAACGTTATGTGAACAATTGGCTGTTTTTGATTCACCAAAAAGTGAAGATGGCGTTTAGTTTTACCCCGAAAAGTACATTCTACTTCGCAATCGAATGTGCACAAATGGGCATGAAATGAATTTGCAAGTAAGCGAAAGTATGTGGAAGTAGTAAGTAAATAAAGAACGTTCGAGGGACTGTTCGTCATCATCTAGAACCGATCTTTCAGAACTCTTGTGGCGAACGTTCTGGGGGGGGGGAATAAGTCTCTCAATGCTAAATTAAAAGATATCACAAATGTATGGTTACCATAGACTTTAAGATAGAAGTACAAACTTGGCGACTATCTTAGTGTCATTATGATAAACACGAGGAAGTGAAAATCAATCACATCGTACTTTTTATTCTCTGAAAATCGCCATGTTCCATTTATCTGAGATGGAATTTCAAAAGAAATTATGAATAGTGTGATTGGTCTATATTTATACAGAAATTTGAACGGGAAAAAATTTTTCCTAGTTTTTATAATAAGAAATTGAAATATGAACTAATATTTCAGATCCTTACCAAATTTCAGTATGCAGTTGTAATGTGAAAATAAAATAAATTATAAAATAGAATAATAAGAAAAAAAAAGCTTAATAACTTAATTTAAAAATTTGCAATTGTACCATTCTGATTAGAAAGACAAGAATAAATCTTTTACTTAGTATGCACATTATTTTAATAAAAGTGATACGACAAAATGTAATGACTTAAAAAATGCTCTTCTGAACTGTTGCAAAAAATTATTAATTAAAATATTCGAACAGGTGTTATGTCTCTCGGTTTGTCCCAGGCGCAAGGCTAGTAAATAATGATTAAAACTTATTATTATTTGTTATAAATATTGTTTGAAAAATTTAAAAATTTATTACTTCAAAAAATATTTGTGTGTCACTGTTTCTTCTGCTAAACCACGAGCTTCCTATGCTGACTTTATTGCCTTGTATTTTTGGGATTAATCTTAATAATAAAGTAATAGATATTTTTTTAATTACTTTGAATGAAAAACATCTAAAAACAATTTATGTGTTAGTTATATAAATTTTCCATTATGAAGGCTTACATCAATTCTAAGTGAACCATTAATTTGTAACTTTTTTTAAAATAATCCATAGACGAAATCTAATAATTAATAGAACAACTAATAATAAAATTTTGACTAATTTTGATTAACAGTTATTAATTTAGATTGCAATTATTAGATTAAATTAACTATTAATTTGAACATCGAGAAACTGTTATTATGATGTTGATACATAATCTATCCTTACACGAATATTATTTCTGGAAGTGTTAAGTTCATTATTTTTTCTTTATACTTCATAATGTTTCTTTCGCATTTCCTTGAAGACAGATAAATGAATCACAGAGATCGGCGGAAATGAGTGCATTATGAAAATCTAGATATAATTACTGCTATTACACAATAAGATATTTGTCATCGATAATTAAATCATTGTTTTAGTATATTTGTTAAAATATAGATAAATCACATATTACAAAAAGGGAAAAATCGTAACCGTGTTCAGCATTATCTTAAAATCTTGCTTTTAAATCATTTTTGACAACATTATTGTGTTTAACTTTTTAAAGAAATTTAAATACTATTAAGTTTATTCAAATTAAATTAAATTTAAATAAATAAATTTATTTGGTATAATTATATCACACTTGATAAATAAATTTCGTCTTAGCTTGGTAACCTCTGTCTGTAATCTAGATCTGTGTCAAAAGATCTATGGAAATAATTCATGGCAACGGACTGAAATGTAAAAGATTTCTCTGGACAATAGAATTTTAATGAACGAGACGCTTCGAAAAGTATTTCTTTGTTTCAAAACTCGAGTGATCACAATTTGTATTTTATCAGGAGAGTCTTTAAATAAAATTAAAATTTTGAAAATGTAGCATTGAGACGAAGAATATGAAATTACACAAATTAACAGATTTTACGTGATTACATATCTTAAATTTACTTAGTTATACTTTTTAATGCATAAAAACGATAAAGTTTCCCATCATTTATAAAAATTGCTGTAGGAATGTTTTCTCTAGAATTCCTATAATTTTATTTCGAAAAATAGACGTTAAATAATTCAAATACTTCAACAATTTTATTTAACAAAGAATAAAGAAATGATTTAGTTTAAAATCTTTAATATAATCCGAATAATGTTCCACGAATTCAGTAATTCATATATGTAATGAATTACCCTATCCAAGCGAGCTTAGATGATGAATCATACGTCTTCATAAAGGAAAAATGCTACCAAAAATACTTTATTCAAAAAGCTGTTATTTGTTCTGATGTGTAATCGAGAGTCAATCACTTAAAAAATATTCGTTGAGGCGGAAGGAAAAAACTTAACAATACTAAGGACTTTTGTTAATTACATGTGTAATTAATTATTCGAAATTATGTGTATAAAAATTATGCAATTATATAAAAAATAACTTTATTAAAAATGTGGTTTTCTTAAAATAGTTTTACTATGCAAGCTTTAGCGCTTTGTTTTGAGATGTATTCTTTTAGTTCTAATATATTGAAATATATTTGTGCACGTGACTGCTGAATCCCCTTGAGGATACTGCGAGAAATTAATGTGCTGTTCGACACGTTTTTCAACAATTTTCTTCTGTTAAATGTAAATGTACTATTAAAACATACTTAATGACATTAATTTATTTTGAAATTCTCTTGTGAGTTGTTTAAAAGAATTCTCTTGAAAAGAGTAAATTATAAATGATATTTAAGGTAGTAATCATATAAATTAATTCAATGTATACTACTTTTTGAGATTTTATTATATTCAAAACGCTCTTTTACCCTCATAATAAGATCTCTCGAAGAAATTAGCCAAAAACCCGTGAAAAACTTCAATATTCTCTTTGGTTCAGAAGATTTTATATATTGAAAATCTGGACTTCTTTCATTAAATTTCCGATACATTTAATTTAAATTTCCAATACATATTGGTAAAAACGAAAGCACGTTCGAAAATACTACTTTTTCAAAAATCGAAAAAAAAAATAGTCAATACCATTGTTGCACCAGCATATTTCCCTGTACCTAGTTGGGCTCTACCAAGTGAATATTATTATTTATATTTTTTAAACATTATTGTATGTGAATGTAAGAAGAAGGAGAGTTCGGATCCGGTGTACATTTTTATCTGGTTAGCACGGATGATAATTTTGAAAGAGAACAAAGAGCCACAACTTAGCTCTTGAAGTGAGCAAAGTTCCGGAATGTCATTAGCACAATGATTTGAACCAGCACTATTTATTGTTTAGATAAATTTCAAGCGCTGTGATCAAAATTTAGAAATGGAATATAGCCTATATGTTTTAAGTTAGCCCCATTCTTTTCAGCCGTTCTCAATTCAACCCCAGAGGAAAAAAAAATCAACAGACTGACAGGATTTTGATTATATAGATTGAGAGTAGACTTTGGAAAGTAGACGTCGGTGTTTCAATGAACTCGTTTGACTTGCAATGCTTTTGCGCCTAATCAAGCAAACTGTTTCCCCTGACTTCCGTCGTAAAGATTTACTATACCATCTTAGCTCTGAGTGATAAGCTGTTATTTATCACTAGGCATACTTTCTGTCTTGGGAGGAAGAAGTTTCAATAATGGATTTGTATTAAAACAGTGTTCATCCCTGTAAACGTTAAGCGAATTAAATGACATAAAAAATTGGGTTTTTCTTCATATATCGGTGAAATAATTGAACACCATTTAAAACAAGTGTGTGTGCTAAGAACTCTCGATAAATTATGAAGACCAAATGCAACTCAATTTTTATTTCTTTTGAAAACATTTTTGTGGTTAAGTAATAAAACTATTGTTACTTCCCTGAAATTTTTTCTTTATGATGTAAAGTTATGTCGTTGAAATAAAGTATAGATGTCCTTTAAAAATAATTGAATGATATGTAAATTCATTTAAATGTAATCTTTTTTTGTAATATTGAATCTGCTTATCTTCAGCCTTAACACACTGACCCGTCATTTTTACGACATCATAACTTATTTTTGTCTTCTAGGAATTAGCTTGAGCTTTAAAACTTTAGTTGTTTTTTAGTTGCAATTTAAAGTGAAAATTCAATTTTCCGAAACACTATTGTTTTCTCAATAAATTATTTAATGATAATTTACTATATTAAATTATGTTGAGGAAACAGGAAATATCGAAAATAAATAAATTATTTTTTAAACAATAAAGATGTTTCTATTGTTGCTGATTTTTTAAATATTTAATACTTGTTTGATTTTTCTTTTTTACATTTCGTTTTAATATCGAGTATTTTTACATTATATCAACTTTGCTTAATCAATTTTGTTTTCGATATGAATCTCTGAATATTCAAGTTTTAAAAACGTTGCAAATTTTATTATTCTTTTAGAAAAATCATCTTTTTTTCCTCATGTGTGTTTAAATATAAAAGTTAGTGTGTAAGAATGTTGTATTTTACTTTAAAAAATATAGTTATTCTTGGATTATTTTGTATTCCTCTTAGGATTAGTTTTTGTAAGTTTTCTCTTGATTATTTCATTTTTAAAAGACGTATTTATATGTAATCTGAATATTGAATAATCCTATATTCGCGAAAATGTGAATATTTACACATAGTTTTTATATCATGTCGTCAGAGGTGGCTCACAGGGATATAGAAGTATTTAGATAAGATAAAATAAATAAATTGACGATATATATTAAAAGTCATATATTTTTACTGTCAATTCACAAATAATAAATAATATTATAGAAATTCAGAATGAAATATTTTTCATGATTCTTTCATTATTGCCTTTTTTAATAATACGTTAAAGAATTTTACTTTTTTTTCACTTTAACTAATTTTTTTTTAATTTATTATTTTTCATAGAAATTAATATTTCTGTAGCTTTCTCTCTGTTACTATACCTATCTCTGTTACTATAAAGGTTTTCTCTTTGTTGACAAATTTAAACTTTGAACTCTTATTTATAGAGCTCAAAATTTAAATCTATGAATAGCGTTTTTTGAAAATATTTATCAAAAAATCATAAATTTTACTTTTAGTTTTAAAAACGTAAAATATAAGAAAAAAAGTATTAAATTAAAACATTTATTGTAAAATATTTTTTATTCAAAAATTTAGTAGACGATTAATTTACAATTGTAAAATTCATTAGAGTAATGGCTAATTTAAATATACCATTTACTTTCCCATTTGAAGTTTATAATTGTAAATATATATCATATATTTAGAAGCCTTTTAATATGAAATCTTTCTAGAGCGCAATTGCGACAGCATAAGGCTAAAGTAACTATTTTGGAGAAACAAAATGTATTTATATAACGAATTAATATTCTTTCTAACACAGTTTATCATAATATTTTATTTTATGAAACGTTTATAGAATGTTTTCTTAATGATCATATGTTATTGATAAAATTCTTATCATCTTTCTCAAGAAAATTAGAATTTATAAAATAAATCTTATACATTTCTTAAAAGAGTATTCGCAAGGTTTTTTTTTAAGTAGTTTAATAATGTACTGTGAAAATAATTTTCAGTTACATATTGAATTATTAAAAATAAGTTCATTTTAATTTAAAAAAATGAAGTTTTGTTACTTAAAAAAGTTAAAGATAACATGCAACTCATTCATCATAAGACTATATGCTTATCATATAGGATCATAAATGGAAAAATTGGGATTACAAATATTTTAGTTTCTTTGAGATATTCTTCGAATTCTGTTTGAAGAAACCTTTACATTTTGTGAAGGGAAGGGAAACAGCATGAAGTTAATACCTGCTGTTTTTTGTCTGTTTGCAAGGTATTATTATAGAAAAAACGCATAGAAATAACATTACAGTAAAAACTATTATATGGAATATTATTGAAAAAATGTATAGATAAATATATAGAAAAAAATGTCTTCCTCAAAATTGTTTATTTCTTTTTTAGACTTACGTTCGAATGTAGAACAATGAAATTATTTGATTGATCTTACACTTTTAATGGCCTTATTCAGTTCTCTTAAAATTATTCAATGTACGTATGCAATTTCTGGGGTTAAAAGTGAAAGAACTATTTTTTGTTAACTTATGCTTGAAAAGCAAAAAGCTTATTCGACAACAGAATCATGGCTAGTCCCATTATTGCTTGCAAAAATAGTTCTGAATTGACCCTCTTTTCAACTGCTATGTGTATTTTCTGGACAGGATGATATAATCAGTCTGCATATAATACAATAAAGTCCCAGGTATTATACTTTCTAGCTGACTGAACACCAAATACTCCTCTGCTTGACTCAGATTGTCCATATATGTCTCCCAGCAAAACACACCCCCATCAATGAAACCAAGTCTTTTGAACAGAATGCAATTGTCCCAGATTAAAGTTCGGGCAAAATGATAAACAAAAAATTGGACCAGAAGAAAACGAAACGGAAGCTAGTCCTTCCTAGTGTAAAAGAACAAAAACTAAACCAGCCATACCCCTGACACCCTTTCGTGGCATATATTTCAGCAAGATGATAAGCTCAGGCACAGCCTCCAGGCTCTCGCTTTTTTATGACTATCACTCTTTTCTTTCGCAAGAGACTCCTCTCCAATTTCGTGATTCCGACATTCTCATATCATTCTGCTTCCTCCCCCCCTCCTCCAGCTCCGCCGCCGAATATTCGAAACAAACGAAGTTGTAATCTGTCTCTCGATTCTGCCCTTCATTCTCAAAGAACAACTGAGATAGCTGGATCACTGTTTAGAAGACTTTCTCTTATTCCACTTCCTTTACAGCCCACGTGCTTACTCATCGCCATTTCCTCTGGGCCGCTTCCTCATTCCGGTTGAACTTCCTGTCCTCTACTTTCGCACACTTTCTCTCCCTTCTGTGTGCGTTCGTCTTCACTCCTGCGCCTTTTTTATGAGACTCTTTAAAATAATAAATAAATAAAAACTTTTTATAAATAAAAAATAAAGAAAAGTAGAAAAAGTTTGTTGTGGTCTATTCTACTTACTTTCCTCGCGGGTTGCTTTCACTTGCGGTTCGTGGTTAAGGCCGTTATGTAATCGTCTGCTGAACTTCCATTTTTATTTCCTTCCATTTTTATTTCATTATTTTCCTCAACAAAAATTATTTATCAACTAAAACATGGATTATACTATTTGGAAGCATGTAGAATATTATAATTCAAAAGTAAGTGATTAATTTTGTATATTTTCTTTATTTCATTTAAGTATTAAAATAATAACTTTTGAAAATTTTCAAATAAAAAAGAAATAATTAATTTTTGTGTTTTTCTTCATATATTTTTTAATATTATTTGTATTTGTTAAGGTAATTCCATTTTAATTTATTTAACCATTTGAAATGTTAATATTCGATATTTTTGCGCTATAGTATCTTTTATATTAAATTTCCTGAATAGAATGTGTAAATGATGCGGTGAAAACGTAAATGTTGCATTAAATACAAATCCAGAATATAATTGAAAATAAAATTTTAATTCCATATTTCATTGCCTTCCTCAAATACGCGGTAATATTTCTAACTTAGGAGTTTCACTCCATTAACTTTTCAGTAAATTATCTAAAGTTTAAATTGTTTATAATTAATTATTAAAAGTAATTAATTTAAATAATTAATTATTTAAAGCTTAAAATGTATGTTATATTATGTTTACCAAGAACGTGAATATTTTTCTTAAATTTTTTTTAAATAATAAAAAACGAGGAATTTTTATGAAAAAAATTTATTTTGTTAATATTATGTTCATAATTACTTCTTTGTATAAAACAAAATATAAATGAAGTTTAATATAGGTTTTCATTTTTAGAGCTCAAATTATATGAACTGTTTAATGTCAATAAATCAAAATCAATTCCTTAAATAAAATTAAACAGTTTTAATAAAATTAACAGATTAATCAGTTTTAGTATAGAATTTAAGTACGATGATAAATTGCGTGATCTTTTTTTAAGAACAATTACAAAAAGTTAACGAAAGTTGAATAGCAAAATTCCTTTCGGAAACTTATTTTCTTTTAAAGAAATTTAACTATGCTAACGTGGGTTGCTGCATGCTAACATTAACACATGAAAGTATAACGAACATTTCAAAATTTTTACCTTTAGAAATAAAATGCAACTTTTCTTATATTCATTGCATTTTCAGATTATTCTAACGAATTTTTTAGAAAAGAGCATTGACGTTAAAAATAATTTGAAATCTTCAGTTCTTGGTTACTTCATCTGACTTAGCTAGAAGGGTTTAAATTCTGTTTGAAATGTTTAATAATTTTTACATAATTACTTCTATTTCATAACTTCACAAAATAATAAAATTATATTGCTTTCCCAGTCGGTATAATTTATACTTTTCAATTCTATATCAGGTTCTACGCTCATGAAATAAACATTGGCTATCACACATGTTAACGTAAACAAAGAAATCCGATAAGGAGGTATTTATGTGATTGATTTTAAATTCAGGAAGCTCGAGAAAATTCTCTGTTCTAAAACAGAAGTTTGTAAATATTAGTTTGATTCAAACAATTTATTTTTGTGTTTCTTTTTATATTGACTGCAATATATTTATGTATATGTATATAATTCGTTATTTTTAGAAATATTTTTTAATAAAATCTAATTGTGTTTTTTGTTTATTTCTTAATATGTATTCGCATAAATTTATAGAAGAGTTACGGTTATAGATAACTTTATGTAAGAAAATAATTTTAATGTTTTGTGCTTAAATGCAGCTATTAATTTTAATGTGTTTAATTCTTAATCATATTTTTATCGTTTGGCAATAAGCATTCTGTATGTCACGAAAAAGCTTTAATTATTATTGCCATGAATTAAGAATAATTTGATGCATAATGAGGAAAGAACAGAACGAGTTTTCTTCTTTTTTTAATAAATAAATTTTTACGATCTTCGCTTGTATAGCTCTGAATAAATTTTTTTCATACGGTAAATCCTGCGGTAGAAGCCAAGCATTTTGAAAAATTCGATAAAAAATGAGTGCTATATTATTTCAGCATCCCTTACCAAACATCCAAAATCTCGTTCTGTATGCAATCTTTATTTTACAGTCAAAATAAACAAAAATTTTCTTTTTGTTAATAATTGTTATTCATTTATTACATAGATTTTGTCTCTAAACAATGTTGTGTTTTATGCGTCGGATGCCAATTTCTTATTATAAATCTTAGTAAAAAAAATCACAATGAAGTTGCACATTTACTTGCTTGCAAAACTAATTGCTGCTCTTTTGAAATCTAACATTGTTCTGAAATTTATATAATGTAATTATTTCATTTCTTCCCATTTCCACCGGCTCTTCACAAAAAAAATTTTTCATTTTAATAAGTGATCGGAATGCTCTGTTTAGAAAACAGTATAATTATCATTATTATGATACTTTTTAAAAAAATGATATTTTGTGGCCAAGAACTGAATTTTTATTCTGAGCTATTAAAAATCTCAGAATTAAATATTAAAATTGAAATGCATGAGTTTAATTTGGGGATAAGGTTTATACGACAATGTTCTTTTAAATGAAGCAAAATCTAAGAAAAATATTGAGCTATAAAGAAAATATGGTTAAAAATATACAGCAATATGGATATATTATGAGATTTTATTGATCATTCCCTTTAAAAATAGCTGTAATTGAAAACGTTCAGGTATATTAAAAGTTGTGCTTCATTTCATATATAATAACATTTATATATATAAAACACAAATATAGGGGTCAAGTTTTATATAAATATCTTCATTATTACATGAGATATCATGATAATGGAGGGTTGAAGATTAATTTTGGAAACGAAGTTTTAAGAAATATCTTTAAAGTGATAATTTCGCTTGGGATAGCGGCGATGTGGCCACTACTTTCTGATTGTATCAGCCAAATAGCAACCGCATAATTATGGCTATCAATCAACACGTTATCGAAAAAAAAAAAACACTTTTGTCAACCGCTTCCGTTTTGAAAATGCCACTTTCGGTTTCGTTTTCAAAAAATAAAAATTTAAAAAAAATAATAAAAACACTTATTTTAAAATATTTGTCATTTAATTTCTATTTGACATACAAACAAAAAAGTGTTTTGGAAACTGGAACGTTCAGAGTACGAGATTCACAAATAATAAAAAAACGACACAAGTAGTCGGAGGTCAACTTTACAACATTGGCGGTTATAACTTCAAATATAAATTATGTTTCATTTCGAAATGTCGAGTGTAATCTTTTATAATTTATTTAAATTGTAATTAACGCTGATTTGAGCTCACTATAAAAATGCTTAATAGCACGACATCATGTCCCGAACTATGGTGCGCGCCTTTTTTCACCTCTTCAAAACTCATGTGTACTTGCTGGATTGGTGTGTCGCTCAACGGGCATTTTTTGCACATGAGGGCCCATTAGACCGGTGTGCACTCTGGGAAAAATACGTGCTGCCATCGTACCACTCATCTTTCTAGTGATTACACAGAATTTTAAATGACAAATAAAACAATATTCACCATTTTTGTTTTCAATTTTTAAAAAACATTATTTTTACCCATTGTTGTATGTACTATTTCCAATATACTATTGATTGGAACGCAGATAAGATGTTTCCCTACCTTAATTAACCTGGTAACGAAAACATGGGAACATGGGTGAACTGGCCAAAAGAGGTTGTTTTATTAAACTATCCCTGTGTAACCTGGTCAACTATAAATCCACCTTTTCAAGGATTCATCAAGCACTGTAGACAGCGCATATGTCGTTACTGAAAGAACGTACGAAAGAAAAATCGTTTCATTCTGGACGTCGCCTATTGTCCTATAGGATCTAGGCTGTCTTTCGTCTCACGACTGCTTATGTGCTTCAGCTCTACAAAATTCGGATAGTGGACAAGCTTCCTCTGCAGCAGTGGTTACTGATCATCTTCAGCCTGTATAAAGAACTGCATCTATTCTCGGTTCTGGGAAGCCAGTGAACAATTTATCATCTTCATTTTATATGTTTTTTAAGCCTTAATTCTTATTCATTTCTTATATTTGCTTTGTATTTATATACAGTAGATACTCGTTTTTAAGAACTTTCACGTTTTTACCAACTAGTGGCTACTCTCTCATCTGACACCATGGGCCACAATGATAATTTTAACTTCTATTTACGAACTAAAATTTTGAAAATTCTTATTTTTCGTAACTTTCGCTTTTGACAAATAATTTTCTTTTCCGTTTTTTATTATGATCTGATTTTTTTTCAAATATTTTATTTGATTCCTTATTATATAGCACCTGAAAACTTGATTCCTTCTTGAACAACGAAGGGAAACATTCAAGCATTCCAGATATTGTGAGAAGAATAGTCGAGGATACATGGATAACAGACATTTGAGGGGAAGGAACTATGATGCAGAGAATTCTACTTCTGTGCTCCCTGTACATAAGAACACGGAAAGGGGAAAAATTCTTCTCTATTCGGTACATCAGAACTTAGAAAGGGGAGGAAGAAACTCTTAAATTTGAGCCTTCTTGTCTTTTGTAGATGGTTTAGTTTCATTTGAACAATTTATAAAGTTTCGTTTGTCGAGACGTATTGAGCCGATTCCGTTGAGGATTCAGTGAGATTGCAGGAACGGAAGTGTTTATTAGTTTAAGTAAAAAAGTATATTAATTATTTTGAACAGTATTTTCTTTATAAAGAAAATATAGTTCTGTAAAAAAAAATTAGGTATTTATATTAAACATTATTTTTCTATTTTACCGGTCCCTACGAGTTCGTGAATACGAATGTCTACTGTGTGTGTGTGTGTGTATCTTAAGGAAAACGTTGGTAAATCACTGCTGCATTGGAAATAAAAAAAATTAATAAATTCGTAACTAAAGGGAATTTTCTAACATTCAATATCCTATTCTTATTTTTATACGGTGTATACGTGAGACGTCATTTCGTGGTTACAGATCATGACTATTTCAAAGTAAATATGTGGCACACATACACGTATTTATTTCATTTAACAATTTCTCCCAGTGCTGACCACAGTATCTTGCATAAAATGATAAAAATAGAATGAAATCTGTATGTGTGTTGTGTTGACAAGGCACTCGCGGCTTTTCGAGAGGCATCTTGTTTAGAAAAAGGAGCCAACCGTGTACTTTTGGAAGGAAACTGATATCATTTCTTCCTGGGTTCCGGAAGGAAGTGATAATCGTGAATTGTTTGCTCCATCGATACTAGGAAACGGTGTTTCATCCATATCTATCAATTTGTTTTTATCGATAACTGATATCATACGATAAAATATCTTTGGATAAAGAAAAGAATTTTTTTACACTCATGAAATCTCAGTAAACATCAAGAAGCTGTATAAAAGTGAGTCTTCAGAAAATTATAGCATCAGGTATAACTGTGGCGTTATTGAAAAAAATACCTCATTTATTTCATTCGTATTATTCAGACTATATTATGAAAAACACATTAAATAGAAACATATATGTATAACAGGACTGAATATATATAAAATGAGCGTTACATGCAAATGATATTGAGAAGATCATTGTAATATTATTCAGAATAACAAAGCTGTACAACTATATATATGTATATATATATATATATATATATATATATATATCGGTATGTAGAAATTAATGTATGTACAATATCGGTATGTAGAAAAAAGGGATATGGTGCCGTGCACATATTTTTTCTCTACTCCCTGTGGTTATTCATAGATAACAATTTTAAAAGGGAAAAAACAACCACACAACTCCTTCTTGAAGCGCAAAATATTCCTGAGTAATCCATGTATTTACTTAAAGGCATAAGCAAATTTACGGAGAGCTCAAATCAACGCCCATTGTCGAAGCCTGACTAAGACAGGAGCATACGGGGCAGTTGCCCAGGCCCTCACATCAGAGAGGCCCCCAATTCGAATAGAAAGTTTATTTTATGTTGACTAGAACCGTTTGCCGAACCAAATAGAAAGTGTGTTGTTGTGAAGCAGAAGGGGTCCCCTAAAGACGTTTCTGCCCCGGGCCCCAATTAGGCTAAGTCAGACCCTATCCATTATATATTAAATTAATTACAAATGCCGTTATTGAAATTCTGATGTACATCCTTTATTTTAAGTTAATCTGAAACCAAACATTCAAAAATTAGTTTTATTCCATTTCGTGATACCGTTCTAAATTTAACCTCGGATAAAAAAAAAAAAATTCCACGGACAAACAGAATAAGGATTTAACTCTATATGGGCTTATGGAAAAAGCTCTCATAGGTATTTTTTTAAAAATGTTATTTGGTTGACATTATTCTGCAAACTGTAAAAGACTCCAATTTGGCAAAAATGGTTTGGAAAATTTATTTCCCCAAATTATGTGACTTTGAGTTTCGATTTTTAAACGTCTCTTTATATTTCGTCATTTAATCTGTCAATCGCTCTCTCCATGTAACAGTTACGCCCTGAAGCAGTTATAGAAAACTAAAGGAAACGACTTACAGTTCCTTATAATGCAATTACGCGGAAATGAATTACCTGTATGTTTTACTATTGTGTCAGATGTAAACTGAAAAGGTCACAGTTTTGAAATAACTGTCAAAGATTTTGTTTACTTTCTCTCTCTTGACACCTTTTTTTCGCAATCCATCTGAAATGCTTTTCTTCACCTTATACGATAAAGGTTATTTCCTGTGAACTTATTAAAATATGCTTTTTCGATTAGCTGCTCGTAATGAATGCTCAAAAATTTACAGATGCGCTGTCTTTTATTACAATAGAAATGCCTGCATTCAGTTTAACATTTTGTAATTACATATGTAGAGAGACGAATTTGTAGTAGAGTTTACTCTAGAATCCAATGTGCAATAGACCTTTAGGAAGGTTTAAATTTAGATGGCTAAATGGTATTCTAAATTTAAAACAAAATGCTGTTAACTAACTGATAAATGAAGACTACGGACAGAATCATCTGCAAAAAGGTTCTACTGCTAGCTTTGGCCTATCCCAATCTATAAATTCATTCCAGAAGAATATATTCACAGCGAAAACGCCTTTTACATTAGTAACTAAGAATCAAGAATCTTTCACTTAAATTCTTTTATTTTGGAAACTAATTCTTCTTTCTTCTGTAAGTATTCACAAATTTGAAATTCAATCCATTAATGTTTTGCTGTCGGCAATTTTTACTTCGCATGCTTTTGCAAATGGAGGGGAATAATTTGAAATATATTGACTTTGAAAATTTTTGAATGATTTCATCATGTATGTAAAATTACAATGTGAATTCTACTTAATTTAATATAGTAAAACTATTTTTATTAACACCTAATTATATTTAACTAAGCATATTTTATTTGTATAACGTTCCTGAAATTATTTACAATCATGATGCCTTTTAACTCTGAGAGATTAGTAATTCTTGTTGTGCAGTACCTATAGTATGCCTTTCCTGTACGCAGCTCACTTTGTTCCATTGGCTCAGTGGCTTCACACCCATTCCCGTTTAGATCATTAAAATGATGTATCAATTGCCGCGGACAGTTGATTGTGAGAGTGACCATATTCTCCTTGACTGGGTTGCTGGAGCTCCTTTAGTTGGGCACGTGTCCACTTTAATCTGTGGCGTCCAAAGTCCTTACCCTAGTGTGGAGTAAATGTAGAGAGATGGGTGTCAGCTCATCAGCTGACCTCGTCACCTGACCGTTACTCAAAATGACGAGGTGCTTGGTGATGGGCAAGTATTCCAAATCCGTTAACCTTAAGGTACAGTCCAGAGCTCGCCTCCACTGCTATGTATTTATGTATTTAGCCCTTAGTTAGGCTCTACCATTTAGGTAGGAGAAGTCGATTGGAATCCATCTTAATTTAGAAGCAGGGACCAAGCAGAAGACCCCCAATACTTGACTTGCACCTCCAGAGGTGTATGATTTGAAGGTCATTACGACCACAAAGATTGGCAGTTGTGTAATCAATCTAGATACATCAATTCACAGGCTTTAAGATTGTGCAAAAATTTCCACAAACTTCTAAATTTTTATATTCTTTTGATACACAATGCATTATATGACTAGTAATTATGTAATTTTCTATTCTTTTCTAAGATTACGAAAAATAAATTCAAGTAATAATAGTCAATTCCTTAAAAAGTCATAAAAGGCATCAGATAAGACATTTTAGACTAATTGTAACTGTTGGGATAAAAATAAAATCTCATAAAGGAATAATATTTTCCGCAATTCATTATTTGAATAACAATGAGATCGCTCTTCCCTACGAAGTAAGAAGTTTCCTATATGATTAATTTGCAATCATGTAGGGAGAGCACAATATGTTTAGTCAAATCTTTTGAAGGATTTTTCGGTTGTTAAACTTAATAATTAGAAGTGGAAGTCTTAGGTTACAATCGGGGATATTAGCAAGTTACTCAAATTTGTCTTTCAGTGAAGCAGGAAATTGACAAAAATGAGACTGAATTTTATTTTTTAAATGTAACAGTAATAGATGATTGAAATACAATTTGACGGCGAAGACAAGGAAAAATGTTTGAAAGCGAAAGATTTGATTTGAGAAGAAGGTTCAGTCGTCTTTATTCACGTGACCATCAGAATTCCCAGATTAGATCCTAGCTGTTATTGAACAACGAGTGATGGCTGTTGCTTGTCTGTAGCAGTAGGGTCTTAGGGAGTTTTCGAGTTTCCAATCTTACAACAGGCGTGGATACAATCCACTATCTAAAAAAGTCCTTCCTTATATCATTAGGCTATGGGTGTCAAAGATTTTCAGATTTGGATACATTATAGCACAGTAATGTAATATGGTTAAGGTATGAAAGAAGAAAGTGTTTTGGGTTCGATCCCAGTTACTGCTGAATAGTGAGAAATAAATGTAGTGCATTTTATTTCCTGTATGCATGTTGTTGTAGTGGGTGAGTGAGAATTTTCCAAGTTTTCGTCTTGCGAAGGCTTATTAACCATGAAAATTCCTGTCAGAAAACATTTCATGGTAAATGTTCAAATACTTCCTAATTGTAATGATATCCACTTCACGATGGTAATGCTTTTTGGATATGTGCTTTATATAGCCCTATGATTATATTATTTGAAATGAAAGTTTAATCCTAGCCAACTCTGAACAAAAAAGAAACTGTCAGAGTAGGTAATTTTAGGGAGGTTACGGTTTTTTTTCTTCCTTTAGATATGCGATTACGATCTTCTATCCCTCCTTGAAGCCCCTACGCGGCATATGATCTGAGGACAGATATTGATGTTAAGTTGCTCACTTCTCAATGACAAAGATTTGGGCATCTATAAATTTGACCTTGTAACTTTAAAGAACACTTCAATATTGCTTTAAAATACATATTTAAAATTTTTTGGCTTTTTAAAATGTTTACGATGACAAAAATTTAAAATGCAAAGCCTATGATAATCTTCTTTCCAGAAGATTATCACAGCTAACATTTTCCTGCTTTTTAAAAATTTTCATTTCTGATTATTCACGTGCTCATACGTTTCTCAGCATGTTCGGTGAATCAATTTACAATGCTGTATAATTTTTATCAGAAATTAGATTCAAACACTTCACTAAAATCATGCTTTCTATTATTATAATTATGGTTTCAGCTGCTGCTTGTGTGTCATATTAACATCTTAGCACTTTATCTATTATAAACTTTTACTATCTGTGATGAATATTCAAAGCATTTCAGTTTTTATTTGATTTATCTGCACTCAGATAATTGGGGAAAGCATGATTGTTAATTTCGATAACAGTTATGACGATAGTGTTCTAAAAACATCAGAATTTTTTGAATGGAGCAAACGATTTTTTAAGAAAAGAAAGCATTTAAAATGGTAATAGGTTCTTTATAATTTGAAAGGGGGGCTCTTTTCATTTTAATCAGCTTGAAGTAATTATTTATAATTCCTGTTAAAATATAATTGCTTAATAAAGTAGATCAAGAAAAAAATGAAGATGAATAATTCTTTATTAAAATGTTTGTTTTTTTCCTAGAAAATAATTTTATTGGATAAATTGAATATTCAAACACAAAATATGTATGCTTAGCTGATTTTGCTTATGTTTCAAATTTTACTGTAAAAAATATACAGGCGATGGAAAAGCAGAAAATACTATTCTTTCAAAACTTTCTTTGTTTTCCAAAATTGCAGATTTACTCGAAGACTTGCTGTCCTGGTACAGATATCTTCGTATATATGTATAAAAGTGATATTTTTCTGAAAGCTAAATTAACTCAACTATTCTTTTCTTTATTGTTATAACTTTTAGATCCAAACGCTATGTGCTCCAATAAAAGTTCGCTTCAGTTACCGTTTGTTTTATTTATTACTCACTCAGAACAAAAGAAACTTTTTTTATGTCATGACAAACTTTTTTTGTCCGCAGTAAAAGAATTTTAAGGCTGTTAATGCGTTTATCGAAATGTCGCGAATGCCTCATGCTACAATTTTAGAAAATTCCTGTATTATTCTACTAATTTCCATACTTTTTTTTAATTTTCACTGTAAATAAACTAAAATATTACACTACTGCAGTGAATGTTTTTAATAAATTACTTATATCTGCGTGTTATGGAAGTCGTTTAATTTGATTTTTTATATTGAGAAATTAAATTAGCAAAAAAATTCTAAGCATATAAATAATCAAATTATTTACGATTCTTATATCCACGATAGAAATTCAAGGGTCAAAGGAAAAGCCATTTCGAATTTACTTATAAAAAGATTCTAAAGAAGGAACAACATGGAAGTAAACTGCTATCAATGATATATATATATATATATATATATATATATATATATATATATAATGAAATTATTGATGCTAGTTATAAAAATTTAACAATCGGAAATTTAATATCATTAAACTGCTAGTTTTGATTTACATAGTAAAATTTTGATCTTTTTCTCTGGATGTCATATAACCTTCCGATTTCATATAACCTTCCTTATCATGTGAAGAAAGTGTTACAAGTGCTCTTAAGGTCCCATAGAAGTCTAAAAATGGTCTATAATCTCGAGGGATCTATTGAGTTCTGATGATAAATTAAAAAATAGTAAAACATAAACCAAAGAGTCAATTTTCATAATTTTTTGTTAAAATTTTATCTTTATGTAATTAATAATATCATAATTTTGCTGTTTTTTATACAAAAATATATTAGGGTATTTACGGAAATATATCTTTTTTTTAAAAAGGCTCTATGCAGAAAAAAGGTTGAGAGCTCTTCCGCTCTAGAGGATCTTGATTTTCTTCTTATGTGTATATTGCAAATACAATACAAGAAATAATTATCATCTATCAGATGTGTAATCAAAGCAATCTCTCAAGTGTACTTCTCAAATAAAAATGAGCAACTAAAGTTAAGAAATAAATATTGTATTGATATCGCTTCACAATAGTGCTTGAGTCGGTTAAACATAATTGTATTTATGGTTGTTCTAGGTGCATTTGATATATCTAAATAATATTTTTATTTTACTTTTCACTAAATATTGAAAATAGTGTGTAAATATTTTTGTCATTGTCGGTAATTTATCTATACTTTTATATAAATCTTGTTTTTCTTGTTTACCTTAAATAAATATATATATATATATATATATATGATAAATGTGATAAAACACAGCTAAAGTTATTTTTTATCTAATTATTCAAAATGGCGTCTTAATATATCTATGGTTATTTCTGCGATTAATAATAAGCAATAAAATTGAACACGTCTTTATTGTGTATGTAGTTATTATATTAATTTTAAGAATCATTTCTTGGTCTATTTATCGGAAAATATGGTATGGAAAAGTCATAAATCATCTAGATATAAATAATCACTAAATTTAAAATAAAATTTGTAATGAAATAACAAATGAATGAAGAAATTAACAATCAGCTGCTTGATAAAGTGCACAGTACAAATAGTGTATAAATCAATTCTCTGTCCATGGTAAAAAATATTTAATTTATTTAGTTTCCTAATCTTCCACAAGCCTTGCACAACTTTCCCATTCGGATACTAATGGAAAATTTGTTATGCTTCATGTCTCTTTTCATTTGGAGCCGCTTGACCACTCGTTCCATCAAAAAAAGGACAGCATTTACCTGGTCAACCAGTAAACAAATTCAACAGGTGAAAGTCGGTTTTCTTTCCCCCATTTATTTTATTTGCCGTGCTCTTTCTCATACATCGCCAGGTCGTCGGATGATCTACTTTCTGCTGCACGTGACCGCCGGAGTTCCCCCAACTTCCGGTTGCTCATACCAACAACTTATTTGTCTTCCCGGGCAGCTTTCACTGCTAGAATCTTGCTTTTCGAGATCACGGCAAAGTGGCACAATTATTTAGGTGTGAAAAATATGAAGATGTTTTTTTATGCGCGTTGCACTGATAGGGTAGTATCACTTTTAATGATGTCATCGGAAGAAGGTTTCTTCTCTTATGTTCGTTTTCTACATTAGGTTGAATTGAAAAAAATAATTATGTACATTTTTAGTTTATATGTAAAATGCTTACTATTTATTATAAAATAAACTGTGTTCTTTTAACAGAAATCTTGAAGTCTTCAATATATAATTTTTTTTATGACAAATTATTAGGTTGCTCTATTTTCCATTCAAAAATTGAAAATGAAAATAATAATATATATATATATATATAATATTCATCTATTTATATATCATATCTTTTTACATATTTTTATAACTCAAATGAAAATTTCATCTAACGCTCGAGATCATAATAAACTGTATGAAATAAGGTCATAATGATAAATTTGTTTTATGTACACATTTAGTGCAATTAGTATATATATATATTTAAAATATTAATGTATTTTTCAAATAATCATAATAAGACGTTAGTTTTTACGAAATCGTTGGGATCATTAAAGCAGTTCGTGGAAAAAAAGCTTCTAAAATACAAAAATAATATATTATGTTATTAAGATCCGATTTTTTACCCAAATTAAATATTTTTTATAAATAAAATACTATTAAAATAATTAATTAGAAGAAATTTCAAGAAACGCATGCAAAATAAGATTCATGCTTATTGTTAAACTTGCGAGATATCAGAAATGTTTAACCGGAACCGCATCCCCACAGCTATAAATAATAAATTGCGTTAATATAAATTTAAATAAAAGCCTGGTGGCTTAGTGGTCGCGTTTCACGCTCCCATGACACAGGTCCGAGGCTCGATCCTCGGACTGGGAAAGGTTGACTCAGCCTTTCATCCCTTCAGTGGGTCGATTAACTGAGTACCAAGCATGTTTGGGAGCTAAACACTGGCGGTCTTACGTTAGGCTGACCACCTAACTGAGATATATGCTTCGCACCCTAGGTCCCTCGGTCATGAAAACAGTTATGGGCACTGTAGGTCTTGGCCGACATGGGCTGTCGTGCCATGAAGTTTAGTTTTATAAATTTAAATATTTTTATTCCGACCTCTAAATATTTATAAGTTACTTAAGTAAGAAGAAACACTTTGATTTTTTTTAGAAAGATTAAGAATTATCACTACATAGGCCAGAACTTTATTCGGAAATCCTTTTTGGTTTTAATCTTGTTGTAAAATTCTTCACAAGCTAATCCGTTGGCTTCTTCATCAAAACTTTATCATAAATCCATTTGTTGTTCATCAAAGAAAATATTCTCTACTGGTGCTAGTGTTCCAGGTAAACAGAAGTCATACATACTCAACAATCTTGATCAGATTGGAAGCTGCTGTGCAATTATCCTTCAAGTGACTAAACAGCCTCAGCCCTTTTTCTTCACTTGAAATAATCATATCTTTGGTAGTCTCTTCTTGGCTTCTTCTGTTCCCAATTTGACTTAGTAAACCCAACTTCGCGCATGACCACGATTGACGAAACCAGACGATGCGATGACAATACTACTTATTAGCAAACCATTCACTTTCCATACAGTACTGAAATAAATGATATATTATTCTAAATAATCCTTCACACACAGTTAATCATTTTTCCACTTTTTTGGTCATCCATAAAATCAAATTTAATTTTTATAACGTGACGTGAAGTAACGGGACACAGAGATTTTATCCCGCTGAAATTGGGAGGTCTGGCTGGTATTGTATCCTTTTTCAGAATTTTTTTTCGAGTTAAATTGCTTAGAGGCTATTCTTTGTAATTCCATATTTTTTGGTTATTTTTTAATCCCAACTGATCAACACGTTCATTTCTTCAACTGAATCCTGATTTTTTAGGGATTCGGCTCCATCTTTCTCGACAAACGATGCTTCATAAATTGAGTTGCTCAAATGAAACGAAACTAACTGCAGAACAAAACACCGCATTTTTTTTCTATTTTCTAACTTACTAGGAAGGGAGACGAATTATGAATTTTTTTCCCTTTGTGTCCTTACGTACGAGAAACACAGAAGTTGAATTCGGTACCATACCATAGTTCTTTCCGATCAAATGTCTGATATCCATGTGAACATAAAAATTTGAAAACCGAAATTAGAACACAAAAGCTCGAACTGTAATATACTCTGCTAACTCAGGAACTGTAAAATAATAATGCGAAAATTAGGCCTAATTTCATCTGTTTCATTCTTAGATTTTTAGACGTACGAGAATTAATCTCTTCGAACTTCTGACCCGTTCCACGGAATAGATATTTTTAGTCTGAAGAAAACTATCCCCACTGCTTTCTTCTGCATGTTAATGGATCAGCATATTGTGCCTTTTTTTAGTAATATTTGTCAATGTACTTATTCTCCAATAAAAATTAAGAAACGCATCTTTGAAACTGTAATTGTAATGATTGTTAGTCTTGTGACTGCAATGAGCCTTGGTGAAGACAACTTTTTCATCACGATCATTTTCATGCTTCTGTTTGATTTTTATCGCTTACCTCTGTCAGTATTATATAATTAATGAGCATTTCGAAAAATGTATGTACTAAAAAAATAGAATTTTTATCCCAAATTCAGGTTTTTTTTTCTTTTGAAAATAAAATTAAAAAAAATGGAAGGCATGCAACCGAAAACAAAGAACAGTTCATCTTTCGAATTCAAGGATAACAATGGAGCATAGAAAAAAAATGCACCAACAAGCAATAGATAAATTATTTTATTTCGTCACTATCTGTACAGAAAGGAAACTACTTCCTTCGAGCAATAAAAAAAAGGGTGAAAAAGAGGGGGAGGGTGTCAAATGACTTCCTCCTCTAGCTTCACGTTGATCTCCACTATCTTTCAGATCAATCCAAGGTTGTCCGCCGAAAGGTATAGGTAGGACACGTGATTTCTCTACCATCGCCAACAGACATCACGTTTTCGCATCCAACAAGTAAAAAAGTCGCCAAATGGACATGACAACTTCCTGTAAGGGAATTTGTTTTTTTTTTATTATCTTTTCCCTTAGCGGAAATTTCCTCCTCTGCCGTTAGAGGAAGTGACCTTGTCCGAATCAGAAATTTAAAAGAGACACTTTTTTTGAATGTGAAATATTCAGTTTCATGTCAATTTTAATATGTTTATATGCGTGTGTAATTTTTCCCATCTCTATCTTCCTCCGATTACGAAACAGAGACGACGTCTCTGACGAGGAAAAAAAATTACATAAAAGATATAAGAACAAACAAACCGCCTTCCTTTCTTTTTTAAATAGCTGCAAAAGCACGCTTTTGCATTATCAAATGATGATTTAAATAAAAAATAGGAAAAAATGCGATAGGTTTTAGTTTTTAACATTTCCAATCAAGTTTATCGCAGAACTCTAGTAAGATTTTTGAGACTCATGCCATAAATTTTGAACCTGCTTTATGGGAATACTTATTTGTTGAAAAAAGTGTCCTTTCTTGCTTTGTACTTTTGAAAAATGTTATTTCCGAATTCTGTAAAATAAGCATTTTTTTTTTATTTTACCAAAGTACTTAAAAATAAAGCTGATATAGAGATACACACAACCTACATGTACCGTAACAAAAAAATAGTTATAAATATATATCTAAACAAAAATACAAAGGTTTTTGTAAAACTTTAAAATGTGAAAGATAGTGTCCTCTAAATGCGTCAAGACACATTAAACTGATGTTTTGTATATTTTGGGTTGTTATATATATATATATATATATATATATATATATATATATATATATATATATATATATATATATATATATAAATTAATATACTTGATTTTCATTAAATATTTTTGATTTTATACTATCAGTAACGTTTTATAGTTAAATATTTCTGTGATATGATATTGAATAAATTTGAAGTTCACTATTATGTTTCCGTTATTTATTATATTCTGTTTATATTGTAATGCATTCAATATAATTCTGTATCTATTGAAATGAACATGCTGGTAGGTTTGCTAAGGCGGAATCCCCCATGCCACATTCTGATTCTTTTCATGCCCTGGAGTAACATCAAAAGAATCACTTACAATAAATTAAAAAAGTAAATAACAGAGCATAGTGATGCAGCTGTAGGTAAGAGGTGGAGTGCGACAAAAGTAATAGAATCCCCAGTTCTTCGATCGGTTGGAGTTGCTTGTTGACTATTTACAGAAGCAGTTACATCTCATTGGAGTCAAGGATTCGGCTTGCCATCAGGGGGATATAGATGGTGACCACCTCACGCATTGCCACATTGTTTTAAATGAATAAAAACAACTCTACGGACGCTAATTATTATTCTTTTTATGCGTCATTATCAGTTTATTGGTCAGCTCGCCAACTAATGGCAGAGATGGCAAACACGGGCGCAGGATAAGAAAAAATATATTTTTTTCATGCATTGTTAATAGTAATAAGTTTTAACAGCCTTTATAAAAAATCGTTGTTCATATAACAGAACATTAATATAGAAGTGCGCACATATAATAAATGTGTTGTATAAACTTCTTCTTCTTAGAGTTGGGTTTGTATTATACATGGCACCTCTGCTTTTATCAGCATTTTGTACTATTGACTCCAAACCCAATGTTTCCTAGTTCCAGTTGCTCGGGTCACCCACTTTATTAATAAAGTCTGATAACCCTTTAATGGAGTCTAGGTGTAACTCTCTAGTATGGATGATGCCTAAAGAGGTTAATCTAGGGAGGGCAAGAGCCTCGTATTCATAAATGATATGCTCTGCTGTTTCCTCTTGCGTATGACATTTCCAGCAGATAGGGTCTTGCTGAAACAGTCCCATCTGGTCAGAGAGTCAGTCATACTATGGATAGCTTCCTGACTTTCACCAGAAGATAATTTGGAGGTCATTTCTACCTCAAGTGAAGGATTCATTACTGCATCTTTACAAGACTGCCTCTGAGTTCCCTTGTCTTTTTCAGCAAGGTCTACTTCAGAGGCATCACTTGCAGATGCAGAAAGGTTTGTTATTTCTTGTGTCTTTTCAGCCACAAGATAGAAATGGAATGTTGTCTGCATTTATTTTTTACTGCTTATTCATTTTAACTCTGGTGGCAATACAACAAACAGAATAAGAAACATTGTTTTGTTTTGATATGATCTTCTTCTTCTTCTTCGAGTTGGGTTTGTATGTCATTGAGCACCTCTGCTTTTATCAGCATTTTGTACTGTTAACTCCAAACCCAATGTTTCTTAGTTCCAGTTGCTCGGGTCACCCACTTTATTAATAAGGTCCGATAACCCTTTAATGGAGTCTACGTGTAATTCTCTAGTATGGATGATGCGTAAAGAAGTTAAGGCCACTGATTCTCCCCTAACAAGCCAGGGTTCCTGAATCAGGGGCAGGTGTATATCCCCAACAAGAAACTTCTTACTGAGGTTAGTGGTACCACTTCTACTGTGGTGGAGGTTGGCTTGAACTACCTTCACCCCCATCTGAAGCTTGATTCTGGTCAGAGAGTCAGTCATGCTAGCGATAGCTTCCTGACTTTCATTAGAAGAAGATGGTTTGGAGGTTATTTCTACCTCCTGTGAAGGATTCATTGCTGCCCTTTCACTAGATTGCCTCTGAGTTCCCTTATCTTTTTCAGCAAGGTCTACTTCAGAGACTTCACCTGCAAATGCAGAATTCAGGAATGTTAGTTGTTTCTTGTGTCTTTTCAGCGATAAGATAACAATTAATAAACTCAGATAATATAACAGTCCACCCAGCATTGCCTGAGTTACTGGGCAAGGCAAAAAAGCTCTAGAAGTTCGCCAGGCAACTAGAGGCTCCGTAAGACACGTGCCTAGAGGCTCCAAATAGCCCTAGGCACGGGTCGCATAACACCAGAGTTTACAGGAGCTGGTTCGCGGCCTCTGATTCTATATTCAAGGCTATCCTGTCATTCCTACAGGACGTTCGGCGATCCACCACCTGCCGACGCGCCTGGTAGCTGCTCAGGCCCCAGGGTTTGTTGTATAAAAATTTCAATATAATGTAATCATTTGCACTCTATTGTTGGCGATAATGCGAGAAATAATACTCGTATATTATTGATATAATTCTAATGAACATATGGCATTAGATATTAAACCTAGTAGGCTGAAGTGTGTAGCGATAAAATACTCCACACCTAATACAGATATATTTTTTTAGTAATGTTTTGTTCTTATATGAAATTATAGTGTATTATTAGTAATAATATATATCCGTAACCTAGATAATTTATAATGCAGAATTATTTCACATTTTATGTGATTAACTTAATTAGTTATACATACATGCATAACAGTGTAGGTGAGCCCTGGCCTGTACCTTAAGATTAACGGGTTTTGGACGTCACAGATTAACGTGGACACGTCCCCAACCCACGGAACTCCAGCAACCCAGTGAGGGAGTGAACGTGGTCATCCTCCCAATCACTGCCCGCGACAAACGATGCTTCACTTTGCTGATCTTAACTGGGTGTCGGCGTGAAGCTACTTAACTGCTGGAGCTCCCAATTATAGATTTATTTTTTAATTTCTGTAATTACGACAGTAATTAGAATTAGTTATTTTTAATCACACAGTTTACGATAATTACTAGTATCAAAGTAATGTAATTTTCGTGAACTGTAACACAGTTTACGATAATTACATTACTTTGATACTCCATTAGGGATAGCCTAACCATTTAAAACTGTTATAAGACTTTTTAAAGCATCTAAAGTGAGATTTATGATGGACCTATAGCTCTTGTAAGTACGAAATCTAAAATTTTCCCATTTACCTACGCTTTCAGGCGTTCATGCAGTAGTGCAACAAGTATTCCCCTGGATTCAACTGTAGTTATCGCATGTGAACCCTCTCACTCCGAAAAACATCGTCTTATTGCTAGGCTATTGTAAACTCTTGGCGATTATTTTATAAATAATGATGCTTACTACATGCATATCACACGCAATAAATAAATATTTTTGAACAAGCTAAGGAAATAGGCGAAAAATGTCGGAAATTTGAAGAACATTTTCTTATTTCTGTTAAAACGAGCTATATATATATATATATATATATATATATATATATATATATATATATATATATATATATATATATATATATATATATATATATATATATATATATATATACACTACTGGCCATTAAAATTGCTACACCAAGAGGGAATGCAAATAACAGAACGATATTAATTGACACAGAATTGGACACATACATTATAGTGGAAAGAACAAGTGATTAGATTTATAGGAAATTAGGATGTATAGATCTTGAGAAAGTACCCAGAGCTGCCACCTCAGGCTGCAATAACAGCATTTATCCGCCTAGGCATGAATCAAACAGAGATTGTATGACATGTACGGGGATCTCAGTCCATGCAGCTTCAACACTATGCCACAGTTCATCGACAGTAGTGGACGGTGAGTGATGGCGTGCCAATCGCTCGACAACCATTGACCACACGTTCTCAATTGGTGACAGATCAGGAGAACGTGCTGGCCAGGGTAACAGTCGAACCTTTTCTGTATCAAGGAAGTTCAGAACAGTGCGGGCAACATGCGGTCGTGCATTATCCTGTTGAAACAAAGCATTAGGGAGGCCTCGAAGACAGGGCAGAGCCACGCGCCTTAACACATCGGAAATGTAACGGTTGCTGTTCAAAGTGCCGGTAATGTGAACAAGAGGTGATCGAAACGTGTATCCAATGGCACCCCATACCATCACTCCAGCAGATGAGCCAGTATGGCGATGTCCAATGCAAGCTGGCAATGCGCGTTCTCCACGATGCCTCCAAACACGGCTGCGGCCATCATGGTCCTGTATACAGAACCGAGATTCATCTGTAAAGATGATGTGGTGCCATTCCCGCGTCCAGGTTCATCACTGATCACACCATTGAAGGCGCTCCTGTCTGTGACGCAGCGTCAATGGTAGCCGAAGCCATAGTCGCCGTGCAGACAATCCATCTGCTGTAAACGTCGTCGAACTGTTCGAGCATAAACTTGTAGCCTTGCAAATGACTCCATTTCTCGACTCAGGGTTCGTGACGTGGCTGTACGATCTCTTGTGACCATGTGGATAAGATGTCTGTCTTCTCTGCTGTTAGTAATGGGGGGTCGCTGAGATCCTGCATGACGCTCCGTATGATTGTCCTGAACCCATCGATTCCATATTCTGCTAACAGTCATGGGGTCTCGACCGACGCGAGCACAATATTGCGGTATGAAAAACCGCAATCCCGGTAGGCTATAATCCTTCCTGGATCAAAGTCAGACATGCGCTGATAGGCATTTCTTCTTACACGAAGCATTACAATAACTTTCTTTGCCGAAAACAACGTTGAAACGGAAATTGAGTATGAGAAAACTGCTGTCAAATCTCTGGTTTTATACACATTGTAGATGTCGCTACTGCCGCCTGCTCTGTATGAATGCGCTGAAAATCTAATCATTTGCATATCACAGCAAGTTCTACCTGTCATACAAATTTCACGTGTGTGGTGTGTCGCTTTCCTGGTGTAGCAAATTTAATGGCCAGTAGTGTGTGTGTGTGTGTATATATATATATATATATATATATATATATATATATATATATATGTGTGTGTGTGTGTGTGTGTACGTGTACACAGTATCATGTACTGCTGTGTAACTTGCGTTCGCAACTACGTACTAAGAATTTTTCCATTGTCTACAACAAATTAATATGGCCAGTTGATTTTTTGTAAGTCAGAAAAACCAACTGGCCAGTTTAATTTTTTGTGAGCTTATTCAACTTTTCGTTCCTGCACATATTCAACATTGAATCGTAATTGAAATCTGTATACTTGTAACGAAGCACAATAATATTATTTGAAGATTCTCATGGTGTCATCATAAATGATAATGATGTGTTTTCATTACAGATAAAAAAAAATAGCTCATCCATCAAAGCTTATAAAAGAGATTTTCTATCCATTCATGAATGGGAACCGCCAATCTGATCCAATTGTGCGTATACAAATGCAAATTAATACATTCCATGAATTATTTGTAAATTTATTAAAGCTTGGGGCAATTTTCGTCCGCGCTAACTTAATAAACAAATTTCATTTTAAATTTTAGCAATTTGTTTTTATTAGTGCAGACAATGGAACCTTCCAAACTGGATTCAACTGTCAAGGCAGCTCTGCTAAAAGCATAAACAAATTATTACATTATTTCTTAAACTCAAGAAACTTTTTTTATTATTGTCAGTGAATCATATTGTGTAAATCATTTTTTTTATCCAATGGCGGGCACACAAGGGTGACTGAACCCTATGCCACAACAAGGCCAGAAACTGCTACTCATTTATCGTTACCCAGCGAGCACCTGTGAACCAAGTCACGGAGGCGAGTAGCGTTGCCCGCGCCATACCACCACAAACCCGTTTGTAGGGCGGGCCACATTCATACAACATCACAGAAGAAAGGACAGAGAGAAGGAAAGAAACATCCATGCCCGAACCGGGATTCGAACCCGGGACCAACAGTTCAGGAGTCAGGAACGCTAACCACTCAGCCAATCATTATTCTAATACCATGTTATTTAAGCATTGTATAAAATTTTCCATTGTGCTGCATTCGATAAACGCTTTTATGAGGAAATAGATAATCCTCTTCTATCGTCTAAGAATACATAATATTCTACATTTTTTCATCAATATCATTTAATTTTAATAGCTACATTCCATCAATTTGATAGTTATAGGTCGTCAGTTCTTACATAAATCGACTATGAATTGATCTTAATGTCTTATAGTAACGTTCTTGGAATGAACTAAATAATGACTAGCTTTGCAAATTATTTATTAGAACATCCATAAGAACAGAGCACTAGAAAAAAGCTACAAAAATATATTCTACGGCAGAACACAACAATTGAGACTTAGAAATTATCAGAATATATTTCAATTATTACTTTTGAAGGCAATATTTATTTTACACATAACTATCAAATTATTATATACATTATTTATATTCACTATATATTCGCAAAAATTATATTTACTATCATTGGATATTTGTAAAAATTCTTTGGCTAAAATCATTTTGTCAGAATCACGTATATAAGTTAATAATCCCTGTTATAATATTGTTAATTATCCGGAACACACAGAACAACATTAATTGTAATAATGTAAAATTATTATGAAATCAAATGTAAATATAATGAGATGAAAAATAATCGATTCAAGAAAATAAAATTTTAAGAAACCGCTGAAACACACAATTCTGTTCTACCTCTTCTCATCGGAGTAAAACCTTCACCAGATTGACTCGTTGTATGGTCATCTAAATTTACATACAACGGGACATTTTTTAGTTCATATCATGTTGCCGCGGTGGCATGTTAGTTAGGGGGTTCGTTCTCATTATCAGAAGGTAGTGAGTTCAAATCCCAACCCAACCAAAGATTCGTACTATTCACTCATGGTGGCTGGGGCACGTGGTTGCAATGTTTTCCATGTGGAACAATACCACTGGGGTAGAAGGCCAAGTCTGGGGGTCTTCTGTTTGGTCCTTGTTTCTAAATTACAAAGAACCACCCACACTTTCGGGGCAACGATGGCACACCCTCTGGGTACCCCATTAAATAAGTTTGAATCACTTCCACCCCATGTAATGCTGAAAGGTGGAAATTTAGCAGTAGCCAGGCATTAAAAAACATAGCATTTTAAACAGAATCTCCATTTTTACATTGCAAAAGCCAAATGTCCGACAAGACTTCTGGACATTAGTAATTATTTTTCCTGTTCCTTATGAATTTAAAATGATATTTTGATGAGCTCCTACACACCATTCATTAACTTTGCATTCAAAAATTTCCTGACAGCATAATAATTCCGTTATACGTAATTTCTTGATCTTAACGATAGCATATTCCCATTTCATACTCGTTTGTTTTGTATTTATTCATTTCAGTAACCGCATAATGTTTATCAGTTCGAGTCCCACCTTGAGTTAGGATGTGTGTAGTGATTCGATATCCATTTAAAACTGTAGGACCCGATCTCATTAGCCTTCGTGTGCAAAAATACGGTCGAGCAACAAACAAACAAAACCATGATTAATTCCGTTTTGCATATAATTTTAAACTATAAATTAGTTCATAATCTCATATATGATTAATACAGTAAACAATGCATCACTTTGATTTTAAATCCTGTTTAGCTGTATTATAATTTTGGCGAATTTTTTGGTGACATTTCAATCTTTTGCGATTGATAAAAAAGATATGAATATTAAGAATATGAAATATATACTTATGGATATAATTTATTTGCCTTGAATTAACGATACGCTGATAGTTTTTCCCTTACATTTTTCCTAATACAAATTGTTAATTCGAGATTCTATCAATCCGAAGGTCATCAATATCATTGTTTATCGAAGCCAATCAGTTTCATATCAAAATTAAGAAAACAATCAGTGCTATCATTAGCATCTTTTAATTTGTTATTTTTTTTTCTTACGTTAGTACTTCCTCCAAAGACTAGAATGTTATTCAGATGCTAGGAGTAATTCAGCTGAGATAGGATACTGAATAGTTGTTCCTGTTTTTATGATTTCCTTTCTCGCTGACGATGTTCACCTGCGTAAGACTGTCCATTATTTATCAAAATGATCGGGGTCTGATAGAAGAACATGTGAAAAGAAACCCGTGTAATGAAACTTTTGGCGAAATACACTTCAGGTAAAATGATGATTGGTGCTGTTAAGCAAAATGGTTCTTACATTATATATATATATATATATATATATATATATATATATATATATATATATATATATAATACTGAGAAAGGGTATTGATACCACAAATTTATTATCTAAAGCAAGTACAAAAAAAATGATGAATATTAAAAAATCTCTCTCTCTATCAAAAAATGAAAAATATTATATATACTATGATAATACTGCAGAATATTTTTCCATCACGTATTTTTTACTTAATATAAAAATATACAGAATATAATCACAATATACGAAAGAAGAATTATGTCATCTCTCAAAGAAGCAAACAAATTCAAAGTTTTTGTTACAGATCTTGAAAATTATGACTAAACATTCATATCTGGAAGCTGTTAATTGTGAAAATTCATAATCTATGTTGAAATGAAATAAAATTTAGATTTCTTAAATGCCTACAACAGTTGCCGTCATGATTTTCTATTATTTCACAAAACTTTGGAATACAATCATGGTTTAGGAGTAATAATTAAATTATACTCCTAAATAGGAGTAAAAATTACAAAGAAAGAAAACTCTAGAGTCAGAATACCTTGGCACAATAATTAATGATAGAAATAAGCTTAAAGGATAAATTGATAACAGAATTAAAATGGCTAATAAATGCTGCTTCGAGCTGAAAAGGCAATTAAGAATTAAACTTATAAGCCACGAAACTAAATAAAAGTTTTATAAGACGCTTATTAGACCTATTTTATTCTATGCTAAGGAAACTTGGACTGTAAATAATTTAATAAAGATACACAAAGATCACTGGATTTGCTATGAGAGAAAAATACTCAGAACTATTTTCGGCCCAGTGCAGGAAGAATGACGTTGGAAATTCTGGTACAATTTTGAACTGTACAAGCTCCATAGATAGCTGCAGATTCCACAACTCATCCATAGTGACCGACTAGGATGTCTTGTCCATGTTTGGAGAAGCCCAGATGATAATCCCACAAATATCTTAACATTTAAAAAAACTTGAGGGATCCCAGGCTAAAGGAAGATCACCTGGTAGATGGTTGGGTGATACTGAAGACCTGAGTACTTTAAAAATCAAAAATTGGACAGGAGTCGCTAACGATAGAAGACGCTGGATTGATCGTGTGGTACAAGCAGCCAAGGGCTGTTGTGTTTGTGAAGAATAAGAATGATCATAAAGATTATGAATGAAGAGGCATATTTAAAAGGGTTATGATTAATTGCTTTTGATTGGAAATTTTACGAAGACAGTGCAAGAAATTATATAATTCTAATATAGAGGAATGATTTAACTTACTTTAGTTGTTGAAGTAATCAAAAATTTTAGTATCATGAAAAATATATAAGGATTGAACATTCGCTGGGAAAAGGTGCTATGATAAAGAATGTATGTTGCAAAGTAAGAATTACAGGGCAATATTAAGATCTAAAAGTATATTTCCAAGATGAAGTGAAAATACTGAATGATTTCATTTGGTTTCACAATTACATATCATATTAAAAAGGAAATCATGCACCCCAAATATTGATAAAATAAGCAATTGAGACAATAAAGGAGACATACCAAATGGCATTACCTTACAGGAAAATCACTAGAGACAATATGCCTAAGGTTCTCAATTTTAACAGCTTCATAAAAAACATAAAAACAGTGGTAAATAATAAAAAAAGTATAAATAAGACCGTTATTTTGCGCCACTCTAAGGCGGCGCAAAATAAACCTTTGATATTGGATGTAAATATTTCAGTGTAGCTCTATTTGTATTAGTAAATAAATAGGTGGGCCTATTCTTTAAAACTTAAGTTTTATGCAAGTTAATTTAGTAAATATGCTCTTTGTGGTTTAGCAATTCAATTTATATAATATTGTTTTACTAATAATTTTCTTTCAATTGTTCTAAATTGAAATTCTTGCACTGTGAAACTTTTGTTAAATTTTCTTTGCGTGCTAGTGAAAAACATTTTCGATTTTTTAAACTTTTACATTAAAATTTCAATATCATTTTTTTTCTTGAGTAAAGGGTAAGATTTTTCTCACCACTGGGACAAGATCTTATAATATCTGCTGTAGAAAATACTGAAGAGAGATATTTAGAAGTCAAGGGTTTAAGATCTTTTTTAGAATCCTCTGCAGGTGGCTCTACTTATACATTTTATTTTTCCCTTGAAATAGGGAGCAATTTAATGTTATTAAATCCATCCTTTTTTCTTCCACAAGCAAATTATTTGTGAATAATGTTTACCCGAATTCGTGCTCTATTATAATAGGGTATGATTCATATTATGCAGATATAATTATAATAGGTGGTATTTATTTATTATTTTATTTTTTGGCTACTTAAAATTTTAAAATTAAAATTTGTTTTACTTTATTTTAACGTGCATATTCATATTAATGTAATAACTTATGTTGCATGATTAAGATGGTTAACTTATGTGTACTATTTGAAAAAAGTTATGTTTATTTTTAGATGATACCTTTGTTGAAATAAAATCATGTTTTTAAATACTTATAAGTGCTTGAAATATTTTTCTTAATTTCACACTACTGCAAATATTGTTCAATGGAATCAAGAATTGTTGCTATAACTGAGCGACTGATATTTATGTAATTTTTATGCCGGGTAAGCGACTTTAGCTACTTAAAATGCTCTTATATTGCCAACGTAGAAAAATTCTCGGGCAGAGTTTTTCTTTTTTTATATCTTTTAATTCAATCTTTCTAAATTGAGTGTATGTAATGAATTTTCTTAATTCTTGCAATTTTTTACTATGATATTAATAGACATTTCAAAGCTAATTCTTAAATTTTAATTACTAAATATGATTTGATATTAATGTCATATTTATTCATAATGTTTGATGTGCAATTTTGAAAATTCTTTATCTTAAAACACCTGCTTGAAACAAATTAAAATTGTATTCGGTCCAATCTAATCTGATTTGAAAATTTCCATTTAAGCTCTCCTCTGCATCTTTCTCCTAGATTTTTTTTCTAGTGAAATGTTTGAGCGATGATTTCCCAATGGGCTCTGTGTGGTACCCTTATGGCGGGAAAAGGTTGGAAACTCTTGTGTCGTACCGTGAGAACAACTCCCACCAATTTTTCTGTAGCCGTTGGAAACAGGACACGTTCCATTTTCTACCGGTAGATCCGGAAAAGCGGCACCAAATTTGGGTTTACAGAATAGAAGAGAATAACATGAGATACTACACCCTCCATACTGCAATTTATAACACCTTTAAATCCCGTTTGAAGTTAACAACTCTTGTTACTATAGTAACCGTCACTAACGAGACTACTTAACAGGAGCTACTTTTGGAGTTGACAAATAGTAGATCAAAAGGAGCAGTATTTTTAAATGAAGAAAATTTGGAAAAGTTGCGCATTTAAGTGAAATCTATCTTATCCATCTTACCTTTCTAAGAATCTTTCCCACCTATCAATGATTGTGATAGATGTTGCCCAGCATTGTCAAGTACAACGGAAGCATGATTTGTTTCTTAATCAATTCAAATGAATTATTTTACTTATAAACAGGGGGAATGCATTTTCATAATTCACAGTTAACAATAAATAATTTGAGATTCCTCACCGTATATTTATAAAACAGATACTCCAGATATTAAAAATGCACTCCTTCAAATAGTTAGGGAAGATTTTCCCCATATATCTTGCTTTCATTATAAAGAAAATCAGTTGCTATTTTCTCTGAGAATTATCATAGTCTTTGTGATTAAAAAATTGTGCTTTCTAATGATTAATTAAGGTGAAATGCTGTTTATCCTCTTGAAAAAGGATCTTTTCTTAGTTTATTTGTCTGAGGTTTTCGAATTTGGACAGGTACCTAGATATCTTGTTACAACAGTCTTTTCCAAAATTCCTTCTTTTGTTTGTTTTTAATCAAATTCTCTTCAAACTCGGCGACACCCATGAGAAAGTTATTTCAATTTTCATTATTTGTTCTGTGTTTCTCTAAACTAGCATAGACTGATATTTTTTCCTTCTGAAGTTTTGAAAATGGTATGTATACAGTGTGGTACAATGTTTCTGGATAAACTTGACTGTCTTTTTCTCCTGTAACTTATAGAACTCATAAATTATGCTTTATCGCAAACTTCAACAGGATTAATATCATGTTATTATATTAATTCATGTAAAATAATGAATTTGAAATTAAAACAAATGAATACTTTGCTGTTTGTATAGAAAAAAACTAACAGTTTAATAATTATAAAATTCTACAGTTTGTTAAAAGAAGCGAAACGATTTACAATGAGGTAATAGCTTTGGTTTGCCAGTCCTTCTATGCTCACTTTTTACTCACGTGGCTAATTCAATTGGTGTCCTCTTGTTTAAAATTAATTCCGCACATCTGCAATCCATGTCTAGTTTAAGAATGGGTGACAAATCCACGAGTTATTTGAAGTCCACAACGCTATTTTTTTTATTTTACCATGTATTCGAATCATTGTTGCTGCATGCGAGATCAAATGTAATGATTTGATAAAAACTACACATTGACTATATTTCAGCTGTTATAGTTTTTAATGTTAATTTAATCCTCATTTGTTTCTAATAGGAGGAAATGTAACTAAGTGCATCCTGTTTTAAAAAGAATGCTCCATGAATGGTTGGCGTGTCTATGGATTGTTCTCCAACTCTCGAACCAGCCTACCTCAATCTGCCAGGTTGGCGATGTGTGCCAGTATATGCCGTCCCTCTGTCGCCAACATCCAGATCGTCTCCGACAGAATCTTTGCATCCACCGCTAGAAGCGCACAATCTTCTTCCGCCCAATATACGTAAGTTATCTGTGATTTGTTTTTAAACCAAACTCGAGAGTAATGGTTTTTTAAATGTTTGAAGTTATGGAATGATTATTGACATAGTTTCTATAAGGCGCTGATTTATTTTATTATTTATTTGAAATCTTTCAAGTCCTAAAATTTTCTTTGTCGCTTTTGAACCTGGTTCATAATATCTTTAAATTCTTAAAAATATCAAAAATATTTTCCATATACAGATGATTTCCATATGAAAATTATGGAAATCATTTGGATTTGAACATTTCTTGCTTCATTTCTTTACAATGTTTAGAAGTCGATATTCGTCCCTTATACATTGTACCTGTCAAACAACGTCAAAATTCCAATCAAGCTCATAATTTTAGTTTTAAAAGAGTTTATCATGATATTTTAATCGGTAATTCTAATGATTTTGCTAATTATAATTAAATATTTTTTCGACACTTATTTCTATTAAAACTTTACAACATTATATCCTGCTGGCTATTGAAATTGCAACTCCATGAAGGAAAACAGATTTAAAAAGCAGATAATTTGTTAAACGTATAGCATCAAGACAAAATTATTAATTTTGCAAGGAATTTGAAGATTTACACAGGTGCGAAATGAATAGAACCAGTTCTCGTCCTTAGCAGCAAAAATGACTTTTACTCTCATAAGTATGGAGTCAACATATTCTTAGGTGGCAGTGGCAATAATGATGGGCTGCTTATTTCATGTTCATACCGTGCTGTGCGTCATAATCGTAGTTATTGGTGAAAGGCCAGTTTTCCAACAATGTGTAATCACAGGATTTCTGTTGAAGCCAGACCTATGAGTAGGCAACTAGGACAACAATCGAATATCTTGGATACCGATGAAGGTCAGAACATGGCGTGCAACATGTGATCTTGTTGTATCTTGTTGAAAGATGGCTCTTAGGTAGCCATCGAAGATTGGCCACAACCAATGACCTTAAGTTACAGATATATATTGATTGCCGTTCACTTAATAGTTAATCAAATTTAGAAATGTGCGTGTTATGCACAGTAATTATCTGTATTATCGCAACAAGTGCAAGGCTTGTGTAATGATACCAAGTGCAATCTGGCAGTGAGCGTTCATCTTAGAACTTTCAGACACGTATATGGTTAACAGAATTCTGCAGGAAGTACTGAGGCTCGCCTGAAGACATAATCGTGCCACTGTTGTATCCAGTTTTGCATCTTGCCTCAACAAAGTCGCCGTGTGTCTATATGTTGCATTGTCAAAGGAAACCTAGTCGTCGACAGTCAGTGTTGCTCCCAACGTCATTGCCATGTACGAGCACATACTGAACGTGAGGCAATCAAACCAATTGTACGTGATGGAGTTTTTCCACACAATATCTCTGGTGTTAGTGATTGGAGGAGGTCAAGAACCTGCATGCCGTACAGTATGACTTTCATAAACCCATCAATTCCATACCTGCATGTCACTGGTAGCATTTCGACCAGAGTGAGTAATATATCACAGAACGATAATCCACACCCTAGGTCTCTAACCTATATCAAATTCCAACACTTGTTGATGAGCGTTTCGCCTTTTTATCCTAGGTCTATGAAGACATTCCAAGAAATATCGTGTTTATTACAAAGTAATTTCCGTATGAAACTTCCGAATGGTCTTTACTTTTATGGAGTGCTTCAAATGTCGTCTGTCATCCGAATTTAGTGAAATGCTTATCATTTGCTTATTCCAATTTCTTCTTCCTTTCATGTGATTTTGAGGTCTTTAAGGTCATTGCTTTCTTGTGTTGCTCTTTTAATAGCCAACAATGTATCTCTCCTCTTTTATTTGTCAAAAACCAATAATTAACTTAAAAAAAACTATGCAACTGTGAATTTCAGCCTTTTCCTAAACTGGTAAAACTAACTATGTTATAATTGACTTTACCCCTGAGACGGTGCACTGATTAATAATTAAGATTTCATTGTTTATATAGGAATTTTCTCGAATAAATTGAATCTTAATCTTCAATTCAGTCAATGGGCTTAAATGATCATAATGGACGAAATTCAAACTGCCATATTTCGTGTTTATAGAAATCCTTTATAAGATCATCATAATCCTTCTTATATCCATGTGTAATGTTCCTTTAGATCCGGAGTTTCATTGTAGTTCTTTTACTCTCTCTTTTTCCTAAAGCTTATGACATTTTAGGAAAGTATTTTTCCTTTATAATTCAAACCTTTCATTAAAATTTTTATGCTCATCGTCATTGATCTCATTCTGAATTGTTATTAAAATTCCCGGACGTCTACAATTTTCTTGACTAATGACACTCGAAAACCGATGGGCTATGCCCTTAGTGAACAATGAAATATTCTCAAAAAATGAAAGGAAGTAAATTGATAACTACAAAATAAGTAATTATGGTAATTTTCTTTTAACGTAATAGTAATATGTTATGCAGAAATTCTTCAAAAAACAATTCACTAATGTACAGTACTTCTGTTGCATAATTTATTCACGCAATAGAAGGTTTGTGTAGAAGAGGGTAGATGTTTTTCTTATATTAATAGAGTTATAAATGTATACAAATTTTTGTTATTTCAAATTTATGAGCCCCCAAAAATATGGAATTTAGCCAAGGTTTGGATGCATAAGAAATATATTTATTTAAACCTGTAAAATACAAAGGTAAGCTTTATCTTAAAAATATAACAATAAAGCAACATTTTCTTTCAATCTTTAAATTAATTTACTTTTAATTAGAATGGAAAATATTGGTTATATTACTTTTAATTTTTCAGTCAGTTATTTCAATTTTAACTTTTGAGAGATCACAAAATCAGTTTGATATTTATTGAAAATAAAATAAATTTTAAGGCAAAAGCTTAACCAAAATACTACGATAAAGTGTTTTAAAGCTTTGAGATACGCTGTATGAGATTCGAGAGTTTAAACAAATTTCTTTCAAATTTATTTAATGTCAATTGGCAACTGTGGAGAAACACAGAAACAAGACACTTGCAATCGACTGAATGAGATGTCGCAATTAACAATCTCGATAAATTATTCCTTTTTGTATCTATATTAAATTTTACTAGTATATTAATTTCAGTAAGTTCTTTTGCACACCAAAAATAACACTATAAAGTTAAGTAATAGTATAAACTATAAAAACTAATAAATTTATTATTGCACTTTTATATACAAATAGTTAAAATGAAGTCTTTCCTTTCATGCTTTACATTTTGGGTCTCCTATATTAATATCTCAAATAATTAAACATTTTTTGTGGAATTCATATTTTAATTGAATTACTTCTATATGCTCAATTTATAATGAAATATTGATGTGTATATAAAATGTAAATCTGAACTCAATTTTTGATTGACAATGCAAATTTTAATCGTTTTCATTTATCATGTGGTATGCACTGAATTAATTATTCCATAATATTTAATAATAATCATTGATGCTGACATATATTTTTTTGAATAAGAAATAGTTGTTTTGTACCATAAGATTTTTAGTTTTGTGTAATTCGAAAACTTGTTTTAATTTAATCGTTATATTTCATTATTATTATCATTTTATTTTTATCTTTTTTAAATAGGACGAAGACATCTTTTTTAAAATATTAAGAAGTGGAATGTTAATATTCTCAATTAAATTTCATCTATAAAAATATTAGGATCGTATTAGAATTTTAGCTTATTTGATTTAATATAGAGGTATGATATGAATAATTATGCTAATTGCCTTAAACATGATGATTATTTTAATCCCATGATTTGCAGTATGTAACTGTTTTCTGAACCGATAGGTGGCAGCACCAACACTTCTACTACATTATTTTGAAATATTTAAATGTTATATTTTAAATTAATTTTATAAATTGAACTAAATATTTCTCAAAATGATAACATCTCAAATCCAAATATTTAAATCAAAACAAGTCAAAACAAAAGTCAGTATTAAGATTCAATTGTTTTGAAAATATATTTTTTATTTGTTGTACTTGAGCAAATTGCTGTCCATGTTTAAGACTCAGAAATTAGTGAGAAAAAAGTATAGATTTTATAAACTGTGCCAAAGCTTCATTGGCAACAGCCATTCAAGTTGCTTATTATTATTTTTTATTCATATGTCTACTCATTATCCCCAATTTGATCTTGCTCATGTACTAAATAGCTTTTAATAATTGAATAAAATTGAATATTTTTTAATCTCTATTTTAAAATATATTTGGTATTTTAAAGCATTTCTCCTTTCGTTCCTTAAAAAATTGTGAATCATAACAAATAATAGTGGTTCTTTCATTTTGAAATCGTAACCATTATATTTTTTATGAATTCAATGAAATAAAGTGATGTAAGATCCAATTAGAGATTAATTTCTAGTTTTCATATCTTTTTTCCATAAGTATTAATTCTTTTCAATTAAAAAAATAAATATGTTAAAATAATAATTTATTTAGTTTTCCTCAGCATTGTATTTCTATTCCATATAGAATTTTCCATTTAAATAGTATCGCTAAATTATTATTTTAGTAATTCAAATTCTGGGTTCTTATTATTTTTAAATGAATCCGTCTTTCAAAATATCAACATATTCACTGTATTTTCATGAGTTTATATTATCGTCTTGTTTTTTCCATTCTAAATATATGAATCAGTTTAAATTTTATTCGACACTGTTCTGCAAGTCTTGCAGAGTAGAGTCGATTGGTGATGTAAATTTGTTAAATTTCTGTCAGTTCATTCAAAAAAGTCCATTGGAATTATTTAATCCCAATGATGAGTTGTATTTCGTTTTTGAATATGCTAATGCTGAATATTTGTGAGTTTACCGATTTTGTGTCCTTAACTACATGCGTTCAAGGACACTTTCATGGTGTGATTACGGTACACTGTTCATAAAAATTCCTAATGCGACACCTGTAGCGTATGAAACGGGAGGGAGGAACGGATCTATCATTCAATAACCAACAGGATTTTCCAAAAAATATCAAATTTTTCCGAGAAAATGTATTAGAAATTCATAATTATCTCGTCAAGCTTACGAAGACGCCAGTGTATAAGAGAGAAAAATTTGCTGGTAAAAGTAAAGCTCTCAATAGACGACAATCTTGTTATTTTTATATTTCCTTGTTAATGATAATTTTACATGGTTAGAATTCATTTTTAAAAATGTTATTATCATAAATAAGACTCTTTTTACGTTTATTAAAATATTTATATCGTGTCTATGACGCAAGAACCTGATATATATATATATCATCATCATCAATGGCGCGACAGTCCTGTGTGGATCCTGGCCTTCTTAAGGAGGCGACACCAGTCCCTTCTTTGAGTTCGACACTCTTCCAGTTTCTAACGTTAATTGACTCGAAGTCCTTCTGGAGGCAGTCACTCCACCTCAGTCTTGGTCTTCCTCCCTGATACCCGAGGGCTTTGCCAAAAAGATTTTCTTTATAGTGCGGGTGTCGTTCATCCTCATAATATGCCCGGCCCATTTCATCCGTTGGATTCTTTGAAATTTCAGGATGTCCGGTTCTCCGAACAGCCGGTATAACTCAGAGTTGGTTCTTCTTCTCCAGGCTCCACTGTCGTATATGTCAAAGATGGAGCGCAGAATCTTCCTTTCGAAAGTTGGCGAGTGTCTTTTCGTCGGTCTGGGACAGGGTCTAGGTTTTAGTGGCATATGTGAGAGCTGACCTGATTAAACTTTTGTAAATCAGCAACTATATATATATGATATATATATATATATATATATATATATATATAATATATATATTTCTCGAAACGAAGCCACATAAAACAATGGTGACAACGGCTCAATATTTGCGACAGAATAAATGACTAAAAGTTAAGAATGCTAGAAGTGTGTTTTCTGAGGAAGAAAAAAAAAAAAAAACGAATCTTGGTGAAATGGAAACAGAGCGTTGGATTCAATCATTTCTGCTTTTGTTCCTGGATTGAAGGATGCTATATTTATTAGTATTTCTTTAAAAAAGATGTTAGTCACAAAGAAAAAACTATCTTGGGTTAAAGTACACCAAAATCTAGTGAAGTTTGTGTTAATTCAAGATTTGTTAAAATATAGTCATTTCAAGGAAGATTTGTCTTCCTTGAAATAATAAACTGAGTTGGTCTATTTTGGTAGTGCACAACTCAGTTTCGTTATTGTGGTTGAATGAAGTTAATACGGAAATAAAAATTATAGTTTCTGTATGATTAAGAATACTAATATTCATACAGACAGATAAATTCTTAGCTTTGATTCTTTTGTTTCTGCTCTATTTACCATGATTGCTGAAAAACTTCTGTTTGTTTTAATAGTTATATTTTTGAATTAAATTATTAAACTCCTTTGGTAACAAAATTAGTTATTATTTTTTAAGATAAATGAAGTTATTTTTCCTTAAATGAATGGAGATCCTTTTTGGCGGAAATTTATAAATTACTGTTCCTTCATGATAGTAAATCAAAGCAGTTAGTTCATTAATGATATGTAATTAATAAATTTAGAGTATATAGAATGGGAACGTTTTTATAAAGTTTTAAATTTATTGCTATATAACAGAAGATGTAATTTATAATCTAAAGATAAAATTAAAATTATAATAAATGATGTAAAAAATAATACTTTTAAAATTTTATTAATTTGTATTTACTGTATTGTCTGTGTGGATTAACATGTGCTAATTCCAAGAAAAATTTTGACAACAATTTTTATAGGTTTAAAAAATAAAATTGAGACAAAGATGTATACATATTTAGTGTTGCTAAAATATATTTTTTTGGGGAAAATTTCCAGTAGTGTTTTAGAAATGTAGGGAAATAATTTTATACATTCAAAATCAAGCATGTTTCATTTCAAAATACATTGTGATCTATTGTTAATATTTTGTTAAGTTGAATGTCGGATTCAATATATTCAAGTTGTAGATTGATCCTGCAACTTTAGAATGGTTTGATTGATTGATATATTATTGGTAGACTTAGTAGTCTATATGAGATGAAAAAGACATTCGTTTGGCTGGAAAAAAACTTTTATTGAACACTTGGGTAGAAAAGAGAAGGGAAAAAAAACGTTTGTGATAAAGAGAGAATAAGAAATTGTATTTCCTTGAAATAAAATCGTTTTTAGTTGGGATTATGTTTTCCCCAGACGATCAGCAACGTTGAACATTTTGAGGAATCGATTCAATGAGGGTTTGGGATATACTCTCCCACTCTTTCAGAAGAGCTTTTATTAGTTCTTGGAGAGTTTGTGAGGCTGGTTGGCGTCTAGGAACATATCTCTCTAGTGTTCCCCCAACATGCTTTATTATTGGCTTCATGTCTAGAAAACACATAACCTAATCTATTCATACGATTGCTTCCGCCTAAAGGAAATCATTCATCAATTTAGCACGATAAGGAATGCAGTTGTCCGTTATCATGAAGTCATCTCCAGTTGCTGTAGCAAAGCGAAAAGAACTACAACAGGTCCGAGGATCTCATCCCTATATCGGCGACAGGTCAGAGGTCCATTTCGAATGACATGGAAATCGGTGCACCCATCAATTGCGGTGCCAGCATAGACATTCACTCCCCCACTACCGAATCTGACACTTTCAGGCACGAACGCAAGATTGTTTCTAGTGCCACTTACCTTCAAAGTAAAAATACGCCTACTATCAAGAAAAGAACTCGTCAGTCATTTATCCTTCAGTTTACATGCTCAGTCTCTGCAGGTGTGACGGTACCTTGCTATTAATGCGACACACGGTGACCATACAGTCCCACACCGTGTAGGTGGTTTCTGGTAGTTTGTATAGAAACTGTGTTACCAGAAACCGAATCAAAATGTTGAAGAAGAGTGGAATTATTATATCAGCGTTTTCGAGTCGTTAGTGTTAAATAAAATAAGAATCTTCATGGGGTGTTATTGCACGTCTACGACTTTGCCCTGATCTTTGACAGGCATTTCTAGCCTCCAAAATACAGTACCAGATCCTGGATATCACACTGCGGAATTCCAACGGCTTCTGCTACTTCTGATAATTTGTGGCACCCTTTTAATCGGTCAACAACTCTCCAAGTTTTTGATACAATTATGTATGTATCAATAAAGTTTTTAAGTAAATCAGTTAAAAGGATTTAAATAAAAGTGCTATTTACTGTCGACAGTCTGGAGTTCATCTAAAAAACACGTATAGATCTTTTATATATCGGGCCCATACTGCGTATAAAATCACTCATCTCTCATCCTTCATTTATTACATAAATTTGAATGTACTCTGTGTCTTGATTCAATAGGATTTAAATGAATTTGTGGGCAAATTATTTAAGGTAAAAAGTCAAAAAGAAAGGAAAAGAGCAAAAAATTAAATTTGGCATACGTTTTGCCTGTCTCACCACATATTTTACATTATTTTTTTTCAAAATAAACATATATATTATGAAAAATTCTAAATTCATTTATTTTTCTCTAAGAAAATGTACATATATGTAAAGCCACCGGTTTGATAAAATTGTAATTATAGTTCTGCTCTGTCTACTGAATTCGAATAACAGAGAAATTATTAAATATTAATTTCTCTTATAATGGTTTGGAAAAATACTTCCATTATTCTGCCTTTTGAAATTTATTATCGTCAATTTTCTCTCTGGAATAATGTAAGAAAAATTATTAATTTAATTCACACAGGAACCGTGAATGGAAATAATGAAAAGATTCGCTGTAGTTTTTCCTACCATAATTCTATTCACTCTTTTTTTGTAAAAAAAATCCACCTTATTCAACCTTTTGGCATCATACGTGGAATATTTGATTGCCACTTGCATAGATAGCTCTCCGTGAGTATGGCATCTTTGAGGACCTTGGTAGCCTAGTGGTTAGGACATCGACTTTCCGTTCGGAAGGGTTGGGTTCGATTCCCAATACTGCCAAATACCTACCGAGTACATGCGGTATACGTGCTCGTTAAATGTGTGGAATCGAAAGTCCAGTGATCAATCATTGAGCAGTTACCATGGATGTAATGGTCTGGAGAAAATTTCCTCCCCCTCCGAATCAAAATTGAGGGAGTGGATTCTTTGGTAGTGCCATCTATCGAAGGAGCTTTAGAGCAAAGTCGTACTTTCACCTTCATGGTGCTCTGATTTTTTCCAGATTTAAAGTTTTTATTTTCAAATGTTGTCTTTGGTTTGTTCCCAGTTTCTGTTGGAAGGTGGTTGTTGCTTTTTGTATATGCGTCTGTCATAAGAATTGCTTTGGAGTTTTCCGGGTTTCCTTTCTTGTGATACGTATGGCCGATTATCTATAAAAGTGTTCCCAGAAAGATGTTTGCACGGTAGATGCTAACTTACTTATAAAGACCTTCGCCCGTTACGCTTTGTACCAAGCGGTGTCAAATCTTGTGAAAACATGAACAAATGAATGGTTATAGCTCATTTTTTAGCTCAGATACAATGTTAATAAATTAACATTAAGGAATATTGTTACTTACTAACATTATTTATAAATTTCAAAATTTTAAAAGATTTTTGAATTTTTAAAAAGTTTTTCTACAGTTTTCACTTTTAGATTATATGTTTTATTCATTTGAATTTGCTGATTGTTGAATGTCTCAAGATATGTTGTAGGATAAGTAATGATGCTTTCTATATTATATTGATAAATAATTATGTGTTGTTGAATGAATTTGAATAAACAACTTAAGAATTGAAGCAAAACTTGAGCTTGAAGAAATATAATGAACTACTTTATATAATCACAATAACAAAACGATACATAAATATGTATCTCCTGAAATTTTATCTCCTCACGAAAGTATACCATGAATGAGAGAAATGAAAGGATGTTGTCATCTAAAAGACTGTTAGGGGGGAAGTGTCCCAGATTTGTTGATTTGGCAGATGTTGGTAAAAGTGCAAGGAAGCATTAAATTATGTATTCAGGAAATGCACGCTACTCCATCACAAAATTTAGGTGATGATAATAAGAACATTCATTCGCAAATGATATTTCCATTTTCGAAGAAATTAAAAATTTAGAAAACCAGTTATCCAACACTCTTGTTACTCTATATAGACGAAAACAAAATTTATTATTATTATTTAAAAAATACTTTTTTTTAACAATTACCTTATTTTGACATTTTTCTTTATTACTGGCAAATTAACTGAGGAAATAAATTTTTCGGTTAATTTGTTAGTCTTCAGTCAGTAATTTTTGAATCATCACTGATATCATTTTATGATTCTGCTCATCTATTTTTTTAAATTTGACTCAATTTTGAGACGCTCTTTAATTTTTTTACGCGTATTTTACTTTTCCATTACTGGCTTTTCTTCAGATACATATAAGTAAGAATTTGGTGTAATTACTTTTCATAAGTTTAATTATTTCTGGTCACCTTAATTTTATGCGTTCTTGCGTTCAAACGATATAGAGCGAATATAGTGGACATGCGTTTTAATGGACTATGAGAAAAAATTATTCGTATCCATTATTTGCTATTTATACAGATGCAAAATAAAATTACTACTAAAAACAATTCATACTTTTATATTTTATTGATGAAAATTCAGAAAAAGTATTTTATTTTCTTTTCGAAAACCATGATTTTCGAATTTTTTTTTCAATGTAAAAAACCATTTTACTATAGTTTAAAAAAATAACTAAATAAAAGCAAATAAATAAAATGAAAAATAAAAATAAATAAATAAAAATAAAATAAATGAAAATAAATCTTTATCTTGCTAGTTATTCATCTGCTTAATTTTAATTTTACTTATTCGCGGAACTACATCATTTTTTTTTTGTTTGATATTTGAAAGTTTTTTTTCCATTCCCATACGCACTCACACACATACATACACACATACATACATACACACACACACACACACACACACACACACACATACACACACTTACACACACATACATTCGTTATTCTCTCAATCCTTTAATCACCTCTTACTTACAAATCACATCTGAATTTACATTCTAAGGCCGTGACTGAAAATTTCGGATAAAGCGGAGTTTCTTTGTCAAAGTTTATGGATGAGTCACTCGAATTCACTCAAATCATTAGATGAATATTCTTGGCTTTCTGCAGTTACGGTGCTTTCTTTAATAAAGCCAAAGAGTTAAAATGACTCGAAGAATTGTTTTTTTTCCCTGCAACATCATTCGAAGCTTAGCTTGACAATTGCATTCCGCCAAGAAAATCAATTTTATGAGACGATTCCAATTCACGGTCAATTCTTACAAAGTACCTTACAGTATTTACACTTGAAGTACAGATTATAATACTCTGATGATGGACTGAAAGACTGGAGTTAGATAAGGAGAGAAAATTCCCCGCGCGAATTGTTTTAAAAATTACGGTATTTCAACATCTGCTGTACAGTTAACTATCCACAATCCGATGAATTTTTTATTCTCCAACGTCAATCTCATCTATAAAAAAAATCTCATCCATAAAAAAAAGTTTCTCCTCCATAAAATAAATAAAAAAAGAAATTGAGAGAAATATGTCAAATGATTTAACGCAAACGAAATTTGCGTGAAAGTGAGTTCGCCAGAAAGAGATTTTTGTTATTTAAATTGTTAGGTGGGGGAATATGCTCGTAGCGTTTTTACTAGACTTTTATTTAAACAAACAATAATTGTATCAATAAGTTAATCGATTATATATTCGCCGTTGCTGTTTACAACCTCTTCCCACCTCTCGACCATTTTGTTGATGCCGTTCCGCCATAAATCGCCTGGTCTGGTGTCAAAGAAGTTGTTGAGCCAGTTTTTAAGGACCTCTTTGTTATCGAAGGTAACGCCCTTCATATGGTTTGACAAGGAGCGGAAAAAATGGTAATCGGTCGGTGCAAGGTCCGGTGAATACGGCGGATGCTGAAGGACCTCCCATTCGAGCTCTTGGAGTGCGTCTTTGACGACTTGTGCAACATGGGGCCTGGTATTGTCGTGAAGGAGTATGGTTTGACCATGTCGATCAGGTCTTTTCAATCGAATAGCCTCATTCACGCGGTGTAGCTGGGCAATGTAGAGCTCCTTGTTGACTGTTGAACTCCTTTCGAGCATTTCCCAGTGCATCAAGAGGTCCTTAAAAACTGGCTCATCAACTTCTTTGACCAGGCGATTTTTGGCGGAACGGCCGCAACAAATCGGTCGAGAGGTGGGAAGAGGTTGTAAACAGCAACGGCGAATATATAATTGATGAACTTATTGATATATTTATTGTTTTTTGTTTAAATTAAAGTCTTTGATAAAAAAAAACGCTACGAACTTATTCCCCAACCTAATAAAAAGCCTATTTTTCGTAAATGGGAACGAAAATGATCGTTGTGCGCTTATGGAAATATATGAGACCAGTTACTTATGTCTTAAAATCGTAAGTATTCGTAAATTAGAGATCCGTAAAACGAGCGTCTACTGTATATAGCTAACCCATAGTAATAGAAGTATATTACCACACATTTTATGTATAATTATTATTAAAAATCAAAAGATTTTTGTATTTGATTGTGTTAGCATACTTCGTTAGATTAAGTTTTTCTTTTATATTTTCGCGAAGAGCTCAACTACTTGGACTGCGGCTTATACCATGAAATATTTTTGTCTTAGAGTAATTTAATATTACTGCATGAATGGTTTATTTCGCTTCACTTTTTCAAAGACAAATATGTTTTAACTAACCTCTTTATTTATGAATGCTGAACTCTGTCATTATTTTTATCCGACTATAACTTCTGGTACTTCTGATCTCAAGTAAAATTAAAAAAATTTGTTAATGGAAGGTATTACTTGAAATTTTTAAACTGAAGTTATGTAACTAGATGATGTTATTAAAATATCCACTTACTAAGAGCCCGTTTATTCCACAGCTCAAGACCCTCGTCACTGGTCAAGGCAGCACGTCTTCACATGGCTAGAATGGTGTGTGGAGAGTTTCTCCCTCCCGCCCGTCGACATAGATAAGTTTTTCATGAACGGTGAGTGTCGTCCATTTAGTTAATTAAGTGATAATTAATTTCATTATATATATCCGAAAGTAGATGAGAATGCTGCGAAATACGATGTCTCTGCTAATATACAACCAAAATTTTGGTGAGGTAAAAATTTGCTACTTACAAAGAATGCCGCCAAATGTTGTCGTCTAATGATCACAAATATATTTAATTGTATTTCCACTCACGTTTTGCATTTTTTATATTTAGCCCATGCAAATTTTAAATTTATGGCTAAAATTTTAAATATGAATTATAAAAATAAATGCTCTTATCTATTTCAGTGAAGATATATTTATATAGAAGTAAACACCTCTATTTGATGGCCTGTGGCTTAATGGTAATGTTTCACGCTCCTAAGGCACAGGTTCGAAGTTCGATCCTCGGTCTGGGTCAGCTCCACACAGCCTTTCAATAAACTGAGTACAACAAACATGCTTGGGAACTAAACACTGGGGGTTTTCGCATTAGGCTGATCTCCTAATTGGGACATCTCACGCCAGAGCCTCTCGGTCAGGAAAACAAGATGGGCATTGTAGGCCTTGTGGCTCACATGGTCTGTTGTGCCACAGAGTTTAGTTTTAAACACCTCTATTTTACAGTAGAACTCCAATTATTCGAATTGCTTTTCTGAAGTTCGGAAAAATGAATTAGACTGAAGAAGAGACGGAAAATGAGAAAAAGGAAAAAGCTTAAGAAAAGGGAAAAGATAAAAATGACGTATCTTTTGATGAATTCAGAAACATCCTTTTTAAAATTCCTGGATGTCCAGAAGTTAATGATGAAGATATAGGAGAATGTATTATGAGCTTTTGGACCATTCCTTGTACCTAGGCCCGAGTTGGACTCTACCAGTTAGACAAAAGCAGCCGGGTGGAGTTTTCGTGATTTTGAAGCAGGGACTACGCAGAAGACCTTGGCTTGTCACCCCAGAGGTATCATTTCACTTGGAGAACATTGCGACCAAGCCCAGTTTTAACGTGTCCCAGCCGCCTTTAGTGAACACGAAGGATCCTCGGTTACGTCGCGATTCGAATTCACTTTCTTCCGACATGAGTACGATGCCCTAACCAACCAGGCTAACGCGGCCTTAATGCATTATGAATCCGATACACCGGATTTGATGTTGCAAATGATGGTCAACTTATTGAAAATGACAAGGAATAAGATTATCTTAATGTCTAAATTGAAAGCCGGCCATCAGATAGTCGTGCTATACAGTTTTTTTTTTTAGAGACAAAATTTTACATTCCAAAAGAAAAAGCTATTTAAATGCAAATCTAAGGTATATGATTAAGATCTCTACACATACACAATATAATCTCATTCCTAACAATAGTTTATTTTGCTTCAGGCCGCGGCTTGTGCCTGCTGAAGAAGAGCGACTTCGCCGAGCGGACGCCCCGCTCTGGGGACGTCCTGCACAACGCCCTCCAGATTCTTCTGCAGAGCCGCGACAAGGGGAGCAGCAATGGCAATTCTGTGATTTCTAATAATATCTCGGCCTCCCTCTTGCAGCACGCTGCGCACGAAAGAAGTAAGCACTCCACTCCCTGTGCGTCTTTTTTAAACTCTTTCTTTCTCTTCTCATTGATATTTAGAAGTTTGTATTATTTATAGCAAGTATATGCAGACTAAAAATTTTCGATTTTTAAGTTATCGTTTGCATAAAGAAATTATCTACTGTATTTTTTTTATTCAACTTTTTTTATTTTAACCAAACACTATTTAACTTGCTTGTGCTGTGAAATGGGTTGTTTCAGTTCAGTTGAGATAAACAATACCCAATAAAATTTAAAATTTTAAATCATGCCTGATTTTTTTAAAAAATAATCTAGTAAAAATTAGAGTGTAGCATAAAAGAATAAAATCATGTCAAATATCTCTAAACCAAGCAAATTTTAAGTTAATTGTTTTTTGTTCCCTTAAACACAACATTAAATATATTTCACTCAAAATGGTGCTTTGTAATAATACGTTGTAGAGACCAATTAATAATTTCGTAATGTATTATAGTAGGTTTGCTTTTCTCACTTTAATTTTTAAAGGAAATCCACAGCAGATATAATTAAATTGCAATAACTTCCTCTAAGCTAAATTGCGATTATGTTTCTCATATATACCAGCATATGAACATGACAGTCACACAAATGAACTTCTATCATATATGTTGCATATAAGTTAAGAGAAAAATGCCTAAAATAAATTAAGAATGAAAAATTCATGATTATGTTTAATTTACGCACTAAAATTAATAATAGTGTCACCATAATTTAATTATAAATAATACTCCCACCTTAATTTAAAAAATGTTTATGTGCAAAGTGACGTTGCAGAGCCACCTGGATCTTGTTTGGAATGTTGGTGAATAATTTTCTGTACAGGCTTAAAAAGAGTTGCTTGCTGCTATACATTGCAGATATCCTCTTGACAGATGACTCCACGTGTACACAGAGGGCTCTACAGAAGATGATTTTAAAAACGCTTGTGGGGGGACCTATTCAAGTGTTTTCAGTATTATTTATCCTGTTGGAAAGTATTGCGACAATTTTCACAGTGAAATAGCAGCAAAATCAATTGCAATGGATAAATAGGTAAGTTGGTCTGAACAAAATATTGTATTAATAACCGATTCTCAAGCTACACTATTTTGTCACTTACGAATTCAAGGTGTACTGAAAACGCACTAGTTCATTCCTAAAGAATGAAGTTAATTGAATTTAAAAAGTCGATTGAAAGCTTACTCTCCAAATGGATTCCTAGCCAGTGACTTTTCTGGAAACGAAAAAGCCGATTGGTTGGTTAAAGCGGGATCTCTCTCATGCCACATCCTGACTATCCTCTGCTTCTGCTGAACATCAAAAGAATCATTACATTAAAAAAATAGTAATAGACACTGCTAGTGTGTAGTAATGCATCTGTGGGTAAGAAGTGGAGTGTCCTGCTCAACAAAATAAAGAGAATTCCCATTTCCCTGCCCCAATCTGTTGGAAATTTCTTGCTTTCGTTTGCTTACTGGATATAACTATTTGCAGAAGCATTTACATCTTATTGGAGTCAAGGATTCGGCTAGTTGTCTTCTATGCCACCTGGGGGATATGAATGGTGACCTCCTCTGGCATTGCCCCACTGTTTTAAAGTTTCTTGAAGACAACACTACAGACGTTTTTTTTAATTCTTTTTATGCTTCATCATCACTGTCTTGGGCTGCTTGTCAACTAATGGTAGAGATCGCGAAGTCGCAGTAGGATAAAAAAGATACTTTTATGAATATCTCATCAACGTGGTATTAAATTAAAAGATAAAAACAACATTAAACTGACAAACAACTACATTAAGTAACAAAAGAAAATTACGTCATGTGTGAAGCTTTCATAACCTGATTCTTCACTACCGAGATCCAAAAGTTAAGCAAGTTTTAAATTAATTTAGAAGCTAATTAATCCAATTACTATATAAAGAATTTTGTTAACCACACTAGAATATTATTAGCCATAATTGGTTGTTCTTTTCTCTACAGTTGAGATCCTGAGTACGTCACTTTATTACGATTCTCATTGGTTTAAAATATCCATGACGTCAGATAACATTTCATACACGGCACATCCCATTGAGACGGCGTTGTAAATCCGACTTGTCGATGAATTTGCTGCCTGCCTTCAAATCACATTCTTCAAGTGGCAGCAAACAAGGTGAAGTTCACTATCGGATATCTGAGAATATTTTCGAAGTTCATTTTGTGAATAAAACGATTTCTTATGTAAGGAGCAAAACATCAGTTTGAGAAGCTGTGTTCCACTAATTCATGCCATTAACACGTGGACAATAGAATAGCAGAAAAAGCAAAATGAAAAAGACATGACAAAACATCCACTTTATAATTAGTTTAAATCCGCAAGGACAACTTAAATTTTTGAAAATTTCATTAATTTATAGAATTTTAAATTAATAATTGCAATATTTGTAAACAATCTCTTTTGAATCTTAAGACTATTATCTTGCTTACACAAACATTAAAAGTTTTCTTTTAACTAATATTGCTGAAATAATATATAGCAGATTTGTTAAACATGGGTTCAAAAAGTTCGTTGAATTTTTATTTTCATTTATTTTCGTTGTTTTTTTTAATGCAAGTGAACGCCATGGTATTTGTTGCTTTGCGGAAATTAAGGTATTTAAAATTGCTATCGAGAGTATAAAATTACTTGAAAATGTTAATTTATGGTTTGGTTATTAATGTGTGTGCGTATCACCAAGATAAATAAAATCCGCAAATTCATTACTAACTTAATGTGAATACTATTAGTAATTTGATGTTTGATTTCATGGTTAAATTTTGTGCTGTCAAAAGTGAACCTCTGCACTGTTAACTTCTGAGCTGTTTCTCAGGTCCATATCCTATGCGAACAGGCAGCTCATGGCCGAGATCCATTAGCAGCGACTTCCACAGCATGGGCCACGTGATCCACGAAAGCGAGCATGCGCAAGTGGCTGTCAGCCACTTGAACGGCAGCGATGTTGACAGCACAACTGCTAGTAGTCCACCCCCGCCCAATGATGATACAGACAGGAGTCCAGAAAGAGGATGCGTAACAGGTATGCAAAAATACTTCAGCTAATGTTTGTGTGTGTGATCAGTATAAAAACCAATAATGTTTATATATGTCGGACATTAAGAATTAACATTTTCGAATATCGTCCTCAGTGAATTTTTCGTAAGATTTTTTTTAATTGTTTGGAGTATGTTTTCGTTGTCAGAGATTTTTAAACATTCAAGCAAGATTTTCTGCGTAGTTTCGGAAAATAATTCCATATATTTTTTTTATTTAACTATACTTTTGATGTAGAAACAGGGTCTTCGTCATTTTCTACATCATTCAAAAATATTGCGTTCTATACACAACTTTAAGAATTTAAACTATCTCAATGTAATTTTGATCACTTTTATTCCCAAGACGTATTTGATAGAGGTGATTATCAAAATAATGGAAACACTTGTGAATAAAAGGGACATTTAAGAATTCGCTTCGTAAGCATTAAAATATAATCTTAGCTACCAGATTTTTTTACATAAAAAATACATGTAGTATGAGAGTGCTTTAGTAGAGTTGTCTACGCTTTGAATTTCTGTCAGAAGCGTAAAATGTCAGACCTCACAGATTTTCAGAGAGGCCAAATTGTAGGATCCCGACTAGCTGGAGCAACCGTGACTGAAACATCCCAGCTCTTAGGCGTTTCTAGAGGAAGAGTATCTAAAGTCATGACAACATACACACAGCGTGAAAAGACAAGCTCAGCAAATCAAAAAAGTGGACGGAAGGAGAAGGAGTGAAAGAGACCGACGGGTATAAAAGCGGATTATAATGTCTAAAAAAATATAACTGCAGTCAAAGTGACCGCAGAGCTCAATCAGCATCTGGATTCTCCAGTGTCAATAACTACAGTTAGAAGATACCTTCACAAAGAGAACGTCTACGGCAGAACAGCTATTCCCAAGCCACTTGTCACAGATGCTTATGCCAAACGTCGTGTAGAGTGGTGCCACAACCACAAAACCTGGTCGATGGATAAGTGGTAGACTATTATATGGTCAGACGAATCAAGATTCACACTTTTCCCCACAACAGGATGTGTACATATCTGGAGAACACCTGCGCAAGCGTATGATCCTGACTGCCTCCTTCCATCTGTCAAGCATAGAGGTGGATGGGTCATGGTATGGGCAGCCGTGTTATGATTTTCTGCTGGTCCAATCATAACCCTAAAACGAAGGATCACTGGGGAGAAGTATATAGAAGTTTTAGCTGACCAGGTCCATCCTATAATGCAAACTTTGTTTCCTGCAGGAAATGGAATTTTTCAAGATGATAATGCCCCCATTCATGCAGCCAGAGTTGTTTAATCATGGTTTGATGAACATGAGGATTAAGTGGAATATCTACCTTGGCCCGCGCAGTCCCCAGATCTCAATGTAATCGAACCTTTGTGGTCTATTTTAGAGCTTTCAATACTATTGTTGTCTTATTAAAAAATAATATCTTGATTATTATAATGAAATTCTTATTTAATTATTTTTAAATTTAAAAATGATATTTTTCCACTTAGACTATATCAGTTGGCAGGAAAATAAAATTATCGATTTTCAAAATCGTAATTGAAAATTAAAGTAAGAAAAAAATATACAGAACATTAATGGAAACCTATTCGATAAACCAGAAGATAAAAGGAATGAAGAAGTAAAATGGAATCATATTCAGATCTTACTCCAACTCCTGATAAATTTTTGTGGCTAACACATCACAATAAACACCGACTCTAGAGATAGAGGTCTAAATACATCAGAAGTACCAAATAAATCCATACATATTTAATAAAATCATCTAAAAATGCAAAAAAAAAAACATTTGCTGTCATTCCGGGTTCTCAGGAGTTCAGAAATGTTGCGTACTTAAAATTTTGAGATATTTTTCTTATAATATAGAACCAGTTTCACATAGAAATGTTAATTTTTTATCCCTATATTTCAGAACAAAATGAATGTAAGTGCGGTGGCAACACTAGCTAGTTTTCTATAATCCCAAAATCTTATTATATTATTAAAATTGGTGGGCTAATAAAACTGAGTCGATCATGATCAATGCATTCTCCGAAAAAATAACTACTACATTTGTTGTTTTTTCCTTTTATTATCTCAAATTCCACTCACAATCATCTTTCGAAACAACATCTTGTTCTTCTGGAGAAAAAGAAGAATTTTCAAACTGATCAGACCTTAAGTTAAAATCATCGAAAACCCTTTCAAATTGAAAAGAAACATAAAGAAGATTAATTAATAAAAAGGAAACCAGTGTATTATTAAAAGCAAATACACAGTTTTGAAAAGAATGGTGGTGAAATATATGGCAACAAATGTGAAGTTTGATCCTTGGTCTGGGCAAGATCGAATCAATCTTTCATCCTTTCAGTAGGTCGATAAAACTGTATAATCAAACATGCTTAGCAAATAAAGACTAGTGGTTTCAGATTAGGCTGAACACCTTACTGGGATATATGCTTCGCACCTCAGGGTTCTCGGTTAAGAAAACAGATATAGGCGCTATAGGCCTTGCCCCCCATATAAACCACTTAGTTTAGTTTAAGTATGAAGTTCTATAAAGAATCTGATTAAAAATCTTCGACCTGTGGTGATGTTGAAAATTTGACGCTTTGTAATGGAAAAAAAAATCGAAAATATATAATCATATTTTAAAGTTACTTAATTTGATCCGCTTCTAGCAAATCATGTTTAAAACACACCGTGAAAATTCCAACATTCACAAATTTCGAAGTATGGAAATTTTATCTGTGACATAGGAAACCACGTGTTTTAAACAAGGAGTGGAAAACAAAATACGATATCTCAGCTGTATAGCTTTGTTATAGCCTAATCAAAGATGCTATCGTTTGATTAGGATCGGAACAATAAAAAGTTTAATTCTCAGAGAAGATTTCTCTACCTTTCTATAGTTTTGTGTGTTCCTCAAAATCCCTCTGAGTTATATTAATATTTTCCTGAAAATTTAAATTTCAGAATTTTAGGTATCCAAAACCTTATGCTTTGATTTAAGAAATGTTGATCTTTTAACTGTGTGTGTTCGAAATTATAATTATGACAAGGAATGAAAGATTTATTTATAAATTTGCTATCCAGAATGAATTATATTAAACTTCAAATGAGTTTTCTAAATCTATTTCTGGAAACGTTTATTCGTAATACTATCATGTTAATGGAAGCGTAATCTCGTGAATACTTGTTAGACCAGTGATAAAACTAAAATTCTCTTCAAAATGTTTTCAAAATTTAAATTTGAAGAAATATGCGTTATGTTGAATTCTAATTAAAATTAGAAATGTACTACCTGCCATTAAAGTTGCTTCATCAGGAAGAAAGGCAAATAACAAAATTATATTTGTTGGACAAATACATTATATTGGAAATAACAAGTGAATAAGTTTTTAAGAAATTCAGAAGAATAAATCATGTGAAATCAATATACAAAACAAGCAATAATAGCATTCATGCGACTAGACATTGAATCAAACAGAGATTGAAGGACTTGAACAGGAACAGCTGCACATGCCGTTTAAGCATTATGTTATTGTTCATCAACTGTGGTGTCTGCTATTTAGTGTGTTGTTCTGCTGCCAGTGACTAGATGTCTTTCATTGGAGACAGATAGGACGAACATGTTGGCCAGAGCAACATTCTAACATTTTCTGTATCAAGAAAGATACATAAACACTGGCAACAAGTTGCCATGTCTTATCTCGCTGAAACGTTTCGTTTCCCAAAGCTCGAATGTGGTGTAAAGGCACAGGTCATAATGCAAAATATATAACGTTCATTGTTCAAAATGTTGTCAATGCGAATAAAGGGTATGAGTGTGCACCCCCATACTTCCTTGTACCTAGCATAGTGATGGGGTCTACCAGCTGAGTTGTAGTAACTGGTAGCATGCATTACTTCGCTGAAACATATCTTTTATCAGAGCTGGAATAGTGTAAAAGCACAGGCCATGATACAAAAAACATATGTTCATAGTTCAAAATGTTGTCAAGAGGCGTGTGTGTGCACCAGCTTACTTACTTGTACCTATCCGAATGATGGGGTTGAGCGGAGGCAGCTGGGAAGGAGTAATTGTAGGTGGCAGTAGCTTGTCACCTTATGAACGACTTGACTCAGGGAAGATGAAGTGGCTTTATGGAAATAGGGACCATTGAATCCATGCTGGTAATATATACCTATCTTCTTAAAATTAAGCAATAGTGAACCTTTGAGTTCCAGCATGATGTTCAGTATGACCATCTAAGGCTCATCGATTCCATATTCTGTCAATAGTCATTGGATCTCGATCGATACGAGCAACAATACATTCATATATAGCGGTATAGGCGAGCCCCGGACAATACTTTTAATTTAAGGGGTTTGAAATACTCGTCCATCACCAAGTGCCTCGTCATTATGAACTACAGTCAGGTGAAGAGGTAACACCTGAGCTGGTACCTTCCTCTCCACATCCATCCCACACCAGCGGAAGGACTTTGGACGTCACATATTAACGTGGACACGTCCCCAACCCACGGAGCTCCAGCAACCCAGTGAGAAATATATTTGAAAATTAATTGTCAGGGAGAGAGAGAGAAAAAAATGTCTCTGTGAAGTTATTTTTCCCACAATGACATAAATATGTAGGAAAAGCCCTATTTACAGGCATTAACTTGACTAATAATGTGTTCCCTTATTTCATTTATATATATAAAGAAATTATTACGTAGATAGATAATACAATGAATTTCAAATCAGGAATAATTAAGATATAATTTATTTAAAGACATTCATTCTATCTTATTTAGTCTTCTTTTTACCATTGTCATTTGTCATTAGAAAAGTTGTGTTTATATTTCTATATTGGTATCCACCAATTTATTTTATGGCTTGGAATGAGAAGCAACGCAGACTTGCTATGAAAATTATTTTTATTAAAACTTATTCTTGTTTTAATAATAATAACTAAATAAATTATTATTATTAAAACAAGAACAATTTTAAAATATACAAAAGGGCACAAAATTTTACAATAAACTTGGAAACATAATATTTGTAGTTTAGTAGCAACTGAAGTTCAACTCCTTGTTTTCTTCTAATCGCTTGAGAGCGTAGGAGTGTGGGTTCGATTCCCACCGTGGCCCTGGGTGTTTTCTTCGTTATCTTCTGTGGTTGTTCATCTGTCATTGTGCTATTTGTCCTTTTATCGACGAAGACTTACAAGCGGATCTGAAGAATCAAGCATACAAGTCTGAATATATGTAATGTAATAAATAAATAAATCCTTGTTTTCTGTTGTTGTTGACGTTCGATCACTATTAAATTCTAGTAGCCACTCTGATAAAATAATTCTGTAACGATTCTTACGATATTAATATTATATTTAAGGATATTGATTTCTTTTTGTGTAAAAACTGTATTCTTGCCGATCAGAAAAATATTGCCAATTAGAAAATCTATGAAGTATTAGATGTTGAGAAAATGATTTCGTTATATCAAAATTTGTCCCTACATAGCAGATAGTCTAAGAATTGAATGCCAATGTAAAGCAATTGAACATCAAATGCGTTTTGCATTCTGAGAAGATTTTTAAAAATGTTGAGCTATATTCACGTATCGCGATGACCAGAAAACTTGAAATTTCGTAGACACCCACACATACAGACGTGAGTACACAAAAGGTAAAAAATAATATATATATATATATATATATATATATATATATATATATATATATATATATATATATATATATATATATATATATCTTCTCTTGTTCTACGTATATCATACATCATACACCGTATGATGTATGATATATGTAGAACAACCGAACATCAACAAATATTATATACTAGCTGGGATCGAACTTGAGACGTAACTATTTGAAACCTTGCTTTTACAATGAATTTTGTTTTCTTTCTAAAACGTTAACAAGAAAAAATAATATTATCTCACAGATTCATAATTATTTACTTGATATAATTATTTTTCCATAACTTCCAAAGTATTATGCTGTTACAATCGGTAAAATATCGCAGACTATTATAGATTTCATCGTGTGATAAAAACAGTATGGTACACAACTCCGCAAACTATAAAATTTAACTATCAAAACATTTATTAAGTATTTTTGTACCGTTTTAATGTGAAACCTTTGACCCGCGGTTTCATTTTTGGAAGATAATATGCTATATTTGGATGAAGAGCATTGCTCGAATATTCAAAAACTTCGTAAACGGCTACACTTTATTTTCTTAGTTGGTTTTTACTTTTTGTGTTTTACTTCTGCATAATGGGCAGCTTAACAGCAGGTGGCCGTTGTAAAACTTGTTAATATCCACTGCCTTTCGGAAGGACTTTTCACAGATATTGGACAATATTCACATGTCGCAAGATAGAAAACCGTAAAACACCCTATCAACCCCTCTGACAGATAGGCATGCAGAAGCGCAACATCTATCTCCCGTTGTTCAACAGTGGCTGGGATTAAACCTGGGACCTTATGCTTCGAAGAGCACTATCCTACCAGTTGGCCACAGTGAGTCCTTAACTTTTTGTTGTACAGAAGTGTACATAGATAGCTAGATAGATAGTAGATAGACTTCATTTTTTGTAAAATGGGGAGGAAAAAAAACGAATCGTTTGTTTTTAAATGCATTTGTTAAACAGGAATAACGTGTTTCTTTTACTAAATTTTTTAACGAGACAAAAAAATGTAGATTGATTCACAATAATAATGATTGTTGTGTATTGATTAACAAATGTATATTATAGAATAATATTTGGATCGTCCGTCAGATTGTTCTCTTGCAAAGATTGTATTAATATCTGTAAAGAAAAAATAATTATCCTGTACTATTATTTAATTATTATTTTTTTGCAGATGAAACGCATTTTATGTACTATCAAATTAAAAAAGGTTATATAAAATTGAAATTTTTTTAATAAAATTAATCATAAAAGTTATATATGGTTAATTTTATATATGATTATAAGGGAAACTTATAATTAATTTTATATAATTTTTCACAAATGTATTTTCATCTTTTTACTATCTGCACCCATATGTGAAGGAAGAAGTCATACCTTTTCATTTCTATTTTCAAATTACTTGCTTTCACAAACGTCCACTATCTTAATATGTCATTTCATATTTTTTCTCAATAAGCTACAACTTTCTCATTTCTGTTGAATTAACATTCAGTTATTTATTTCAATAAATTATTTTTAAATAATATGCTCGAAAAACTTATCAATTATATACATATTTATTTTTGGGAAACTTTATTTAATTATCATTTTTTTATTTACAACGCATTAATATAAACAAAACCATTGTACTATACCAGTCGGTTGTATGTCCTATCGTTGCATTTGTAGTAAAGCCAAATATATGACCTGGATCCCTAATTTTAAATTGATTCTGAACCCCTACTCCCGATGTGGGAATCGAACCCATGAATATCTGAAATGAAGACGAGAGTTCTAACCATTCAGCTGCCATTTTAGCTATACTATCAAGATATTTAATCCAACAGTTTTATGAAATCGTTGTAAAGACTAAAAATCACTTTTAAAGTGTTCATAGTAAGATGATTTTATGAGTAAAACAAGTAGTAAAAAGAGAAAAGAGTAGTAAAAAAAAGGCTTCACAAATCCTTAAAATATCGTCAATACCGTTTGGAATTACGCTAGAGAAACGAATTTGTCATTCCTCCCCTTTGAGGGGACGAAGTTTGTTAGGTTGCGGAAAAGCCTAAAGTCGAAATAAAAAGGTATTTTGAAAAACATTCTATATGGTGGTGACATATTTTTATGGATTTATTGGCAAGCTGCTAATTCCAAATAAAAGCGAATTTCAAAGTTAAATTGTTTGTTAAATCTGCTATTAGCAATATTGATAGTTGTAGCAATGTTTTGCGATTTATGAGTTTAGGTTTAGATTCAACTGTATTAAAAACGTCAAAGGAGGAGAATACTTATGGATGCATTGTTTATAATTATTTAAGATGCTTGTGATTTGTCCCAATTTTGGCAGTTCCTTCAATCTTGCACTCTGAGACAGCTAAAATTTTCTCTTATGATGAATGATTAATATACTCTTAAAGAAATTGATAAAAGATTTGACATTTTTGTATTAAAATGACACATTTTAAGACAATAAAAATGGTTTTATACTTTAAAAAAATTAAAATCGTCATTTTTATATTTTTGTAAAAATTTAGAATATGTGAAGTAATGTATGATATAAAAAGATGAGAAGGAACAAATTATCATTAAAATAATTTTTTCTCATATAAAAACACAAAATGCTTTATGACATTTTTCCCTTCATCAAAATATTTGGTACACATCCATTCAGGATATATATAGTATGAAATATGTTCATTTTCACATTTACTATTTAAATAAAAGGTAACCAAAATTGAAGTCTGAAATTAATAGAAGTTTTTAGTTGCAGAAACAAAAAAATAAAATATTACCATTTTATCTTTAACATCAGCAATTCCTAGTTTCGAAAATTTCTGTTGATATTTATGTTCTATTAACGTTAGTATATATTCACAAATAATATAATTGTCTTTATTTTAACAGACACAGTTCATTTGAACTCTAATCATCCTTCCGTACCAACTCCCCCACACTCCAGGCCATTATCACAGTTCTCTGACAGTAATATTGGAAATAGTACTGAAAAAATCAGTAAGTATTCCATGTATATAACAAATTCGCAAAATTAAATTTCTGTGCATATCTAATTCACTATAAATACAGATTTTATTATTACATTTTTAAGAAACTTTTTAATCATAGTTAAAAATATTTAGAAATATCTCTACAACAAAACACAATTATTTATTTATATATAAATGTATATTATTATTTATATAAAAATATTATTATTTATATATAAATGTAATTATATATATAATTTCTTATATATATAAATATGGATTTAATACTTTCACATTCAGCATTTTTTTCTACATTTTAGTTTAATCACTTATGCATTAAAGTTTATTTTTAAAGTTAACAAGAAAACTTAAAATTAACATGTTTGTTTCTATTTGTTATCTTCCTCATTAAAAAGTTACAATTTTTAACTGAAAGATGGTATAATTTTATTAAGAAAAAATTCATACCATCTCTATTTTGCAAGTATTTTGCTTTTAAAAATTGTTTTCTTTTATATATTTAAATTTATTTGTCTATGTTATAATAATATAGGAATAGTAATAATGTGAGTTAAATTATTGAAATTCTTTTCTTCAGATCATGCTAAATTATCAAATTATTCATCATTAAATAGTAATTTTTAACATGTAATATTTTTAGAGAACTATAAATATCTGACTCATTCGTTTGTACAAATTTTATAGTTGGGAGTACACATAGCTTTTTTATTTTATTTATTTATTTTTTGCATATTCTTTTGTAATATTCACTAACAATTAAGTAAAAATAATTCTTGGAGTGTTGTTAATGGTAGTATGATATTGAAATTTGTTATTAACTTGAAGATGTGTAACTGATACAGCTGTTAATATGAACAACTGCAGCTGAAAAATTATTTAAGAATTTATACTGAGAAAGCTTGTCAAAGCATAGATTTAAAGATTCTAAAGTTTGTAACATAATATAGATTAAATTAATTTACACATTTAGATGTATTCATTAACATATAAATAAACACATTTTTTTAATTTTGCATAAAAAATAATTTTTATTTAAGTAAATGTACAGTAACAGTTGTACACATTTATATATAACAACATGTGTAAGAATTTCAATTTAGAAATAAGTATTTTGCCTTATAATTAGCTATGTAGCAATTGAGATTAATAATCTAAGTTTTGAAAACTTAAGAAATCTTGCTGTTCAACATAGTGGCTACTTATTTTTTTAAGTAATATTACAGCTTGATGTTAACACACCATTATTTGCAAAATAATAACGATACATCTTTTGTGGCCCAGTTAAAAAAACGTTTTGTTATTGCAATAAACTTATTCAAATATAATGTATTTATATCATATTAACTTATTTCAGAATATGCTAGAATTTCCATAGTAAAGTTGGTTAAAAATAATTTCATTTATATATAAATTGTTTTTGTTGCAAAGATATTTTAAAATACATTAACTATGAATAAAAAATTTCTTAAAATTTTAATGTGCGTGTGAGTGTTTTTTTTTTTTAAATCTTAGTTAAGAATTTTTTTATTATAATATTGAAAAATTAATTGATTAACTTCTGGAAATCATTTTTTTCAAAGTAGTTTTAAATATTTAGCTCTATAAAAAATATTTCCTAAAAAATTGTATATTTCATGCAAAATTTATATTTATTTTCCCCCCAAGATGTTCGCTTGCTGTGGGACTTTCTCCAGCAACTTCTGAATGATTCTCAGCAGAGATATAATTGCTGCATCATATGGAAAGATAAGTCCCGTGGCATCTTTAAAATTACTGACCCCCACCGTCTTGCATCTCTATGGGGGAAACAAAAAAACCACTTGAACATGAATTTTGACAAAATGTCACGTGCCCTCCGTTACTACTACAGAGTTCGAATCCTCCAGAAAGAACCAGGGGAGAGGCATTGTTATAGGTATAAATTTAATTTTCTTTTCATATTTTTATCAATACAATTTTAAATTTGCAATACTTCTTAAGATCTTATTTGAATTTTGAACATAATAACTTACTGAAGTCATGATCTAACTATAATAATTTAATGTTCTAGAATAAATGCAAGTATTTATTAACTAATTTTGTTCAATTTAAATGAAAAAGTTAGCAAATCAAAAGTATAAATTATTTGCAACAACTGCTATTTTAAACATGATGTACTGAAGGACATGAAGAGTAAATTTGAAATTTGTTCAAAAATTATAAAATATAGCTCCCTTATTTTACAGTTCAGTTATTATATATTGTAGTTTATTCTGTATAATTCATTCATTCATTATTTGAAGATGATGTCAGATTAATTTAAGTAGCAAAGCTGGTATTGAATAAGATATTATCTATAATTATGTGTAATTTTTTAGATAAATGTTTGCCTAAAAAACAGGCATAAATAAATAAAAATATGTATTGATATATGAGAATAAAGATATAGCAAGATACTTGATTTATGTCTACAGCATTAAAAAAATTCATTTGGAAGCAGAAATTTTAGAAATATAAATGAATGTTATAGATTAAACAATATTTTAAATCCTTTTTCAATAAAATTTTATTAGGTTGCATCTTGAATAATCATAATTTGTTACATAATTGAGAATATCATTAAGTAATACAAGAGAAATGAAATTTAAAATAAATACGAAAGATTTTAAAAGCTAATTTTGTGTACATGATCAAAGCTAGTTTTTGTCTTAGAGCCATTAATTGCTATATTTTGAATCTTAAATTTTGCACTTCAGATTCTTACGGCATCCAAATGAACTGCGTCACTGCAAACAGAGAGCCCTACTCACACGTGATTGTGAAAATGGTATGCAACATGGACCTCCTACAGAGTGCAATGATATAGAGGCAGCTTTGGATATGAGCATTAAAGAGGAAGGCTCATCACCCGGTGATGTCGATTAAATAATGGTTGTGCTATAAATGGAAAAAAAATTTTTCCACATTTTTTGGACTTATTTATACAATATTTTTTATTATTCAATCAAAAATGTTGCTAAACATACTAATTGCGTTTTCTGTTATTTTTTAAAAAAATTCAAGTCTCCAAGCTAAATTATTTAAAATTTAATATGATTAATCAACACAAGACTGTTTTAATATATAATACTTAAAGTATGCTATTTGAAAATATGAAGCATATTTATACTTTTGTCTGTAGCCTCTTTTTAAATTATAAATTTTTTTTAACTGCACATCTTGCTGCAAGAATTAAATATATGCTAGAAATTTGAAAGATCAATTTTAAAATTAAATTTGAAAACATAAAATAGAAAAAATCTCATGCTCTGTTTGCTTAGTTATAAACTATATTTATATACTTAATTTATTTTGAAGAGAGAATTTACAACTTCATATTTAAAATATTTCAGTGAACTCATTTAAGTGTACAAATGATTCTTGCTCAGATAAAATTATAAATCATTCCTATGTAAATTGTAATTTGAACAGATTTATAACATATTTTTCTACTGTTATATATTATACTTTTTAATAGTATTGTATTGCAGCTAAATTATCATTTGTATATACATATTTTAACAATTTGAAAGCTATAAAAAGTTTTTTAGGGTCTATTAAAATTTTCAAAGTAAATAATTTCTTTGTGTTTAACTATATGAAGTGTGTGTGAATGAAAATTTTTTCTCTATTTACATATTCCTTAATTTCATATAAAATTTTACAACTTTTTAAGTTTTTATAGGTTTTTTTGTTAGAGTAAATCAAAATGTTTTTGCAATATCCATGTTTAAAGCTTGATTTATTAAAAAAATTAGTCTAAAAATTATTATTATTATTATTTTGCAAAATAATTTATTTCTGCAATGATTGCACATGTTAACATATCACAAAATGAAAGTTTAATTTTAAATATCATTAAACACAATTATACAAAACAAATATTCTAAAGTATTCTTAAATTTAAATTCATGATTTTTTTAATTTAATGTTTAAAAGTATCTTTTTAATTTGAATACAAAAATTATTTGATGTTTTAAAATTACATAAAGCAAAAAACCATATCCATTATATAAATAATATAAAATGTTTAACAATTTACCTAAGTTGACACAATTGTATTTTGTAATTAACTAAACTATTACTGATTAATGTAATACTGATTTTTAATTTTCCCTCTCCTTATAATTTCATAAATTAAAATTTTACCCTTTTTTGTAAAATATTTATTGTAATTTAAAATTACAAAGTATTTGACTAATTTAATTTCAAGTAATACCAATGTTTATTGTTTTTGAGAGAATTTGTTTCATTAAAGAGAGACAACAGCCAGTTATTTTTTGAAACATAATTATATATTGTTCATGTATTATATATATTGATCTTATAATCATGTTAGAGTTTTTGTACCTGAGAAATATGTATGTGAAAAAACTTTGTAAATAAATGCATTGTTTTCACTAATTTGGATGTTTACTACTTATATTTACAAACTTTATAAATAGGAAAATGCTTTTAGTAGGTATTATGCACATTAGTAGGTAAATATTAAAAAACCTAATGTATCAAAACACAATAAATATTATCTTATATGCTGCAATCAGCTGCTTGTTTTGCTCAGTCTGCTTTGAACTATTTTTGGGCAAAATTCATTATTTTATTGATCTGAATTATAGTTTGTTTTTATAATCTTTAATGATATAAAATGTTAGGAGATGGTTATGTGAGTTCTAAACATTGCTTCATTATATAAAATATATATATATTAATTTTTTATGTACCCATTTTTAAGATAGATAAAAGAACACTCTGAGCTGAATTAAAATTAAAGAAATAAAATTAATATTATTCTTAAGAAAATCAGTTTTCAATTAAAAGTAAACAGAGAAAATTTTATTGATTAATATATATTAAATCTAGTTTCTTAACATTAAAAATATTTCAGATTAATTTAATTATATTCTGATGTTTTCTTGCCAAGCAAATATGCAATTAATACAACACATAAACCGTTTTATTAAAATATCATCAAAATTATGAAGATCTTTTTCTTCCCCCAACTTTTGAATTGTTTTAGAATAAAAGGCAACATTTTTGATGTCAACTCAAAGTTTGCTAATTCTTTTGTTATATTTGTGATTTATTTATTCTAAGGTCAGTTCAGATGGAGAGAGATGAAAATTTAGCTATATATTATATAAATGATATTTAAAAAATTTTCTTTTTGAAACTTGAAAAGTAAAATTTTGATTTTGACTCATTATGATAAAACCATTCCTCATTAAAATTTTAAATTATCATAATCTTGGGGAAAGGAAATTTTTAACTCCTTTACAAATTTTCTAAATGAGTCTGGCAACTTCTGTGATAAATATAATAAATATTCAGTGAAAATGAATATCTTTTTAAAAAGCATGCACAAACTTCAACCACTTTATACATCTAAATTATTTTATTTTTGAATCATCGCTTGAATATTTTAAAAGTAACTTTACCATAATCGTTTTGTAAACATTAAATAAAACTCTTCTTATAATATTTGATAAATAGCTTTGAGTATCTGTTCACAAGAAAATAGAAAAATAGCAAAATTTTTATGACTTTTCCAGATTTATAAAATTTGTATAAAAATTATATTCTAATTTCACTAAATGTAATTCTTCCTTTTTCAATTTCTAAAATTTATCCTTAAGATGTTAATATTACACTTGGCTAAAATATGTTTTCATTAGCATCTACAAAGGAAAAAAAATAATGCTGTATTTTCAAAGGATTTTTATTAAAATTTCTGGATATTTTATTATTTTTATGTCAAATCTAAATTTAATTAATGTAGACACCTTTATTATATTTTTTTATTTAATTTTTTTTAATAAATGAGCCATTTATTTTCCAAGTGGCCTAACTCCATTTTTAAATTTTTTCTGGTTACCATGGTTACATGAATAACATAATGTTATTTATCAGTAAAGCATTTCAAGTTGCTTGTATTCCAAGCAAATACGATAATTACTTGACGCATAAGTTTTCAGAGTTAGTTGAATAATTGAACCGTACAGTTTGAATGTGGCTTAACATTCTATTTATACTTAAATAAATATATTTACTATTGAAAATATCGGAAAACAATGAGGAAGGTAATTTTAATTAATTAGGTAATATTTACAAGTTAACCTCAGTTTTTGGACAACTGTGTTAGTTGAATAACCAGTGCATTTAGTTAATATAAAACTTAATATGAAATTTTAGAAATTATTTCACCCATGGGGAAGAACAGAATATGACCATTTAGTTCAGATAGTGAAGATGAAATAGCAATTAATGATTTTAATAAAAATAGAAAAAGAAACAGAATTATAGAACGATATTCATCTTTAGGGGAAGAAGATATGAATAACAATGGAGAAATGATTGATGAATCATATATAGGAAAAATGCGAAAGATTAAACGGCATTGAGGAAAATGATATTGTACTCAAACTGGTACCCGAAACATTTTTCGAAAACAAAGATTGCCGTTGTCAGAATGCTTGCACAAAATTTATGATTAAGAAGAAAGAAAGAATATTTTTGAGGAGTTTTGGGATTTGGGAGATTTTAACAAACAAAATGTATAGCTTAACGAAGCTGTTGATTGCAAAATTGTGGAACGAAGATTTCCAACAAACGGAAAAGTTCCTGTCTGTAAAGAATTCTTTTTGGATACTTTTAAAGTAAGGGAAGGATGCTTACAATGAGTATTAAACTCTGCAAATGAAGACAATGGTTTACGTGGGATGATGGTTGGATCATTAAGAAAATTATCTGAGGAAGGAAAAAAGCATGTTTAAAAAAATATTACAGGTTTTCCTAAATTTGAATTCCATTATACCAGATCTCATAATTCTAATAGAAGATATCTATATCCCATCCTGATCTAACTCTTAGGAAAATGTTTAATTTATACAAGCCGTTAATTAGTGAACTTACAGAAAAATATTAAAAAAAATTTTATTTACATTTACACCAACAGCGCAAAAGTACATGTAAAATATGCTACTTATTAAACAACAAAATTAAAGCATCGAATGATGATGAAGAAAAGAATAAATTTACAGAAGAACACAATGTCCACTTAAGACTAGCAGAGACAGGAATTCACTGAAACAAGATCAAGAGCAAGTGTCCTGTAATTCAGATTATTATTTTGCTTTCTAGTTCAACATGCAAAATGCATTACCGTATCCCGTTGATTACCACAGTAGCAAACTACCAACGCAATATGTATGTTCTAAATGTGGGTATTCACAATTTTCATAACCATAATGTTTACATGTACATTTGGGAATGAAATTGTTGCATCTAGAGGTGCTCAAGATATTGTTTCATGCATCCTAAAACATGTTAAAAATTGAAGAAATGAAAGACACTTTATAGCTTACAGCGACGTGCGCCAGGAAAAATAAAAAACATTAAAGTATCTTTAATGTGGGTAAAAATTGTCCGAACTTTGGAAAATAATGTGGAAATCATAGATCACAAATTTTTAATACCAGGACATTTGTTTTTACTAAATGATAAAAATTTTGGCGTGGTAGAAATGTCATTAAAAAATAATTTACTGTTTCCTGCCCCAAGATTATTAAAAAGTGTCATAACGGTAATAATTTTATTGTATATGAAATGAGACAAGATTTTGTATTAACAAAATTATTAGAAAATGTAATTTTTAGAAGGATAAAGAATTACGATGGAGGATCAATAAACTGGTTAAAAATACGTTGGATGCATTTTGTCAGAAATGAACCATATAAAATTTTCTATAAGACATCAATGAATGAAAATTAAAATTTTAAAGTCCTGAATTTATTCATGTTGGAATAAACCAAGAAAGTTCGAAAATATTGTATTGACACCACTGTATAAAAATATCAGTCAAATTACAACAGCAAAATTCAAGGACACAATTGACCTATTACGATATATACCACAGGAACATCATGATTATTTCAAATCCCTTTCACATGCACAAAATGTAGATGAGTTGTAAAATGTTTTGTAATAAATTTACGTTTGTAATTTTGTACGTTATGTAGTTAAAAAATGTTTTGAATCACATAAATTATGTTTCTGAAGTATTTTAAAGATATGTAAAATAAATTAAGTATTGTTTTTTTAATTTGAAGCATCTTAAATTATGTTGAATAGACTTGAGCAACTTCAAATTTTATAATGAATCTGGTTGTTAATTTTGAAAGTGGCCTAACTCCATTCTTGACCAAAAAAAAAATGCATATTAATCACTTAACAATTGCCACTATTTTAATATGCACAATAAATTTAACACCCATAGATACACTTAAGCAGTATGACTCATTAGTATCCTATACGTATATTTTTTAATTTATTGAAATGCAAACCCTTAAATATCTCGATTTGAAGATAAGTGGATTTAGGCCACTTTCAAAATAAATGCCTCAAATTGAGTCTTTTGATATGATAGATGTTTTCTGGTCACAATATAATCAAATGAATGTTCAAACTAAATGTAAATTTTTTAAATCATTCACTGAATATATTACAGATCCTCTGAGAAAAAATAAAACATTGTGTGTGCACCATAAAAAATTTCTTATTAATAACAAAATTGTATAGCAATTGTAATGTAGTGAGTTTATACCTTTTTTAATATATATTAATAACTAGGTATTTATTATTTTTATACTGGTATATGACTACATACATATACAGATATCTTTAATATGCTATTGATATAAAACGAAAAAACACAAGTGTAATGTAATAATTCATAACAATTAAGGTTTTAAAATGTATTTGTGGAATTTTTAAAAAAATTTTTTTACAATTCAAAAAAATTCAAGGTATAGAAATTTGTGTTAAACTATAAATGAAATAAATGCTAAAAATATCAGAAATTTTGTTTGTATAATGCTGTAGATAAACTTTGGTAACAGTATTTACAAAAATTTGTGTATGTAAATTTCATATTCTGAAGAATATAAAATAAGGTAATTTCATTAAAATAAAATGTGATATAGAAATACAATAGAAGATACAGTTAATCCAATAATTCACGTACTCTTGACAATAAACTTTCTAGCATATCAAAAGTTACTAGAGCTTTTTTAAAGACATCTGTTTGAAAGTCGGGAGGGATGTTTGGCAGCACTTCATTATTTACAGTTACAATTGGATTAATTTCTCTAGTCTTCTTATTTTTGTGTTCAAGCTCTGCATTTTTAGCTGCTTCTTTATAATGTGCCCTACTCAAATCGATTCCATCAGACAAGGATCGTAAAAATGTTTTGGAAATTTCTTCTTTTAAATTCCATATTCCAGTCTGATTTTTTTCCTTTCCATCTCTTAATAACAAATAACGAAGAAAGTTTAATGTTGTTATTATTTTATCACTATTTTCAAGAAGATCAGTCTCAACACCATCTTTCAGAATCAGTATTTTTTTCAAAAATGTCAGTAAATTTTTTCCAAGAAAATAAGAATTTAGAGTGTTAGTAATCAGATCAGCATGCAGATAATCTTTGTACAATTTAATAGCAAGTCCTTCTGCTCCAGAATGATTTGCAGTGCACACTGCCTGCATTATCAAATGATATCTACCTTTAGAGTCACACTTGTTGACATACAATTTGAAAAGTTCCACTGACAATTTTCTGAACTCTTGTATTTGAGAGAACACAGCAATATTCAGAAGACTCTTAGGAAACTTAGTAAATAAATCTAATTCAATCATATCATATGATATTTCTAGGTCATTTAATTGATTTAGTAAAACTTGAGCAAGGTTAAGTCCTTTAAAAAGCACTAAATTTTCAACTTTTGATAACAAAAGTGAGATGTACTTTAGGTGGGTTTTAAACAAATATTTGTGGCTGAATACAAAAGGCTGGAAATTAAGAGCAAGTTTTTCAACAAATATTAAATACGATAAATTTGCAAGAGCTAATGGTGGAACAATATCGACGTCTTCACAATCCTCATTTGATTTATTTTTACTTAAAGTAGATTGGTCATATTTAAATAAATCAAACACATTGTGGCAAATTTTACCCAGACATTTCATGTAATTTTCACAAAGAACACGAGTTGTGCTCTTTGGCTTTTTTTCATCATACACATGCAAGTCATGATATAAAAGTGGATGTCCATATAAGATCAATACATATCTTTGTAATATTTCTCGCTGAGTTTTGATTCTTATATCTATGCAGTCATTTTTCATATCTAAGGTATCAAAACTAACTTCCTTAACAAAGAATTCAATAAACTCATAATAATGGGATAAAATATAATTGGTGTCCATCACTGCTGGAGTGGCATCCAGCAGCAGTTTTTCTTCTCCTTGCAAGTCTAGATCTTCTGGCAGAGATAATGTTTGTATGTGTGCATTTAAAGTTGAAAGCACCCATTCTAGTGATTTACTTCTTTTTCCAGGTACTTTTTTCAAAGTTTCTTTTAAGGGATCGAGTAAAAGGCAGAAAAATGCATGTTCTTTAAAGGCATCTGCCTCTTCCATTAGAGCAACAATAACTTCCTTAGGAGAGCCATGGCATACTATATGTAACAAAATTTTCCTACAGAGAACAAGGTCTGACTCATGCTCCAAAATTGTATTAGTTTTCAATGTTAAACAAACTTTGTTTATCAAATTCCATACATTACTCTTTATGAATTCTTCATTTTCAGGATCTTTTAGAAATTCAAGAATCAATTCGTACTTTTTTTGCACCAACAGATTATAAAGATCGTCCTCAAAAGAAGATTTGGAAACCATGTTTAATGTTATCTGCAAAATGCACAAAAAGTAAACATAAAAAATAGGAGAAATATAAAACTTTTAAATTATATTATGACAATAATTTTCAAATATTAGGAAATTACAAAAACAATTTTTGAAGATTAAAAAATTTCTTTTAAAAAAATAAATCTTACTTGGTTTTTACAGATTAAATAGGAAGGTAGGTTTTTCAATGTTACTTAAGGTGAATTTCAAATTCTTACAATTATCGACACTTAGGTTGAACTCATAAAATGTTAAATTGAAGACCAAAGTGGTGATCATTGAGTTACCAGCTAAACAATATAATGAAAAGAAACAATTTTTTAATTATAAAACTTACATGAGTAAAAGTATATAATTTGATCAAAAAATATTTCATGATAATACTTCAAAGTTTATTAGTAATTTATAACACATGAATGGTACCATTTTAAAGTAGAAAATAGTGAATAGATTACATTATAGTTCATAAAAAAATGAACTTTGTATAAAGTAAAATATTTAGGTAGACAAAGACTTAATTTTATTTATATAAAAAATTATTTAATAAAATGGAAATAAAGAGGAAATGTATTTAAATGATATAATTTGTAAATTATAAAGCTTTTTTAATCATGATTTTTTACTATTTGTGTAAATATTATTTTATTTAAAAAAAATTGTGACACAAAGAACAAAATTAAGTCCTTTGTGTCACAATTAAAAAGTTTTATTCATAAATTTCTATTTTTATTCCAAAATAAGCTTTATAATAAAAGCACTCAAATTTTATCAAAGAATTCTGTGATATAAAGATAATTCAATTTGATTAATTATATTAAATCATCAAATGTTGAAAATTATAAGAGTATCTCTTAAGATTCATCTAAGTAACATTTATATAAGTGTTGTGTCTGACGCATTCTCTTATTACTATTGATAATTGATAATTTTAAAATCTGTGCTATTTTTAAAAATGATTTATTACTAGTAAAATTTAATGGGATATCATCAAATATCTTTCCAAAGAGTGAAATGTATATACACACTTTAAAAATATTATCTACTAGAAGGTATATTTTTTGGTAAAAAGTATTTCATAAGACACAGTATAATGTTAATAGCTCAAATGAAGCTTCTAATAATTTGTTACAGCTTTGTTCATTGGAGTTTGTAAATAGTACATATATGTTTTGCATTTTTTTGTCCATAATTAAACAAAAATAAATAAAATGTAAGGATAATATAAAATTACTATCTATCAAAATTAGCTCCTGTTAATAGTCTGTTGCCAGGGAAATAAGATTTGCTCCATTTTCGACAGGGAAAAACTGAAGAAAGGTTTCACAGTACTGAATATCATGATAGTGATTCAAGAAATCTTATTTTGCTAACTTTTGGAAAAAAATGCTTTATATATGTTAGTTATATATTACATAAATTTTACAATTTAAAATTAAAATTGATTTAATGCAAAAAATTTATAAATGAAGAAGATAAAACTAATTCATACAAAATTTTTTAAGACAAATATTTTCATAATCTTTCATTACTAATAACATTTAATTACTAAATTATTAGTATAATGTCTAAATTTGAATATTATAAAGTTTGATATGAATTTTCCCTTTGCAAGAGTGGAAACCTTTTATGTATGAAAATATATTTTAAAAAATTTAAATGAAAAAATGTATATTAAAAACAAAACGAAATTTAGTAATAACGAATGTTATTACTGACAATAAAAGTACATGTAAAAGGTTTAGTTCTTCAAATATTAGAATAACAGGAAGTACTGACAATATCTAGCATTTTAGAACAAGCTAAGAACCACCAATTTGTAACAACTGCAATTCCTATTTGAAACAGACAGCTTGTGTTACAGCAGCAATCAGACTACTTGGGAGCTATTCATATGTTATATTGCATGTATTTAAAGATATTTATAATTAAAATATAAAGTAAAAATAATTAAAATTACATATTTAAAAATTATTTTCATTACATGTGTTTCACAAATTTTTTTTCAATGTGATACACTAAGATTTTTTTAAATCTTACTTTCAACTTAAAATTTATTATATGAATATTAAAAAAAATTTTTATTGCATAAAGATTACAAATTTTATTTTATTTAAAATTGAAAATAGGCTCACATTAGTCATATCTGTTTATTAAATTCAATTAGAGGAATATGTATTTTAGCAGATTATCTATTAATGAAAAATAAAATTTTAAATTTTTATAATATTCATCTTATGAATCATAAATTTTTCACACACACGTGGCACTTAAAGAGAACTATGAAAAATTAATCTTCTTCTATATATTTTCCGTAATATATTTGTGTACCATGATACATGGTTTGGTTTATATTTCATCAATTAATTTGAATCAAACAAGTAGAAACATTTAAAGTAAGGGTAGCAGCGTATGATCATTCCCTCTGACAAGGCCTATTAAAAAATGAAAGATGTTGAAAAAGTAATTATTAAATTTTAAAAAAATCCCATTGTATAGCTTTTATTTTGTTTTAATTATTATATATTTGGTTTATATATTATTGTTTCAGAAAAATTGCCTCAGTTTTATAATTACAATAAAATTCTGTTACCAATAAGATTATTTATTGATAATCATTACTTAAAGGCATTTATGTTTTAGAAAATGACAACTAAAATATTGTGATTTAATGTCATTTATCAAGTCACAATCTTTCTTCAATCAATGCTGTAAGGTATAATTAATTTAAGAAAAATTGTAACTTTTGATACATGATAAAAATGTTTTTAACTATGTACCATTGTAAAATGTGAACTCAATAAAAATCAATACAAATATATAATTTAAAAATACCCATTTTACAAACTAACCCTGCCAGTTATGTTTAATTCAATAATAAAAAGGGAAAAAAAATTATCTATCTATAATAAACAAAATAGTAAAAATTGCCTAAAAATATCAGAAGCTAATGGTATCAGAAAGGTATTTAAAATTCAAATTTAACAGAAGATATAGATGTTCTACAATTTTTTATTTCCAAAAAATTACTACTAATTATTACATTAGCACTTTTTATTTGATTGTTATTTATTATGTTCAGTAGCTTAAAAAAATAAAATCATGCGGGGAAAGATTTTGTTTATATATATATATATATATATATATATATATATATATATATATATATATATATATATATATATATATATATATATATAAAAGATTAAATATAAAAAATATTAAATTGGAAAAATACTAAAATATACGATGCAAATGATGAGAAGAAGGCATAGAGACCTCGTCTTCATCAGGAGGGAAATGGTCAGCTATGCAAAATAAACACTTTTTTCTAACATGCACAAAGGACAAATGTCTAAAAAGCTTTGAGCAATTCCCCCAAAGAGTGTTCATATTAAAAGAAAAATCAAAGATACACTTTGTTCAAAAATTAGAAATATATATGCAGAAAAGTAAACATACTTATAACATATGAAACATACATACAGTAGGAAAAATACATAATACTAAAATCAGCAAATCAGATTGAATTTATATATTAGAATAATAGGAGAGTTGCCAAAGGTAAATTTGAAATTGGAATAAAGAAATAGTTGCCAGGAATAATTAAATTCAAAAGTTAAAGTGGTTTAGAAGCATGAAGTAAATCTGAATTTAAGATGTGTTAAAGGGGATTTAAGTTATGTTTAAAATGATAGAATAAAAGAAAATGAGTAAATGTAGGTGTTTTCAGGATTCTTGTAAGAACTTTTACATTTTGGCTACTTATAGAAAAATTCTGCCACCAACAATGAACCATCTGCTTGTCATCACATCCAATCATACATTTAACACAATTTATGATAAATTTTGATTCGCTCTACCTTCTGTGTGTTTAAAATCTTTATCACTGACATCACTTCACAGAAGAAATAAGAGGAAACATCTTTGCACACTATTATGACTTTAATATAAGCTAACAGAAAATTAGGACGGCAACATATGATAGCCCAACCCACAATCCATCCTAAAAGTACATTTATGTTTCCATCATTTTGCAATATCATCATTTAGAGCCAAGGGGAAATTTACTTTCCGGATGACCCTCGTAAAATAAGAATACGGGCTTTTTAATCATCTTCTTTCTTTAAAAATTTATTTAATTTATTTCGTTAAAAATTCAATTAATTTTTTTAATTCAATTTTTTCTATATTTAAATTCAATTTATTTCTTTAAAAAAATGCAAGTCAACATTTAAAATTTTAAAAACATAGAAGTCTTTTGAGATCTTATACTAATTAATATGCAATCCAACCAGTGTCAGAAATATTTTTGCTTAGTAATGAAACAAGTTTGTTACACACACACACATCTCAACATTAATAAATATATAATACAGTAAATACAAACATTATATTTATCTGTTTTAAAAGTTATATTTATAAATATTTTCAACAAAAAATTTCAAGAATTAAATGTCATGAATGGCAATTGTTTCACTTTTCTGTGATATATTAATTAATTATTGATGCTATAAATTTATTCATATTCTGAATTTAACTGACAGAGAAATGAACCATCAATTATAAAATAACAATCATAAGCAGATGATGCAATTAAAATTTTTTAAATATATTTCTTAAGAGATTGAAAATTACTTCTTGGACAATTTTTTCTATGATCACACATGCAATTTTAGATTTTTGAACTTATACTATACTGCATTACACATCAAAGCTAAATATTTATTATCAGTGATGAATATTGTATATCAATGAATATTATATATGATGAATTGCTTTATTAAAATCTATGAAATATTGAGAACTTAAATGAAACATTTTTTATTTAAATAAAATTTTTTAAGAGTAACACATGAGAATAATGTCAGCAAGTATATTCCAAAAGATATGAATTAATATATACTTTCATAAACCATATGAAGAGAAGATGAAATATGTTTTTTCATTCAATTAAAACTATTGTTGGGACAAACAGTAATGAAGCTAAATTAATGACAGAATAGTTTACTCATAATTTACTAAATAAATAAATAAAGCAGTAATTTTGAAGATGTACAGCAAAAATGCCTATTTTGTAAATATTCTAGTGAAAATAGTATATTAAATTTAAAATTACAAAAAAATCACGATAAAATAGATATTTTTAACACACTGCTTTTCCTACAAATATAATTAATACATTTATCATTATTTAGAATAAAGTTATATACTAATTTTTGTTTTGAACTCTTAATTTCAAATAATTAAACCAACAAAATACGGAAAGTGTGTCTTGTTATGAATAAAATACTTTAAAATTATTTTAATGAAGATTAAAATAAAAACGTTTAGAAAATTTGCCAAAGTTATTACTTAATTACTGTTATTTTGAGATTAATTTTACATAGTTAAAAATTATTCATCTCAGTCACATACTTATATTTCAAAAAATATATTTATGATGATCTATCACAATTAAAATAATTTAATATAAAATATGCGAATTAAAAATTTTGCTAGAGTGAAAGAAAAAGAAAATAAATGAAGCTCCCATTTATTTAATAGAGAACTCACTTTCTAAGCTTACAATCTTTTATATACTGAATACCCAAACCAATGATCAAAACCACAAATGACACAGTTGATCACAACAAATAACTCAAAACAAACGATTCTTTCAGTTCAGTTCCTTAATTAGAAAAATCAAAATTAAATAGTTTTTGATAATTAAGGAACAACTCAAATTAAATCAGCATAATATATTTATAAAGTGTGTTGTTTTATAAATTAATTTATTTTAATAAAAAATCCTATTAATTGTCCTATTACTATTACGGTATTATTTAATTGTATTTACTGAATAATGAATTTTTAACTTGGATATAAAAGATATTTTCCTTTGTTGTTCGTATCTTATTTGATTTATTGATTTTATTAGCTGATAACAATATTTTTATTTTTTTTACCTTTTATAGTCCGATCTCAATTGTCACCTGGGGAAAATCAGCTAAATTCATTTTTGTATGTGTGTGTACTGATGACCGTGTTAGAAATGTCGGCCCCTTTCGGCAAAAGCATGCCGCGTTAAGTATATCGAAATGGACACAAATTCTTGCGTAAGTTGATTTTTATTAAATAACAATTAGAACTTATAATTAAGTTAATTTTTTTACATTAAAATAGTGAAAATTTGGGGACTTCATTTACTACGCCATTAGTTCGTTAAATCTATGAGTGACATTATTTTATCCTATATAACATTCCATCATTAGGCCAAATAACTTCCTCGTTTAAGACACCTCTTCTAATTTGTACTGAATTCAGAGTTAAAATAGAAATTTATTTTACTCTCAATTCTAATTCAAAATGAGTATTGTCAAATAAGGATTTTATATCGTGCAAAAGTTGAAATCTGTTTAAGCCTAATTCGCAATGATTTTAAGTCTAAATAAATATTTAACGTATCTTAAAAACAAGTTTGCTTTAATATAAGAATTTAAATTTAGAAATAATTCACAAAAAATGCTAATAATTCATACCACGCTTACCAACAATTTGATTGCGTAAGTTAACTCGCAAAATGACATTTTTAAGTTACTGAGAAAACAATTTTGCGCTGTCAATAAAATTTGTTAAACTATGCTTAACTTTAAATAAATATAACAGTTTCATTATTCTTTCAATCAATAAAATGAAGTTTTTACTTTTGTTAAGGTACTAAAGTAATTTTGATATCTGTTTACATATCAATTGTCTGGTTTCCATTAACTTGGAATATTGTAGAAGAGATTGTTTCAGATACGACTATACATTTTTGTATTTAAGAAATCAGATTAACTTAATATAAAGTATAATAATATAACTATATGTTTAAAATTTTGATAGTTTTTACTAAACTTAAGCGATCAAAAGTTTGGAATTCAGTTATTCATTTGATGCTTATCATAACTGACGTATTGAGTTTTTTTAGGTGGTGGGGAAAACAAAGTTATATTTAAGGAATTTCTCATTCCCTCGAGATTCAATTGTAGAAGATATTTTCATAAATTTGTGATTCAATAAAATTGCTTTACTGATATGTAATTGTGTTGTGATTACTAAGTTGCTTAGATTTTGATATCGGCTATTTGCATTGGATAAAAGTATAGGTTTGATCTAGACGAAAATGCTGCGATTATGAAATATCTAATTTAACTTTGTTTAATATATTTGATTTATGTGAGTAAATATTTAAGTTTTTGTTTTAAGGCTTAATAACAAATATATAGTCATTATTGTAAATGCATTTAAATATTTTAGAAAGCTAAAATTTAAAGATCAATCCATTGAACCTTAAACTAGTGGCATTGTACATATTTTAAAAAATGATAAATGTATTAATTTTTAGGGCCTTAATTTTAAATCACATTTTAATTTCACTGAAATTTGCCAAACAATCAAAAATTCATTTTTGTTTGGGCATAGTAATTTATTTCAGTTAATATGTAAACCAAGTTAGCAAGTTTTTGATAGTTTAAATGGCTACTTTTTATAATTTAAAATTAACAATGGACTGATGAAATTCTTTTTAAAAATGTCTCAATATGTAATATTTCATCAATCATGTCAATTGTAAATGGTATTTTCAGAAAAGGTTTTCATATCTTCTATGGTATTTAAATTTTTTGGTTGTAAGTAATTTATTGAAAGTAATTTGGCATTTCATAATATATAGTAGAAATGACAGTAAATATTAAAAGTATTTACTATCATTGAAAAGAAAGGTGGGAAGATTTTAGGTACAATAAATGTTGATGATATAATGGTTACTGATACAATGAGTTGCACTGAGTATACAAAAAGACTAATTTAATTAAACATTAAAACTATTAGAATGAAATTTTTGTTGGTTCTACCTATAGTGCATTTTCTTATCAAACCATGACATGCAAAATCTTCAAGTGGGGGCTAGGTTTAGGCTTAAGATTGGCATGCTGTTAATTAAGACTAAAATCCTAGAGAACATTAACTAGATTGTTCTGATGAAGTGAATGGAATAGAAGAAAATTCTGTGAAAAGCCTTGGACCACAATAAGTTACCATGTCAATAAAAAAAATCTCAACAAGAGATTGAATATGTCAAGATGAAAATGTTGGTTGGATTAGTTAATCATCTTTAAATCAGTTTCTGTGACTGTTTGCCAAAATCTCTTAATTTTAAAATTCTCATTAATAATGAAAGCTATTTCTGCAAATAATATTAATGTTTTCTATGTGTAAGAATTATGTTAACTTAAAATATGTTGTTAATAGATACTTACGTAGTGCACCATTAAAATATGATTTCCTTTGTATTTTTTTTAAATGCAAGATTTAACAAAGTTTTAGTACAATTTTTCAAGTATTAAAAACTTGATTAAAATTATCGAGGACAATAAAAAGAAAAATTATATTCTAGTTTTAAACTTTAACTGTCATAAATAAGCTCTTAATATGTTTGTTGTGCAGTTAGGCATTTAATTTAAAATGTTTCTAACCGTACTGTGTGTACTTGAGTAATTAATATGGTTATTTTCAATAAGCTATATTTCATTTTTATCTTATTTTGCTTAATTAAAACTTGAAATAATTTGTATTTCATATGAAATTTTATATTCATATATTTAATGACTTTAGTCCACTTTTAATTTGTTTTGAGTATATTTTGATATGCATCACTTGTAACTTGTCTCTAGTAATTTCCACATATGTTTATAATTATTATGAGTTAATTATTGTATTAGTGTGTATAATTTGTATATTTTTTTAAGTTGCTTCATAAAATATATTTTAACAGCAATGCACTTTGATAATTTTAATTAAATAATTCGTTCTTCAAGTCTTCTGTATTGTATCTAAATAATTGTATGATCGCATTCAAATGAGACCTCTTGTGCAAAAAAAAATAATAAATAAATAAATCATAGCATTCTTTTCATGCTTAACTTTTATCTAAACATTAATTTTTTTATACTATATTCATATTATAAAGCAATCCTCTCATATAGGAGAGGAAGATAGAATGATCATAAAGTAATTAACTGCAGTGGTTAATTAAAGTGTTAATATTTCTATGAGAATTTTGCTATATTTGTATATGAAAAACTATTATTTAATTAGTTGTTACTGTAGTAGAATATGTTATATATAACACAATTTTTTTACTTAAAGTGCTTGTTTAGTGTAACACAGGATGTTCAATATGTAAAAAAAATTAATATTCTGTTCATTTATTTCTTGCCCACAGGACTTTTTTTCTAACACTTTTTACCTCGATTATTTGATAGATTTTTTCTTTGAGCACTTAATAAGATACATATATAATTTACAGCATATATTTGCTTTGTGTATGCCATAGAGCTTCAACTACTAATTTCTACTCAGTAAATAAAATATAATATCAATTTTCAGAATTATTTTCTCTCAATAGATCAAAAGTATACACTTTTTTGTACGCTGTATGTTAAAAGATATACCAGGTTATTAACAATTGAGCTATAAATCAAAATCAATAACTTACATTTTTAGGGGAGAAGTTTATTTTTAATTAAACACTCAATTGGTCCACTTAATAAAACATCAATATAAACAAAATCCAGCACAGGAGATAATCGAACAATGAATCAATAATTATTGAATAACATACATTTTTTTGAAGATCAAGTTTCTAACTAGTATTATAATTCATAGTAAACCTAAATGCATATATCAGATATTTCTATATGATGAAACATATATCTATTATAATATATATATAAATCTATGTCTATTCTGCTCAAATTGAAAATGATCACCATGAAAATGAGACCATGATGTACATCCCTAATTGATTCCATCTCGTGTAAATATTAGTGGCAATGAGACCACAGATCGACTGGCCAAAGAGGGTAGTGAGGAAGATTCGTCTACTGGTTCATCACTTACATACCAGGAACTTTAATGAAAAATCTAGACTAAATACAATCTGTCAAATTCCACCCGCACACCAATGGTACTCTGGAACCTTCTGGAAATAAAATGTGACCAAAAATCTGACTGCCTTGTTCAGATTCAGTGCACATCTAAAATGTTTATTGTTTGAACTTGTACAAAAAATTATCCCATTTGTAAAAATGCAGTGACCATCCAGCTTCTCCGAAACATATTCTGGATTGCATCAGATTTTCCAGGGAGAATTTATCCTTAGATCCCCTACTAGTTATCAAATTTCTGACTGTCAACAATTTATTGGAGTTGATCTGACACTCTTCAGATCTTTAACGAAGATAAGTCATAATACACACTTACACAACTTGCAGAGTAATTAAAAAAACACAAATTCAATTATCACTATCTATTCCTTTTATTTTGATATTTCCATAACAAAATGTAATTGTAAATATTTAAATTTTAATCATAAATGTAACACATAGCAAAAGCTTCAAGGGTTACTTTTTCCAAGTTGCTGTCAAAAGAACAATCTTGTGACTTAACCAAGGCAGTGAAGCACATATCTTTGCAAAAGAATTTTCTAACATGAAATCTTATGAATTCAAAATATAAATGTTCCCACTCTGGCAGGTCACTTATTGAGTTCCTACGTTTATCAACAATAAATATTAAAGTTATTATTGATGTGTTAATAAAAATTAACTTGTCAAGTTTCCTGCTAATTTTTTTGGTAATTTGATATTTTTTGAATAAATTAAAATCAAAATGCATTTTTGTGTAGCATGCATATTAAAACTCACTGACAGAGTTTTAATTGAAGTAATATATAATACAGACCTCTAAACTGCATTCTTTTTAAAACAGCCCTTGTAGTGTTTGCTGTTAGTTGTGATCTATTTTATTAAGATATTTGATTATTAATCATTCTGCTATTCTTAAAAATAGTTTATTATAAAAGTTTTAAACTTCATTTCTTTTATACATCAATATATAAAGGTAAGCAATTTAATTGATTACTAACAGAAAAATCTAAAGTGATTATAAGAAATAAATCTTTCAATTGTTATGTGTTCACTTTGATTTAAAAAAAATCTCAATGCATTTTTTAAATTTTGATTATAATGGTTGATGTTAGAAGATAATAATAGCTAAATTTTAAAAGAATTTTTGACACATTGCAAAGGTGGTTTTTAATTTGTTTGCTTTTATCAATTTGTGAGTTTTCAAGCAATTATTTTATCAATATTGAGTGAAAAGTAAATTATTAATTTAAATTAAAGAAATGAACAGAAATATTAGAAAAAAAGTCATTTAAAAACTTAATCCGTGCACTAGCTGGCCAACTTGTCTAGTGGACAGCGTGCCTGGAATGCACATAGGAAAGTTCTAAGTTCGAATCCCAATTTGGGCATGGGTGTACTTTCTATCTATCCTTTCTTTGTATAAATGGGTTGTTAATGGTTGCGCACCCTATAAATGGATACCTATGGCATGTGTGTACTGAGGAAGTTGAACTCCACACCAAAATATGATTCTGTTGGAAAAGTCGAGCAGTGCACCAGATAATGCCACCTAACTGGCACAAGACAACAGCCGTGCACTATTTACGCCTATAAAGAAAAATTAACTTTATTTCTAGTTTATCAGCCTTTGTGTGCAAAATGTGATCATAAAACATCAACCAAGCCAAAAGAATATTACCATTTTAAAAAATGTTATTCAAACTATCAATTAAAATTAGAACAAATTTTCACCAGGTGGAAAGTTGCATGTTATTTTTTTGGTAAAGTTGCATTTTAAAAAAAAGTTAACTTGTTTTAAAGATTGTTTATGTTATCGTAATTTGTTTATATTTTTCTTTAGGATTTGGAATTCTTTGATTTCGAAAATGCAAGTGAAGAAGAAATCAAAGAAGTGCATGCTATTCTTAAAGGACCTGGAAGTAATGGTTCTGTGGAGGTAACATATTTTGCATTTATTTTTTATTAGATGTTTGTTTTCTGTTCTTTAATCCCTTTAAAATTTGAAAAATATTACTTTCAGTTACCTTGGGAAATTCCGCTAAAGGAAAACTGTTCAGACTCTTTCCCTAAGAATGAAGGTATTTAAATTTTTTATTTTATTGTGTGTGCTTAAAAAATTTAAAAGATTATATTTCCTAGTTTATTTTAATTTTTAAAAGCTTTCTTCAATTATATATTGTTTCTTTAGGTGCGGTGGAAAAAGATCTTATACCTTCGACGAAAAACAACAAGACTATAGGTGCTGTGGTTGGTCCAGCCTTACATTTTGCAGCACCACCAACACCTTTATCACCTGTTGCACGACTACCGCCACCTGTAGAAGCATACATTGCACCTCCTACAACTGTAGGTCCTTATCCAAATCCACCATATTTTGTGTCTCGGACGATACCTTATCTACGTGCCTATCCTCATATGGGAATGCCATTCTTTGCTTGCCCAATTCCTGGGGCTGCAGGAGAAACTAGTCCCTTACCATCACCATATGGACAATTTGTGCCAGTAGTGCCTGCTACTGTTGCACAAGAAAAATTTATAGGACATGCTGAAAATGAATCTAATCAGAAGAACAGACCTGATAAGCAGTATAATCATCATAGCAAAAAGAAATCTAGTTCAGATTATTCTAGTTCTTTTGAACCAGAAACTGTAGATACATACAGAGAACCAGAGCTAAATAATGAGCAGGCATCTGTTTCTTCCCCTGTATCTTCCACAGCTAATAGCGAACGTCCAACATCTGTGCCTTTAGTGCCTTTACCAGTGCCACAACCAGCCTTCAGTGTTGCAAGTGGTACACTTCCTCTACATGGTTATCCACCAGGGCTGCATTCTCTTCCATACACACAAATGTCTGGTCCTCAGGCGCCTTCAGCTGCCATGTATTATGTTCCCGTGTTCAATCACCCTTATGGCAGCTACATACCTTCTCCACCGTCAGCTCCTATGGTGCTTCCTGTTAACCTTCCCCAAGAAACTGTAACTTCTTCCCCAGTCAACACAATCTGCAGCGAGGAGGTTCTGACAACCATAGACACAGCTCCGCCTACCGCACTTGCCAAACATAGTGAGAGCACTCCATACGTCCTATCAAATTGTGAACAAGTTCCTGCAGAAGAAACACAGTATATGGAACCTGTTGATGATAAAGTGGCATCTGATGCTACTGCCAAAAATGTGTCAGAGAGTGAGGATATTACAGACTGCAATTCATCCTCTGACTATCCCTTAAGTAAAAGTGTCAGCTCTTCTCCAGACTGCATCCCTGAAACAAGGATGGCAAGTGACTGTTATAGTAAATGTTTACCTGCAAGCGAAGAAGTCAAGCATGCTGGCCGTGATTCTTCGCGCTGCTGGGCAGATTTATTTAAAAAACCTAGCCTAGAAGTTAATGGCATTGATCGCCAACTTGCTTCCGAGCAGGTGCCTGAAAGTTTGAACAATTTGAAGAAAGACATTGCAAATGGGAAAGTTTATGTACCTGCTAGTGATGTTCATTAGGGATTTATATAAACTAGCAATAAATGAATTATTATCCATGTAATATATTTTGCATGAAAAAGCAATTTTAACGAGACTGTTTTCAGGTTGCCTCGTTTTTCTGAGTGATATTCTTGTTGTGATCCGATTGGTGGGTTGAGCTTTTGTGCATAAATATATTTAAATTATTAGATATAGGGTATTGAAGTTCTTGTGCTCCTTCACTCATATCTGCTACATTTCACTTGCTTTTGTGAGATGTGAAGTTCAGCTGTTGTGTGGTGTAAAGAAAATAACAGGACTGTGCTTTACTAACTTTACATTGTAAGATTTGCTGTGTTTTAATTTTTATCTTGTTCTATACAAATGAATTGTATATACACTTTTATAAATAGTCATGTGAATGAGGACTTTAGTGAATGTGTTTGAAATGTAGGTGTGAGTTTTTTAAAAGTTAGACTAAAACAATTGATATATTCAGAAAATCAGATAGAATTTTTTGCTTTAATCTTGCTATTCCCAGCAATGATATAATTGTACAATATTTTAATGCTGACTTTGTCAAGCTAATGTTAGTTTAATGAAATGTGCAAATTTTTCTTACATGAGTTCAAGTGTTCTCAAAATAGCTATGCAATACAAGTTGATGTTATGAAATTGTGAATGCTACTTGCAAGAAATAAATTTTTTATAGAAATAGATATAGCAAAAGATATCTTTATTCTATTTGCATTGAAAATATTTATACGGGTTTGTATTATTAAATTTCTCAATAGTTTCTGAATCATTAAATAGTCTATGTTCATTACAGATTTGTTGTGTTGTTTTTTTAAGCATAGAACACAAACCTTTGAAATATGTTTGATAACAAAAACTTTGTTTCTTCTAATCATAATTTTTTGTGCTTAATAATTTGGCATGTTTTTTTATAAGTTAATATTTAATATAAATTTATTTTAAAACATCCACACTGTTTAAATTTTAGTAACATAAGTGTTTTGATAAATATACATTACGTACATAATTTCTGGAAGAGAAATATTTAATACCATATCATTAGGATTAAGGGAGTTGTTCTGTATCACACCATTAAAATCTGATTATAGCTTTTAAAACTTGAATTCTGTTTTTTAAAAAGTACATGATTAAAATTCTTCTGCAAACTACAAATGTTATTTGCAAAAAGTATTAAGACAAAAACATTTTTAAAAAATGAAAATTTTGTCTTAAAATCTAAATATTTTATGAAAATTTTTTGCCTTTTGTTTTTAGCTTTTTTTTAATAATGGTGTCAAAAATTAGTTATGCTTAAAATGCTGACTTCAAAATTGCCATAATGTAAAAATATTTTTGAGTAATTTACTTTTATTTTTTTATTTGTTTGTAATTCTAATGTCTTGCGTAATTAAAGAAAAATTTTCTTTAAAATAATTTTTTCTGGAAACTTAATTTTTAATGAATTTTATAAAATGGAACTGCCATTCCAATTGAAGATTAGAATTTTGTGATAAATAACATTACATTTTATCTTAAAAACAGTTATATATATATATATATATATATATATATATATATTAGGCATTTATTAATTAACATAAGTATTAATTATTCAAATCTGTTGCTAACAGGTATAAAAAAAGGTGACATTGAATTTCAATTATTTATATCTTTCAATTGACTTAATTCTATGAAGGAAATTAGATGTCATGAGGTTTAAGTGAAAACTTAAGAATTATGTACATAATTAGTTTCCTAAATATTTTTAAAAAATAGTATTTGTTTTATGACAACTTTATTAATGGGGATGTTTAAATTTGAATAATATATTAAATATAGAAAGAAAGAAAAAAACTAGAAAACATGATACTGGAATTCTATTACCTATGAAGCCAGTAATTTATAAGAGTCATCATTTGCTTCAATGACTTTTTGTGCTTAGTTACTATTTACAAGAATGAATATTGAAAATGAAAAATTTAATTAAGGTATTAAAATTTAGGATAATAACAATTGTCATTTTACTTAAGATAGTATTTAGGAAATGCCCAGTTTTTATAGTGGCTGCATTGCAAATTATTTTCTACAGTCCAGAAACTTAAATCCAAGAAGCTGTTACCAAATGCTCTGTTTTAAATATTGTTGCACTATATTGTGAACTTGAGGTTAATGTATTTACAGGTACCATTCAAATACACTGGAATACTAACATTATTCATATTTATGAATTGATGAGAATGATAGAGAGTGAATATATATTATCCTAGAAACTTGTTGTTCAAAATATTTTTAAACTCGCAATTCCTCAGAAAAGGATAAATTTCTACATTTTTAATCAATGGGGAAGCTTTCATAAAATTGAAATTATGTAGAATTATTGGAATGCACATGGAGCTATTTCAGAAGATAAAATTTTTCTGCCAACTTAATTTAATTATCTGATAGGGATGCGAAGGCAACTTTATAAAGAGCTATAATTCATTTTGTGACAAAATTGAAATAGATCAAATTAATTTATATTGTGCTTCATAAATTTTATTTAGTAGATTATAAGTAAAAATGGGCTGTTGGAAAATAAAAATTCAAGTGATCTTTAAATAGTTAAATACTTGAGTTAATGAATATTTTCTTTATAATACTATATTATATATGTAATTATATTTTTATGATTAATTTCCTTCCTGATTTTTTAAGACTTGCATGAAATTATATCAATAGTAAAATGTGATATTAGTGTGATGGAGTTAAATTTGAAAATATAACATTCCCAGAAGTTTTAAATTAACTTTTCATTTTCCTATATGCATGTTTAAAAAGATGACTTCCTTATTTTTTTTATCTATGTATTCCTTCTAAAGCTGCTCATCAGTGCCCTGATTTTACAATATCACTTTTAATTATTTGGTTTCAATTGTCTCAACTGAAGATGGCACAAACAACTTTAAATCAAGTATAAATAAAGCATGTGATGCATTTAGAACTACCAAAAGTTTGAAAAAGCAAAAGATCAAGTTTAAAATGGAACTGTATTATGTAACAGTAAAATTTACTTTTATAAGATGTTAAAAGTTTGTAACTAACCAAATTAATGGAAAATAAAATTGAGCCTTCCAAGTAAAATGTTTCAGAAGAATTCTGTAAATTTAATTACTGCAAAGTTACCAGCAACAGTTTATGGAAAAAACAAGCGCATGCTGTCCCATTACAAATGACCTTTAAAAGAGAACAATGAATTGGACACATTCTGAAAATAAAACCGGCTGATCCCACAAGAATATCACTTGTGTCGGCACCTGATGCCCACAGGAAGAGAGACTATCATAAAATGACTTAGGCAGGTGATCCTAAATAAAATATTTTGAATGGTCTTGGCTAGAGAAGCAGCCCTGGACTGAAGAAGATGAAAAAAACTTGTTGCCATAGGGGGATAATGAGCTACGAATTAACAGGTTTAATATGTGTCTCTTAATTTTGCTTAAAATCACATCTATACTCACTGTTACTCTTATTAAAGCCCACAGGAAGAGAGTTCATTTATTATATTGTTTTTGTCATTAATTATTACCTGTGTATGCTGATAATTTAATATTTCTTACGAAGAATCTGCTTTTGGAATTTATATTGTTATTTAAAATGGTCATATTTTTTTAGTTTTAAATATATTATATGGATGTGTTAATTTTTGAATTTCTAATTTTTGTCCTTTCGCTGTTAAAACTTGCCATGTTCCTGTTGATATATTTGAATTATATATTATTTGTGGTTATACCTCATTAGTGTCACCTGCTGTTGATAACCCACTGTTTTCTTTTTGATTTATGTGTTTCTTTGATGTATTTAGTTATGAAACTATCTTAACAGAAAAATATTTGTGTGTTACTAACAATGTGAATGCTAATTCCTGATTAACTATTAAATTTATAAAAAAAAATTTTGTGGTAAATAGTGTAACATCAAGCCAGCTATTTTGAATTGTATACTTAAAATTTCTTTTCATTGTTAAAAGAATTACAATTTGTGCTTTCATATTGGAATAACTTGAACCAATACAGGCAAATATTTGGATTGAATTAACTGATGCCCAAATCAATCAAGTAATCAAAAATATCTGAAGGTATCTCATCTTTCCAATTTCAGTTTTATCATCCTATAATCTTAATATTGTTCTTTTACTTTTATTCCTTTAGCAATTTTTATATTCATATAATTTCTTCATTCACATTTAAAATTGGAACTGAAATGCATAACTTGAAAAAATATTTTGAATGCGATGTTTTAAATATGAATTTTATTTAAAAAAAAAACTTAATAGCATCCTTGTGACATGTTTTATTGATCCCTGACAATTAATATTTAATTATTTATAGCCATATGTGTGAAAATTAAACTTTGTATTGATTCATTAATAATCACTTTTGTAATCAAACATTAACGCTAAATATCTAAAAAGTTTACATTTGTATTTCCAAAGTATTATGTTAGATTTTCCTTTTTTTAAATTGATTGAATTAAATATGCATTGTTTAAAAAGTTATTTAGTTGAGGATTATTTTATTGTTGGATGCATTTATAAAATATGAAATGAATTAGTTTAATAATTCTTCCTTTGCATTATCAAGAATTTTTTATCCTAATTATATGCTTCAAAACTCCCACCTACATTGATCCTTTATATAAATTCCTACATTGCAAATATCCTGATGTCCAAATATATGAATTCCAATTTGAAAAAAGTTGCTATACTATTGGATCCTGATTTTAGGTTTTAAAATTGATCATAAAAGATGTTCTATTTTAAGGTGTTGTTTTAAAGAAATTTAGATAGCATAAAAATAATTAAATTTTTACATGATGTTAACTATTGCAAACATTTTTTCTTCTGAAACTGATTAAGATATAACAACCAGAATGAATAAATACAAAAGTAAGGATAAAATTTCATACTAAATCAAGATATTTTGCTTAATTTTTTCGATATTTACAATGTTCAATATTTAAAATTTATCTGTCATATCTAAAGAATGTTGATTAAAGTTATTTCAGAAAGTCAATTCTATTTTTGTAAGCTTGTCTTATGTTCTTTATTTTATTTTTGTATTTAAAGAAGTGAATGTGATAGTGTACTATATCAGTATATTGATAAACTAAAAACAGTAATTCCATGACTTAATAATTTGTTTCTATTATTTATTTATTATTGTTCAGTATATTAAAAAATAATTACAATTAGAGAACAGCATGCATACTGTTAATCAAAAATCTTAATGTTTATATATTTAAATATAAATTTAAATAAGTTTTTTACTAGTCATTTTATGCAAGTTTTTTTTTTATTTTATCCCCAAAAATATTTCTTTACTAAAAAAGATAATGGTAACAAATACTCTTGTTAAACATGTAGTATCATGTCATGGATCCATTTGTATGCAAAAATCATACTTATATTCAGAAATTCCAAGATGTGTCTTCCAATCTTTTATATAAACTTAGCTTCTATTTGCAATCATTTCCCTAACAATTTTCACTTTGTGATTATATCTGTAATCATTTTCTTGTTCAATATTTTAACATCTGTTTTTTTACTTCATACTGAAAAAACGAGATAAATGAGAACCTTTTACAAAGGCATGATTATTTCCTGTTCGAATTTAGAATGATTCAGCTAATGTACTCTTTGTTCCTTATAATCTCTTCTACTATATTTGGAAACTTCAAATAAATTTATTTCTTTGGTGAAACTTCCTTGCTTGTGTATTTGTATTTTTTATTTAAATTAGCATTTAGTTAAATAAATAGATATGGTTTTAACATCAGGTTGTCTTGGAAAAATTATTTCTATGCAACTAATATTTGCTGGAAATATTTCAGTAATAAAATGTTTCATTAAAATTTAAAAAATATCAGAAATTTTGTTAGGATTAAAAATTTTTACAAATTTTATTTGTGAATGTGTCATTTAGTACAGAAGGCGCTGTTTTAATTAAAATTGCTCACCTGTTGCAGAATATGTTGGTATCAGCACATCTGTTGCAGAAGTATCAATCAATCTTCGATTAATTTAATAACAATCCGTTTGTAGTATTAATGAATTGCTAGTAGAGTTTAATTAAGTAAATTTAGTTGAAGGTTTGGGTTATTGAAGATTATGCTATCTGTTTGTCATGTTTTAACTATTATAGAATAGAATGTTTTTTTTCCCCCCAAAATTGTTTTATGAAATTCACAAATAGAATGGAAATATTACAACATTATTAATTATTTTTAAAGAAACTAAAAAATTTTTCAAAATTATGGTGTGAATGGGAAATTTGAGACAAGTCTCCTTATAATTCAATAAATAATACAAAAACAGTTAAATTGCAACTTTTTTTAAATCATTTTTTGTTGATTTTCATATTTTAAAATCTTGTAATGAAACACTGCAATGTAATTTTCAGTGAATATTTCTTGGAGTATACTACTAACAGGCTCTTCAAAAACATACCCTAAGCTAAAACAATTAAAAAAAAAAAAAAAGCAAGAAAACTTCAATGTTTATTTTGGTTTTTCATTATTATTTTCTCACAAGCTCAATTCGTATATTCCTTTTCTAAATGGCTTTTATATGCTTTATTTTAAAGCTATTAATTTTTTTATTCTTTTAATTAAAGTGCGAAATGTTTTAATTACAAAGAATGAATTTTTTAAAGAATAATGAAGTCTGCTTAAGCTAATTCATTGATAATGAAAAAAGTTTATTTCTGTGAAATACACAAGTAACACATTGGAGTGAATCGAAACAAATTTAGCCTGCGTTATGAAGCCAACTGATATCGGCGTTTATTTATAACTTGCATTGTACTTATTGCAATTCCCCTCCATCTAATTTAAGTTGCTAAAAATACACATCGCTTCGCAAAATACTCTCTAATCCTTGTCTTTATTGTAAAAGTAAACAAAGATTTATTTACAAGTACAATATCTGAGAAATTAAAACATTTTAAGTTAATTGATATCTGTCTGAAAATGAAAAATTTAATATGACAATGAGAGCAGAGCTTATCCAGAGAAGAGGGCAATATGCCAAATACGAAAAGTAAATAACAGCACAAAAATGGAAATTGAAATATTAGTCTTTGATTAAATTCTTATTCTGTTCAGGATTATCTCGCACAGCAACAGTTAAATAATTACTATCTTTACGTTTCTTATAATGCTCTTTTACTGTGAAGTAAAAACCTACTCGAGTGTGAACATCGTCATCGTAAGTTTCTCCTGTTAAATTTAAAGAAATTTAATATTAATATCCTGTTCGCACTGCCCATTTAAACGCGTTTACATCTCGGCAGAACTTTCTCGCTGTGGCAACTTGTGATTTAAATCAGTTTGCTGAACTGATTTAAATAATTTTCAAATGGGCGCTCCGTGGCTGAGTGGTCTAAAGCATCACCGCTAATCGCTTGAGAGCGTAGGAGTGTGGGTTCGATTCCCGCCGTGGCCCTGGGTGTTTTTCTTCGTTATTCTTCTGTGGTTGTACATCTGTCATTGTGCTATCTGTCCTATTATCGACGAAGACATACAAGCGGATCTCAAGAATCAAGCATACAAGTCTGAATATATGTAATGTAATATAATAAATAAATAATTTTCAAATGATTTAGCGCTATCTTGTTGTCAATGTTTGTTGTGAAATATCTAAAGCCGATTAAAATAAATACAAGCGAAGCAAAATTTTAAAAACTACATAGCAGAAAATTTAAATAAGCATTAAGAAAATTAAGTTTGAGACGGAATAGATATGTCAACTGCATTCTTTGGTTTCGTATTCGTCATTTGAAATAGCATTATCTTATTTAATGTCACTTTGGTCTGTAATTGCTTAATAAACGTGCTCAGCTATAAAAAAAATTCGAAAATATATATTTATAATAACAAACAATAAATGAGATTCTAAACAAAAACTAATGTTTCTTAAATCAGTTTCGAGTGTAAAGCTGTTTTCAGCGTGGTTACTAAGGAAAATCAGATTTAACTTTAAATTTATTTAAAAAGGGCAGTGCGAATGGGGTATTAACTCAAAAGTAGATTTCTTTATTTATTACATTACATATATTCAGACTTGTATGCTTGATTCTTGAGATCCGCTTGTAAGTCTTCGTCGATAATAGGACAAATAGCGCAATGACAGATGTACAACCACAGAAGAATAACGAAGAAAACACCCAGGGCCACGGTGGGAATCGAACCCACACTCCTACGCTCTCAAGTAGATTTCACGTTGACGTATGCATACATTATGAAACATCCACTTTGAGTACATTCATTTCTGAGTGAGCTGAAAATCATTTTTCTTCTCAAGTTGCATCGATATAATTATGTCGGTACTTTTTCACTGTATCCCCGTTTTAATTAATCGCCATAAAGGAAAAGAAAAAAAAATCTTAAATTATTGTCATAAATATTCCATTTGCATCATGTATTGTTTAAAATTTTCTACATTTTTCAGAAACTACTAATAAATAATACAAACATTTTACTTGCATTTTATAAACTAAACAATTGTCACTTATTTATAAAACGTATTTAAACGCCAATGTTTTTTTCAGGCGAAAACTGTTTAGCAATACCATCGGTGATCGATTGCGCAAGTTTAATGTAATAGTATCTTTTATTCCTCTCTTGGTTGCATGCTTTATTCAATGAGACAAAATTAAATTTTGCTGTATATAGTTGTCTCTTTTAATTGACAAAATAATCAAGCATTCTTTTGCACCAACTAGCTTTACCTTTGTTTAGCATTTAGCTTGTTTGCAATTATTTATCTCTAGTCAATTTGCACTCAAAAATTTGGATTTAGTATATATTAAATTTCAAATAAAATTTTGAACTAATAAAATCATCGTATTTACGTTATATTATCGCTTTTTCGGATAAAACATGCTACTTTCTTTAGGATCAAAAGCGACGGTATATTGGAAAAGTACCGTTATATCTCTTTCTTACTTTTACAATAATACTTTAGCGATTTTTCTTTTCTTTTGCTTTTTAATTAAAATCCAATTTTAAACAATATTTTAAGTAATCTTATTTTAAAGTTATAGATGAACAGTTCTTTTCAAACAAGCAGTATAATTTCATTCGTACATGTGTGTGTGAAATTTCTTCCCTTTAAACTAAAATCCTATACAACATCTTTTATGATATTGTTGACAAATTGATTATGTGAAAGAAAATCTATCTGCCTCTAAAGCAAATATTTCAGTGACACTGATAGAAATCTCTAACATTTCAGGATAAAATGTTTAACAACAGAGAGAACAACTATTTCCCCACACTCTGATTCTTAATCTCAAAATTTAATAAAGTGTGAAAGATCCTTGGTATTACTTTACTTCTTATTTATATTCTGTCATACGAAGAATAAATACAGAAGTTCCATGGTCCATCTCAAATCCATAATGTTAAGCCTCAGTACCTTACTTGTCCCATTAATCCATTATCGGGCCTACCAAATGTTTTTTATCACACAGAGCTTTTTCTGAAGTCACCAAAGGCACTGACTCCCCAGATTTATTAAAACAGTTGGCTTTAGAGGTCAAATAATATTCCACCTAATGATCTCCACATTTATACGGATGGCAGTTGTGATGATAGCCACCACGCAAGCAGTGTTTTTCTTAAATATCCGGATGGATCTAGTAATTCAAAGCTTTGCAGAAACCCAGATTTTTGTTCGGTATTTCGCAGCGAACTTTTGGCTATCCAGACTGGTCTGGACTCAATCAAGGATAAAGCCTCTTATAACAATATATGGATTCTCACTGACAGTCGTAGCTCCATCCAGTACTTGAGCAATGGGGCTAGTGTAACAGACCATGCTGGGACACATATTCTTCGTATGTTATTTGATCTCACAGCCTCCCATGATATTCACTTCCGGTGGGTCCCCTCAAATGTAGGTTGGTTCGGAAATGAACGCACTGGCGAAGGAGGGTTCTCCCTCTACTGATTCTCCAGATCTGGATCTTACTCAGAACTATACTCTGCTTGTAAAAATGCTGTTTCGAATACTTAGCAGCATCCCTCTGCTCATGCTTGGTACTGCCGTAGGCAGCCATTGATTTTGTGGGTTCCAGAGCTGACCAGACTGCGATCAGTAGATTTATTAGTGGACACATCAATTGCCTATCCTTTGACCATCGTATTAAGCATTTCCCTATCTGTAAAAAGTGCAACTCCAACGAGGCTAGTCCTCAACACTTACTTGAATGCACTCAATTCTCGATGGAGGAGCTCCTTGGAGACCCCCTCCTTTTTCTTGATTTTTTGAGAGTGCATGGGCTCATGGATCTGGTATAGCTCCGCTATTCTGGATGGGATTTGTAACAACAACAACATACAGAAGTTCCTATTCGAATTTAAACAAAACAATATTCGCATCAGAAATCTAAATCAACATCAGAAAAAAGTCAGCGCGTTACACTTTCGCAGAGTTAAAATCATTTCCAAGTGATATATAAGAATTTTGTTGCAGAGACATATGCTAATTATAACAATTAAAAGCTCTAAATTGAATAACATGCCAGCTAAATGATTACTGTTTTGTCCTTCAAATCATATTTCACATTTTCTTCCCATCACTCTTATCAGGCAAGATGGCCAGATAAGGGGTGACGGAGTGGAACAGGATCGTCTTCTCAGACGAGTCTCGCTTCTGTTTCTTCAGTGATAGTGTGGTGTCGACGTGGAGACAGATCGAGTCCTGCCGCAATTGAGGAACGCCACACACGCTGCATCATGGTTTGGGGCACCTTTGCGTGTTCTCAATGCAACTAAATTTTTAAACATTCACCACATTTGAAAATATGTAATTCGAATATGCACCTATATTTTAATAATATACATACTTTCAAAGATTTTAATATATTAGATTTGTCAAATTAAACTACCGGGAAGAATTCAAAAATACTTTTTTCCCCTGTTTAACTAATGTCTAAAACAGGGATGGTCAGACTTTTCTTAGTCAGGAACTATTTTTTACCTCGCAATCAACTTCAGTGATGATTGGATGTTAAAGAAGTATATTTTTAGGTATCCGCGGATCGTAAAAATCATGTCTTGGTAGTCGATTATGATCTTCCTAAAGCACACCTTGTTCTAAAACATTTGTTAGAAAATATTTGCCAAAATGAAATGGCGACGTCTTTTTAACGGAATACTTAGTGATAACCGCTGAGAATTGTGAGAAAATACAAAGTTTCTAAAACATTAAGTTTCATTGATAGTATGAGTATCACGTGACACAAAAAACATCTCCCACTTGCATTTATTCCTAGGACTACAAAGCTGATTGGCTGATCAGATATCAATCACTTTTTATCAAATCGTAAAAAAAAAAAAAAAAAATTTCAATTTCTAAAATTTTTTATAAATTTCCTTCTTAAAGGTCTTTGAACCCAAGAGTTGTCATTCATTCTAACCAATCTACTCGCTGTATTTGATCCCGTGATAATTTATCTTTTCTATTGCGCTTTAAAAAAGAAGAATATCAGAAACAAATGTGTGTTGAATAAGATATATCGTTCACATACATTTTTATAATGATAGATATTACTATAAAAAAGTACAGAAAGAAAGTGAAAAATATTTAAAGAAAAATTCGTTTTATTGCAGTTGCTACATGTAAAAATATTTCTTAAAATGTGTATGAGTAAGATAATATGTGTGAGGTAAAATTGATTTTGTTTTCAATATTTTCTAAATTAGAAAATACTTTTGCGATTTTCCTGCTATAAATATTTTATAATAAAATTTGCCTATATCTCCAATGAAATTCTTAGAAATTTCATCAAAAAAAAAATTTTTTTTCTATGATTTAATATTGATATTATAATGATGTGAATGGAATTATGCTTATACGGTTTGGTATTATATATATATGTATATATATATATATATATATATATAAATTTATGGAGCAGAAAATTTTATAACGCACATATATTAAAACTTAAAAAGAAGTATTAAAAAATAAATAAATAATATATATCTTGAATACAAATTTTGTTTAAAAATACAAAATAAATAAAACTTGGGATCATAAAAAATTATTAATATATTTATATTAAAATTAATATAATTAAAATAAAATAAATTACAATATTTACAAAGTTATTGTATTTAACAGTGCTTTGCTATTAACAGAAAAATTATTTTATAATCACAAAAGGCAATTGTTCTTTTTTTAAAATAATTGCAATTAATTATTTATTAATATAATTTAATTTCTTAAATAATTTGAGTAACAACTTGATCTCTTAAAATAATTTCAAAAGTATTTGGAACTATAAAAATTTGAATTTATAGTAAAAAGTACAAATGTTGTTTTTCAAGTAATAATAGCTGGAATTGAGAATAAAATATTTTTAATTTTTTATAATATTAGATTTTATTATGAAAAATATTTTGTTGATCCCATTCACATTTATTGATTTTGTTATTTAGTAAAATTTGAAATTGTATACACACACACACACACACACACACACACATACACTACACTATATATATATATATATATATATATATATATATATATATATATATATATATATATATATATATATATCAATATATTTCTGATCAATGGCGTGATAGGGAAATCAGGAATACATTCAATGCAATGGGTAAAACTGATATTTTTACAAAAACAGGAGAAAATATAAAAATCGTTATTCAAAAAAAAATCTATGTGGCAGTAATTAAAGGCGGTTGTTATTGCACCAGCATGCTTCTCTGTACCTAGCCCTGATCTGGCCTCTAACCAGTTAGTGGAAGCTGCCGGACTGGAATTTTTCGTAATTTAGAAGGAGAGATCAAGCAGAAGGCCTCTAATAATTGACCTGCCATCCCTAGAGGTATCATTTCACTTGGAAGACATTGCAACCACTTTTTATTTAATGTACCCCAGATGCCTTTAGTGAATATGACGGGTCTCCGGTTAAGCTGTCATTCGAGCTGGATTCAAAATATTGTTGTTGCACCATCACACTTCCCTGTACCTAGCCCTGAGGTATGTTCCATCAGTCGGATGGAAGAAGCCAAGTGGAAGTGTTCATAGTTTAGAAGTAGGGATCGAGTAGAATACTTGACCTGCCACACCCAAATGTATCATTTCACTTGGAAGACATTGCGACCACGATCTGTTTAACATGCTCTACATGTCTTTACGGGAACGATGAAATTTCGGTTAAGCCGGGATTCGAATTCACTAAGCTAAGCTAAACTCCGTGGCCCGACAGCCCATGTAGGCATAGGCCTACAGTACCCATAACTGTTTTCATTACCGAGAACTCTGGGATGCGAAGCATCTGTCCCAGTTAAGTGGTTAGCCTATTCGAGCTCAGTACCTTTTGATAATGAGAACAACGCCCTACTCTATCAGGACGTCTCGGCCTTTAATTAAAGGAGGTACACGTAGCATAATTTTGTAATAAAACAATGTTTTTCTTCCTGTATCGCTGTTTTCTTCCACGTAGTTTGAATTCGATGAAGTAAATGTTTTTCTTCCACATGGATGATAATTTTAAATGGTAAGAAAGAACCACTGGCCATTGTTCTTGAAGCGATTATAGAGTTCCTGAATGATATACAACGCAGCACTGACAACTTACTTTAAAGTCAACTCAAATCAGTGCTAACTACGATCTAAAATAATTACAAATGCCATAATAAAAAAAATTCGTATTGAAACACAGCCAGTGTGAAATTTAAGCTAACACAAATATCTTGACATGATTCATTCGGGTCCGAACCACCATTCTCAGTTAAGTCCCGGATAAAAATTCATCATACATACAAAATGAAGATTTTATTTGGATTTTATAGGACAGTAAGTGTAATTTTTATATAAAAATAAAATGTTCACAGATGGACAAAAAAAATCAAAGGGTTCACCTCAACCTTTAATGGAGCTGCCCTTACTAGAACGAAATGTTCCAGGTTGGATACCTGCTACTGTTAATCAACGAGAAATGATGTTACGCTTTTGCATGCATTTCTATTGAAGTGAGTGCTGGGAAGTTTTCGTGATTTTCCTCCCTTGTGATACGTGAATACGGCTCTTTATCTATGAAAAGACCTCCTGAAAGACAATTACGAGGAGGATGTTGGAATGCTTGACAACAACTTAGGACATTAGGCAGAACACAAATTCAATCTGATAGGTAAAGAAAAACTCTTGAACATCGCCTGCTATGTGAGGTTGCTCATTTTCCTGTTGGAATATGCCTGATGGCAAATGCTAAAGGCATGGAAGAAGCAAAGACTCCAACATCTCATGGATGTAGCTCTAGTTTCTCAGTATAACAACAATGCGTGCTAGGGAGATGCGTGAGGGAAATTGAATACTGCCACAAACCATAATACCTAGTGCAAGACCAGGGTGGCAATGCATAACCAAACAGCTGAGCAATTCCACCACGATTCTTCAGACTCGAATCCGATGATCGTGGTGTTGCAAACAGAAATGGAATTCTTATGTAAATACAATGTTGTTCCCTTCCTTTGACCATGCCCGTCGTTCATCTCACCACTGGTGGCGCAAACGTTTGTGGATTTGAATCAAAGGTTAACGAAGAAATGGACATTTCACACAGTTGCAAACGACAAAATAAAATGAGCGAACGTTCCACATGATGTGGCTGATTGTTCCATTACTAACATGCGCACGCTCTGCCGATCATTACGTGCAGTGCTGTAACGAGGTGGATGCGATCAGTCCTGTCAGTTGGCCGTTTCTTCCGGCACCCAAAGATTACAAATCCGCATCACAGTTGATTAGTTTTGTCCGACACGTTCACCGATTTCTCTGGAAAAAAAGTAGTTTGTTGGTGCGATTTGATGAGATATGTAAAATAATAACATTTCAAGACCTATAACAAAAAAGGAATTTTCGCACATTTTAATTTTTCAATAATCAGTACTTAAATAAGTTGACTTCTAATGTGCAGGTAATTAGAACTCGATTATTATTTTTGATAAATAGAATTTTAATAAAAAATTCCTTTAAATAATATACATTTTACAGTGCTTCAAACGAACATTTCACTTTGCTGCCAACATCATTAGGATTTCTGTAACATTATTTTAAAAGTTAATGTAGACCAAATGGTCTCATGGAATACCATCCATTTGCGACTTTGCAAATCTAAGCATAATTTCGAGGGCCATTAAAACACTTACTGCTAACTTCTCAACATTAGTTATCATCCAGATTAGACACGCTGTACTTATATCTAACTAATGGATTCTCTGTCACGATAAATTCATTTTTTTCTACAATTAAATAGAAACCAAAATATTTCATTAATTTTAAACCTATCACCACCATATCACATACAAATTGGAACTCATTTGGTGCATGTTTACACTTATAACTTCTCAACATGGTGTTGCATTCAAGATCACTCTACTTCTTTTAGCCTAAACAAAACTAAACCCAGTGGAACAACAGCTTCTATGGAGCAAAGACTTACTAAGTCCATATTTGTTTTCGTGACCGAAGACCCTGGGGTGCGAAGCATATGTTTCAGTTATATTATCTAATGAGAAACCTCCAATGTTTAGTTCCCGAGCATGCTTGGTACTTAGTTTTTATCGACCATGCCCAGCCCGAGCATCAGATCTCGAATTTGTGCCTTACAGCACGAAACTCTATTATTACGCCATTACGTTTCATTTCTTTTTTTTTCACGATTATCAAATACCTTTGAAGATCTTTTGGAAAATATCAAATTATATACGACTGCGTAGCTCATAGTAAAAAACTGATTTCACATTTATGAGGTTGTGCAAAAACCATTTGAATTTTATTAACCTATTCATCATCAGCATTGGCACGACAACCCTTTGTGGGATTTGGCCTTCTTCAGAAGTCTCTGCCATTCTGTCCTATTTCCAGAAATCGACCTAAGACAGTTTTTGACTTTAAGTATGGCAAAGTCTTCCTCTAGGCATTCCTTCCATCTCTCTTTCGGTCTTCCTTTTGGTCTTTTACAGAAAAGGGTGACATTAAATACCCTAAGAGGTATTCTCTCTGCACTCATTCCAGAATGTGTCCTGCCCATCTCATTATAGACAGCTTTATTGATTTGATAATGTCTTCCTCTCTATAGATTTTGTATAGCTCAATTTTTAGCTCCAGGTGTTATATTCCAGAACAGTACTAAAAATAGTTCTCAGGACCTTTCTCTGAAAAGTTACCAATGCTCTCCCTTCCTTCAATTATTAACCCATTAGTGAAATTAATCCTAATAATACATCATAGTCACGATTAATATCTAAATACCATATATTTCTAATTTTGATTTAAATTACAATCTATCTCTCCATTATCATATTTAACTATCGAACCAGATAGTTAAATAGTGAATATAGCATTCTGTCTAAAACACTAATTTCCTTCTTCTTTTCTTACCTTTATTCCTATAATGTCGCAAGTTAGCAATTTTACAAACTTTTCTTCTATTATAAGAATAGAAATACAATTTTTCTAGTGAAATTAAATCTTTTCAAAACTTTTAAAAGAAAATTTGTCGTTAAGGATCTTATTAAATTTTCGCCTTGATTTAGTTCTTTGACCAAAGACTACTGACAAATTTTCTAAAAATATTTTGAGAAGAAATATCACCCTTAACACAGTTTTCCAGCTTTCCATTTTATATATTAACTCAGTTTTATAGAATCTTATAAACCGAACAAATTTATGAAAACCGTTGAAACTTTTTTCAATACGAAATGATATTTGTATTATAGTTTGTATACCAAACTCTTGTTTTGAATGTTCTCTATAAATATTATTACATCGAAGAAGATGTATCTCATACAAACACTTTTGAAATCTTAGAATTTAAATGTATATATTAATGGGCATTGAAATAAGACTATTTATATGAAAATATATTTTTCAACTTTGAACCTGATTCAGGGATAAAGCATAGATTTATTGAATCAAATTAAATAATAAACACTTCTAATGAAAATTAGAATAAGCAATGCATATCTTTGTGTAACTTGCTAAGCAAAATGAAACAAACTGGTAGATTAATAATGAAATTTAGTTATAATTTATGTACTAAAACTTTTATATATTTTAATTTGTGAGTTGATTAGTTTTGCCCTCAATATGACCTATGGGTAAGTTCATCCTAGAGTAACATTTTTAGGACCTTAGTCAAAGTTGAAATATAAAAGATGATGGTTTCCGTTTTGCAAGCATATTTATCATTGTGATTGTTAAATAATCTTCCTGTTTTTTGCATTGAGTAATGACGCAAATTTGAGGAATTTTGCTTCATGTTTTGCTAAAAGCCCAAGACTCTCAGATGGTAAAAAAGTCACTGGTTTAATTTACTAAGCAGCAAGCAGGAATTATAGAACAAAGAGAGAGCAGAACATGATATTCTTTTAATTTAGTGGTATAATCCAGAATACGATATATTTCATATCCTCAATCACGAACTTGGCTTTTATGCAAGAGGCTTGGTTTGTTTGCTATTATATGTCAACTTTTTTTAACACGAAAGTTAACCTTATCAAAATCCATATTTTTAAGGAATTCCATCCATTATAAGGGTCCAGTATTTATTAAAGTTTGAAATGGAGATATTTTTGAATAATTTTACACAGTGAACTATATAAATTTCAAAAAAAGATTTTTAAATTTTTTTTGTAGAGCTTAGAGAGAGACTTTCAAAATCCGTTACCGAACTAGTACCATACTTTTAGTCTTTGTAATTGCCTATCGTCGTTATGGAATTTTCCCCATGGTATTCTTTTTGTTTTTAAGTTTTCTATTCATTAAATAATTGATTTGTAGTCATATATCGAACTTTTAAGAGAATGTTTAAAACGTAAATGAACGCCATGAATGATATTTCTATAGTTCTATCTATCTATAGTTCCAGAGTTTGTAGAGGGAAAGTATTGTCTCATAAGAGTTTCTTATATATACGATACAATCGCTTAACTATTGATGGAATAAAAACATATTTTTTCAATACAATGTATATTTAAAATGCAACACGTAATGCTTATTTAAAGTTCGATATAATGAAATTATAAACATTCATTAAAAAAATACATGCCAACCAATTATATGTTTGAAGATTGTTATGGACCAGGTGGTTATTACTGATAAGTATAATCATTGATTATTAAGATTACAAAAGCAGTGCAGAAGATTTACTCAAGACAAACCACAGGAATTATCAAAGAAATAAACCATGAGGGTGAATTCCTTGCTTTATAGTTTTCTCGATTTGAATTAGATGACAGTCAAGTCCCAATATTCACCAAAAGCAGCCTATATGCAACGTAAAAAAATGTGTCTCTCACACTCAAATTCAGTGTTTTCTATGCTTTCCTAACGATAGCCATACTACTGTCTATCAGGGCCTGTTTATCAGCAAAACAGTCGAATTATTTGTTCAGAACCCGTTAATTTTTTTGTTCTTATCTGTTAGCACTGAATCCCATGGTGGCTTGAAACCCTGACTGCCTCAACAATCCTATACCAGTGATCCTCATCTTCCAGTAACCCTTGTAATGTTCATTTTCATCCAGCACTGCTCATTTTCAGTGTCTTGAGATTTATCTCAGTGAGATTTACCAGTGATCCTCATCTTCCAGTAACACCTGCAATGTTCATTTTTATCCAGCATCATTCTCATTTTCAGTGTCTTGAGAGTTATCCAGTGTTATCTACAGCTGTTTGGTAGTACCATTTATTTATAAGGCCCAAATTTTTGTATTCTCAAAATATAACAATTACCAATATCAAATATAAATTAACAAAATATTAAATATAAATTAACCAGATATAAAATATAAATCCGAATGTTGAATAATTAACAAAAAGCACAAATTTTCTATGAGACTATTTTTGGAAATTAATTACTACTTATAAGCATTTATACATTGGTATGGTTTTTACCTTCTCAAAGAAATAACTTAAATTTTGATTAAGAGAGTCATTCCTTATAATTTTATAACCATTTCTATTGTTTAGAAAAACATATGAAATAAATGTAAAAGAATTTTGATATTTAACTAAATATAGTGGTTAATAAACCAAAAAATATATAAAGCAGTGTAAACAGTTATACATAGTAAAATGTAGCAAGACAGATAAAAAAATTGTCTTTGTAAAAGAAAATGCAGAAAATAATATTTTGTGTTAGGAATTTTAAAACATCTTGTTTTTAGGATCTTTGCCGCATAAAATTCAATTTCCTTTGCAAATATTTAACAAAATCATTGAACATAATAATCAAAAACATTTTCTTTTTATGATTCTTTAAAAATATTGAAAAGAAAAAAAATAATGGTGAGGAAAAGTGCTAGAAGAATGATTTAAATCCATTATTAATTAGTCACTTTGATTACAGTAGATCATTTTAATTAACACTAACATAATGGAAGCTTTTATCATTTAAACGATATATTTCACTAATAATGTATTATAACAATGATATATTGATATATGATAACAATGTTTAAATTAATTTTTGTATTATCATTATTAGAATTAAATAATTTCTTGCTTTTTAAAAATATTAGGTACATTTTGATTGTGAAATGTTTTATTAGCGACTTCATATATGTTTAAATATCGGTTTGCATAAAAACTAATTAAAATAACTAACTTTGAAAAAAAATGCTATTTTATTTCTTTTACATACCAATGAATAAATATATTACTGAGATATTATTGAAATTTATCTTATCATGATCCTTCATTCTAAAAGCGACAGTCTTCATTAACGAACATAGTTTGATAACAAGTATTCCAAGTACTTGTTATATCAACACGAATAATCACTTAGTATTCCTTTCATTCTTGTTATATTTTTTCTGTTCAAAATCCTATCCGTAAAATCATTATTTTCCTTCTAATATTCATGAATAAATTTATAATTTCTTGTCATATTCCAGTCTAAATTCGCTATATTAGTTTAAATCCTATAAATCTTTTTTATCTGCAACTGCATCGTTTATTTTTAGAAACATTATAGTTGCAAAACAAATACCGAAACTATCCAAATGCTTCTCTAGCGGTCACCCTAAAATTGAGGAGCGGAAGGATTCAAACGTCACGGGACAAAGATGAAAGAAAACGAGGTATAATGATAAAGCTTCTGACATTTTGATTATCTTTCTTTTTTTACAGTTCTGATGGCATTCGCAAAGTATCCTATCAGAGCACGTTTGTGTTTATAAATAAATAAACAATACAGCCTTGGAAAAGCACAAAATGCATTTTGATGATTTGTTATCATTTTTATGAAAATTTAAATTATGTTTGTACGAAATGACATTGTCATGGGTATACAGATTTTATTTTAATATAAATAAAAGGTTGAAATTTACTTATCTGGAAAATAATGACAGATAACCATTGAAATGGACGCTATAAGAAGGATAAGTAAAGTCGAAAGGCGTGTGGTAAGAATCTTAAATCAGGAAACTTTAATACATACTATACATTTTACAAATTTTCTCAATTAGAATTATTGAACCTGTTTTATATATCATTACAAAGTCTACTTGGACTTCATTGAAGATTGTGGGAAAATTTTAGACATTGTTATGATTTTGAGAAAAAAAAAAGAATAGTTAACTCTCGAATTTGCAAAAAATATTAAATTATATAATTGAGGAATATTACTCACACACACAAAATCTAATTTATCAAATTGGTTACTTTTCCAAATATTTTTTTCTACCATATAATTTTGAATATTTGTATAAAATCTGACCATTCTAATGAAGACATGGTCCCTATTCTTTGTATTGCAAAGTTTTATCTTATTCTTGTCTTCGATTTTAAAATTTTCTTTTACTTGTATTATTGTTTTACAAATTAAATCTGATATATATATATATATACTCTATACTTATATATATATATATATATATATATATATATATATATATATATATATATATATATATATATCTGTGTGTGTGATAATATCCATATAAAAATTTGTCTAAGGGTACTGAAGATATGTGTCATTGGTTTGAATGAATTTAGCTTAAGAATAAGTCTATATAATATGCTACTGATTTCCATTAAAAAATGACTTGTCACATTTGTAATTATATATTTTTGTATAATATAGATAAATATACTGAAACTTATCTAAAAGTAAACTTTTATTCGTTAAAAACATTAAAAAATAGCCTAAATGATTGCTGCAAATGGTGAAAATCATAAATGACATATTAAATGTTAACACTGATAGGTAGAGTATATCAATATAGAATTTTGAATATTTTTATTAGGTTTCTTCTAGATGTCTTGTTAAATCTAATTTCTGTCTCTCCCAAATCTATATTATTTGATTCGTTACTTTGATGTGCAAAATTAACATGGACATTTATTATTATTATTATTTTGCATATTTATGGTAAGATATTTTCTGTTGATGGTTGAACATGAAATTCCAATAGAATTAATGTTACTGTAATTTCTCTTGTAATATATTAATAAGTAAAATGTCATTAAGTTGATGCAATCTTGTTTTAGTATCCCTGCAATTTTCCTTGTAATTAATTACTTGAAAGAAGTGTTCAAATTTTACGATTATAAAAATTACATACTTAAAAATAGACATACTTTTGTAAACATTTAAAATATTCAACTATATGTATAGAAAAATATTTTTTTTCAAATAAAAATTCATTTTTCTGTGAAATTGTGGATTAGGATAAAAATTTACATTTAATATTTTTTATAAGAATGCTGCTTGTACGTTTATATTTTTTTAATACTAAAAATACTACAAAAATGATTTTTCCATTGCAATTTATATATACTCTTAGCATGGCAATAGCTTATGTAATTTTTATTCGTTGGATATCATTTAGTACTTTACATATATAACTGTTGGTTTAAAATTTATAAGATTGAAGTATATTGTTTATTTATTATTTTATTATTATTATTTATTTTTTTTGCCTAGAAATTTCTGAAAAAATAATTGCTTGAAAACTTTTTCATTTACAAGACACTAGATTGAAAAATGTGCAAAATTTTAAGCAGTAGCTCATCCAAACCAGTATTCTTCAAAAAGATTTCTGTACTTAATGAAAATTATCTTTTTTTAATAGTAAATCAAAATAAATATTCTTTTTGATTCACAAACATTTTTGATTAAAATTTTTTGGCTAAACTTTTTACTTTAAATAGTTTGTATGACATTTTATAAATAATTGTAAATGTTATTAATTGTTTACAAAATATGCTTTTCAACATTGTAATTACAACAATATTTAGATTTAAGCATACCTGATACCCTATTAATAGAATTATTGGAAAAAATCTAATCTCAAACTAATAAAAGGATTTCATTATTGTACAATTGGTAATAATAAGAAATGCTGAACTTTTTACATAATTGTAGTTGATATTTCATAAACTGTAACACCATTCATTTATTTATCACTGATTCATGAATCTAAAGTATTTATATGTTTAATATTTTTTGTTTTTCTTAAAGAGCTTACTGGAGGGTTCTAATAGAGTGTATAAACCAAGCATACCAAACTCTCCTCCTGCTGTCATTCAGTATAGAAGCAGGCTTGCTAGTCTTTCTGAAATTGATGTTGAACAAGTAAAAATTGCCAACTATGCAGATACTGTTAAACAGCTTGATGCTTATTATGGACAAGGTTTGTTATTTATTTTTTATGTTATACTAATTTGTACACATTATCTTAAACAGATTAGTTTTGAATAAATTTTTTATCACTTGAAATTGTTAAATTTTTTTTTATTATTTTGCAAATTTGAATAAGTATTTGCTTTTGTCAATTTTTAATCATTACATAAATTACTTTACATTTAATGATAAATTTACAGATTGGCTTGAAAAGTAAATATCGTTATCAACCTAATAGACATTTTTTTAAATTTTCAGCTACTATAATATAGTTAGTTATTACAATATATTTTATATAATCAGCCATTCTTTATTTAAGCAGTTTATTAATCAGTTATAACAATATATTTATATCATCAGCCAATTTTTTTTTATCTATTTTAAATAAAACTTTGGTTATGTAACCATAGTTAATACCATGTTTGTTTATTTATCCAAAGAATATTTGATTATTACACTGAACTATATTAAATATGAATATTAATATTTAATTCATTAAAAATATTAAACTTTTAGTCAATGATATCAAAGTTTATATCAACTTCCAAAATAATTCTGCTTTTTAAGGTTAATTTTATACATCTAAAATATCTTTGAAAAAAAAAGTTGTTTTCAATTTTTTTAAAATTGCGATCCATGTTTGCAAATGTATCATAGAATACAATTGTGGTGAGAATGTGATTGAAGTAGCTTCTTTTTTTATTTTTAATTTTTTTACTTTATTAAATATATATCTGTGGCTTAAGACATCTTTTACATCAACATTTAAATTTTTGATTATTTCTTCCTTATAACTTTTTTTTGTTGCTAATGCCTTATTATGAAATCTTTATCTGAATTGAAAATTAATTTATAGATTTAAATTTGTAATTGGGGTAAATACTTTTTTTTCCATTTTCTAAAACACTAATTTCAAAACATTTGTAGATGAAAGTGGAACTAAAATAAATGATTATATGTTTAAAGTCTTAGAGTAGACTCGTGCATTAAAGATATATGAAGGAATTTCATACTGCACTAAACAATTACATATGTAATAAATTAACACATACTTAGATATTACATTAAAACATATTTTTTTAAAAAGCAAAAAATATTAAAACTTAACACAATTTGATTAATTTGATAAGGTTATTTTGGAAAAGTTAATGTAATCACTAGAATTAATTAAATTCTAATTTTTTTCAAATTGGAAAAATTGCTATTAATTGTTATTAACTGCTATTTATTCTAAAATATTTTTATTAATAAGCAAATCACTAGTAAGCTTTTGTTTATTTTTGCTAGAAGAACAGTAATTTTTTTCGTAATATTTATGCTGTAATATTTATTTGAAATAAACATATTTTTGAAATGAAATTATGTGAAATTAATATGTTTTGATGATTTTCCTTTTGGCTTAATTAAATTGCAAGTTCAATGTGTTTGGATTTTTTTTAACATTTGATACAATCTATAATTTTATCATTAACTATTATAATGTATTTCTAAAATTTAGTTAAAAGACAACTGCTTAAATATCAAAGCTGTACGACTGGACTCTTTCCTCAAATGAGTGCAGAAACAGAAGTTGCTACTGTTAGAGACAGTATATATTGTGCAGTCGCTATATGGAGTTTATATCAAGCTTATAAGTAAGAATTAAAATAATATTTAATTTGTGTGATGTGATTAAATTATAATATATTTATATATTTTATGTCCATGAAGTTTCCAGGAATTAATATTTGTTAAATACCACTGATTTCATTTGTCACCCAACAAAATTTGTAATATACTATGCAAATGAAAAAAGAGTTCTCAGATTTTAATGTCCTAAAAGATTTTAAACTAACAGAAAACATTCAGAAACAATTTCAGTCACATAATGGGCGTTTTTGTCATTATACTATATAGAATGAAAAATTAACGAGGTGGTATACTTATAATTTTACATGGGAAATCAATTTCTTGGAAGGAAAGTTATTTCTTAAAATATTACTTAAAATTTACAGTGTGGTGTAATATTTTATGTGTACATTTCTGAGCGGGGTGGTGTTAGTCGCCTTCACGTGGTGCCCTCTGTTTTCACTAAACAACTGACTCCTGTCGCTTCGTGCAGCCTACTTTGTTCTTTCGGCTTCAGGATCACTGCTGTTTTTTTAAAGGTCTTTTTCAAGGCCCGGACTATGGCTAAAGACAAGCTTAAAATGTTTTTTTGGAATGCAGGTGGTTTTACTAATGACAAGTTCACCGAACTTAAACTTTTTGTTTTTAATCATAACATTGACATCCTGGGTATAGTGGAAAGTGGTGCCTCTACTCAAAATTTAAATTTTTTTCGTATCAATGGATATCAAACTTTCAGTTTAGAGAGATCTCGACAGGTGGCTTCTGGCATTGTCATCTATGTTAAAAATACTTATGTTGCTAGTATGACTGTGAGACACACTATGACTGCTGTGGACAAACTAGAGGCGGTGGAAATAAATGTGTGGAAAAATACCCAGCATTACCAAATTTTTGTCATGTATAATCCTCCCAATAACTGTCCAGATCTGGAATTCATTAATGATCGCTGGAATAGACGCTCAATTTTAATATGAGACTTCAATGCTCATTCCCAGAGATGGGGATACAATGACACAAATCCAGCGGGTCGTGTTCTTGAAAATTTTATTGATTCTACTCGGGCAGATTTTATGGAAAACTCTCAGAGACTTCCAACATTTCTGTCCTACGGGGAGTGTCTTCTCATCCCGACTTATTAATTGTCCACACAAACATCTCAAGATATACTACTCACTCTCTGCTACCTGCCCCTGGTGGAGCTGGCCACAGCCTCCTGGCCACTTTTGCTATTGAGCAAAATGGACATAGAGAGATTAGGTTCCCTCGTTGGAATTTAAGGAAAGCAAACTGGACTTGTATCTGACAAATATCTGACATACTCACTTATGAAATCATTGTTAGAAAAAACCATTTTAACTGGAAACTTGGATAGTATTGTTGATACTTTTACTGAAATTATTTTGGCCTGTGCCGAAGGTTGTATACCTAGAGGATAGGTAAGGAGATATTCTCCCTTCTGGAGTGAACATTTACAATCTCTTAAAGTTAGCTGCGACAAGGCTAGAGCCAGAGCTACTGGCTACTGGACAAATGACTGACTGTATTGAACTTCGCAAAAGACAGGCCATCATTAAACGAGCTATTAAAGAAGCCAAACGACTCACTTTTCATAACTTCTTAGTAGGCTTAGATTACAGAAGGGATACCTTAAAAGCCCACCGTTTCCTCTTTAAAATCATCAATCAGAAAGATACTAGGAAAGAACCAATTAAATTGGGCAATAAATTACTCACTTCAGACAAAGAAATTGCCAGGGCTATTAATAAACATTATGCAAATATTAGTAATTACCATCCCTCGGATAGGATACATGATAAGGAATTGGTTTGCCCACAGACATGCTTAACTCCAGAGATGGATAGTTTGTTCAATTCTCCTTTCACCTTATTTGAACTCAAGTGTGGGTTAAAGACTTTGTCCCAGGGTAAGAGTCCCGGACCAGATAATATTGTATCAGTCTTCCTGGTGAACTTGGGAGAGGGCTCTTTGGATGGACTGCTTAACATAATAAATATGTCTTGGACCAGGGGCCTTCCAAGTCAGTGGCGTAAGGTCGAAGTTATTCCGGTCCTGAAGAGTGGTAAAGATCCTGGGGATATCTCTAGCTATCGACCTATCTCTCTTACAAGCGCTACCTGTTAATTGACAGACCACTTGATTTCGGTAAGGCTCAAATTCTACTTGGAAAATTATTCTTGCCTGTCATATAGACAAGCAGGCTTTCGTAAAAGCAGAAATACTGTTGAACAAGTGGCTAGACTCACACAGCTGATTAAGGATGGTTTTCATCAGAAACACAGTTCAGTGGCAGTCTTTATAGACTTTAAAACCGCTTTTGATAGAGTGTGGAGAAGAAAACTGCTTAAGAAAATTATAGACATGGGAATCTGTGGAAACATGTATAGTTGGATCAAGTCATTTTTGACCCAGAGATTTATCAGAACCAGGTTTGGTGGATCTGTCTTCTCCTACAGACAAACTCGACAGGAACTTCCTCAGGGCTCTGTGTTGAGCTCTATCTTGTTCAACATCATGATAAATGATGTAATCCAGAGGGTTATGGATGTTGATGGGGATGTTAGAGCCCTTCTTTTTGCAGATGATCTGGTCATTCGGTCAACCAGCAGAGATATACAGCACATCCAGCTTTCCCTTAAAGGGGCTTTAAAAGAACTGTTTCATTGGTCTAATGAGAATCAAATGATAGTAAACATTGATAAAACCTTTTACCAGCTGTTTACTTTAAGTACAAAACCCTATGATATTAGTTTATATTATGGCCCCCATCGTCTGTGTAAAACAGCTAGAGCCAAATATCTTGGCATCACTTTGGATACAAGGTTAAGTTGGAATAGCTAAACTGTTGAAGTTATAGACATCGGAAAATCCAGAAGTAAACTTTTAAAAAGACTTGCAGGAGTGAAATGGGGAGCTTCACAAGACTTACTCTGCACCACCTATAAGTCCTACATCAGACCTGCAATTGAATATGGAGCTGAGCTCCTGATTACTGCATCGGATAACATCCAGAAAAAACTGGAGACTGTTCAGAATAATGTCCTTACACTTATCTCTGGTGGGGCTTCATCTACACCTATTGAGGCAATGCAAATTCAGACTGGATTGGAACCTTTGGCAGATCGAAGACAAAGCGCTGTCCTGAAACTCTCCGAAAGGCTTCTAAGGGATGATTGGTTCTGGAAAAATTATATTCCTGTTTTCCCAAGATTGAAAACACAGAGAACCTTTTTGACTTAGACCAGGGAATTGTCAGATAGGTATAAGATCCCGGATGCAGATAGAGTGCCTTTATTTGGAACCCCTATCTTTCAAAACCATATTTTTAGAACTGATTGCTGTCTAGACCTGATACTACCTGTTAGTAAGAAGGACTCCACTGATTCTGAGCTAAGGATGGCTACCCTAGCTACTATCAATGAGCATTATCCATCATCTGTTTGGTTCCATGTCTATACAGATGGTTCAGCTGTGGATGCCATTAGAAATGCTGGTGCAGGAGTATACTCTAAGAGTTTCAGGCTTTGCCAGGCTGTTGGGAAATACTATAACAGCTACAATGGTGAAGTGGCTGCTGTGCAATTAGCACTTGAGGAGATCAGAAAGGGTAATGAGAACAACATAGTATTTTTTATAGACTCTCAGGCCACCATCAGGTCTCTCTCTTCAATTGCTCCTAGCAGTATTGGGTCTGTTTATCTCTGTCAAATGGCAATTAGTTCTCTACTGGAAGAAGGACGACAAATTGTGCTGCAATGGATACCCAGCCACTGTGGTATCGCCGGAAATGAGGCAGCTGATAAATTGGCAAAGGCTGGCTCAAATCTACAACAGCCTTCTCCAGCCTTGGAGTACCATACTGTTAAAAGGCTTATTAAGTCAAACATAGCCTCCTATCGTAGAAATGTTTACAAGATGTGCATAAAGGGGAAAGCATGGGCTTCCTTACTAACAAAGCCTATTCCGTGTAACTTCCACAGAGCTGTGGGAGTGGCAAATTTTCGCCTTAAAACTGGGCATGATTATCTGCAAAAACACCTTCACCGTTTGGGTTTGAAAGACTCTCCGATCTGCCCTTTTTGTGGACTAGAGGACATGACTGATGACCACCTTTACTCTTGCCCTGGACTTTCGGTAGTCGCAGTTAGAAATTCTGTGGAAGATGACTTTTCATTCACCTCAAGATTGTATTGGGTTGCCCGACAGAGACTGATAGTTGAAAAACCAAGGTTGGGCAAAGGATTTAAAAAAAAAAATTCTGAGCCATATTTTCACTTTCCTTTTTTGCATTTATTTATTTAGAATCATGATATTTAATTGAATGATTTTTTAGCGTACTTTTAACGCAAACTTTTATTTATTTTAACTGATATTTGAGTTATAAAAATTGTTAGTATATTTATATGAAGTAGTATATTTTTTAATTAATAGAACTATTAATGCATAACAGCTTTATACTATTTCATTCCTACTGCATATATAAAGTATTTGGAATTTAATTTTTTTTTTCATTTCATATCAAATTTCACTTTATCTCACTCTTCTGTTAACAATCAAGCCACTAGCAACTAAATAATTAATGCTCTGCCCTACACTTCAACAATTTGTTGCTTTGATTTCCATCTCAAGCAAGGATATTTCCAATATTTGAATGTACCCTTTAAACTCTTATGTTTTAGTTTAATTAGTCTTCTCATGCAATGAATGATCATAGAACACAAAGCATATTTTCTTATTAATCATTTTTCTTTATAAATTGTCTAAATGTGTCATGAACTTTTTTTAACCAAAAAAGTACTCTTTTCTAGTTTTTTTATGTATTTATATATATAGTTAACAATTCCTACAACTTTTTCAGTTAATAACAATAATAATAATTATATATATATATATTTCAAAATTCAAATGTATTTTTCAGAGTTTATTTTGGAGCTCATGAATCGTTATTCAGTTAAATTTTTTTTTAATTTATTGATAAAAATTTCTTTTAAAATGTAATGCTCTGAATTTTTTTTTTTTTTTGGAAATTAAAAAAGATATTTTGGCATATACATATCTATAGATAGATGTATATATTTAACTTAGTAATAGCTTGAATGATTTTTGGTATTTAAATAATGCTTAAAATTGTTTTTCTTTTGCAGAAGAATTGATGACGATCGAGGCAAAGCATATGAGCTTGGTCAAAGTGCTGTAAAATGTATGAGAGGAATCCTCTTTTGTTGGATGAGGCAAGCTGAGGAAAAGGTATTGAAATTTATATATGTGCTAGAGTAACATTTAACATTGTTCCTTGTAACACTTTTTCGTTTTGAAAAGACAGGCCTTGCATCATTATTTATGTCAATCATTCATATACATATATACATTATACCTAATAATAATGAATATATTTTTATATCTTGAATAATATATTATAAATGAGTTTGAGATACCAATTAAAGAATGTTTTTTATGGGTTTTCTGAAAAATTATTAAAAGAAGATTTAGTTTACACACATGCTCTTACTCATAGAATTGCTTTTGAATTGTTCAGAGCTGTTCCAATAATGTTGAAGTTCTGTATTTATTGCAGTAAATATTCTAGTGAAAGAGGAAAAAATACAATGTGTATGCCCATTATTTTACTGTTAGTTCCTGTTCCATTTATTTATTTAGAAGAATGGTTATGCTATGGGCTTAATTACACTTATGTTTCCTAAATTTGTTTCTATAGTTCACAAATCTACGTAATATTTTATAGGGAATGTTTGTGTTGATAAATTTCAAATTTTAAACAATAACTATATATATATATATATATATATATATATATATATATATATATATATATATATATATATATATATATATATATATATATATATTGTATTGCACTTCAGATTTCATGTTAGTTGAAAGTCAATAAAACAATCTCTTAAAAATCTCAAGACTTTTATTCAGATCAAATTCAACAATTTACAGGAAATTCCAATTGTATAAATTACAATCAAACTGTTTGAATTCTGCAAATTAATACAACAGGAAACGGTTACTAATCACCAATTCCTCAAACCGACAACAGCTTCTATGCACTAAACTTGCATTCAAGATTGATCATCTTCACTCTCAGTGTTGTCACAACTTCCTCTTCGCTGGGCGGCAGTATTTATACTCAACTTGTCATGAAAATATAAGAGTTCTGTCAAGTTTCTGGAAGGTTCTAGGCTATCTCACTTAATGTTATTCTTATAGCTTTGATGATGGATATGTATGACAATGTATATAATATGTGTAAATATATAGATAGTCACTATTTTAAACTAATTTTACTTTTATTAGTTTAATTATTTGTTTTAATCTAATATATATATAATATGTTTATTGATTTAAATAATGAGTTATAGATATTGTTTTTTCTTGTTAAAACAAAATAGTGTTTATTTTATTTATTTGCCACATAAATAACACATCCTGTATTCTAAAGTGAAGTATTATTTTTATTTTAATTGTAAATGAAAAAAAAATCATTCCATTTAGGAATCAAAATGCATTCTAAGTATACCTAACATGAATAAGTTAATTTTTCCCCATTCAATTATATTGGCTAGTTAAATATAAGTTTGTTTTATTTCTGTTAATTTATTCATATAATTACAGAATAAGTTCGAATCCCGTTCTTACATTTCTTCTGTTGGAAAACAATGAAGAATATTATTTTTTATCTGACATTTTTTAATATAATTAGTAACAAAAAACCAAGTGTCCATTTTGTTTTGATTTCATAAAATATTTTGTTTTAAATGCTAAGTTATATATATATATATATATATATATATATATATTATAATAAAATAATTGATATACCTAATATTATGTAAGTGAAATATTAATAAATATGATTACATTGATTCATGCAAATATGTTGATTTACTTTTAATTTTTTATAGCTAGAAAAATATAAAACAAATCAATGTCCTGAGCATGCTTTACATAGCAAATTTCATTTGGAAACAGGCCAACCTTTGGAAGAAGATGTTCTTGGTGATTATGGTCATTTACAGGTAACAGAAAAATATAGAAAATTGCATGATTAACTATTTTGATTTTTGAATAACTACTTAATATTTTTTTTATTTCTTCTCTTGCAGCTTGATGTTGTTTCTCTTTATTTGTTATTCCTCGTTCAGATGATTATGTCGGGTCTTCAGGTGTGTATTGCATTCATCATTGTTAACATGTTCAAAAAATATTTGATTAATTCTGACAATTTATTATACTTTTTGAAATAGGAAATCTAAGAAAATCATTTGTCTTTGTTAATTAGATGAGCTCACAAATAAAATTTTCTACTTATCCACAATTCATACTTAATTGGTTTTGTGTAATTTTTTCTTATAAATATAATGAATGTTGAACCGATTTGAATCGGAGAAAAATAAAGAGTTCAAAGTCTCGTTCAAGTGAATACATATTTCATTGTTGATTGGCATTCACAGATAGGCATGAGAACTTATAAATTATTAGTATAATTATTTTGTTAAATTTTGGTTATGTCATTGACACAAATTTTACCAAAAGCGTGCGTTGCCAAATGCTTATGTTTAATGCAAATTATTTTCGTCGCGTTTTAATTATGAATAACAATTGCTAATAGGCTCCAAATTTTACTTATTTTCTTTCAAAAAGTGAGAGGAAAATAGCAGAGCAGTCAATTTATATGCACATTGAAACAAAGGATTAAAATCTCAGTTTTTATTTTATATTTTAATTTTTACACTGGCACATATTGTTTTTCACAGAAAATGTAATCATAAATTTAAAACTTGCATACATTAAAGTTAAAAATGATAAAATTAGATCTTATCCAGTAACTTTGGCAATATTGTCACTAAAGTGTAACATTTGCTGATCAATTGAAATTTAAGAGATGGATATAAATTTTTTTCTCTGAAATGTTCAATTGGATAATACGTAAGTGCCTAATTTTTTTACTTATATTTCAAATTAACTAAATTCTAAATATGAAACTGATTTTAATTTCTAATTGAATGAAATATGACAAAGTTAAAGGATTATTGATTTGAAATTTTGTCATAAAAGTTTAGTTTTCATAATTAGAAAAGTATATATAAATACACAGATAGACATTTATTTTAAAAATAATAATATACTGGTGTTTTATGTTTGTCAACAAATTATTGATTTTAAAAGTTTCTTAATATAACTTTTCATATTTACTTCTTTAATCAAAATAATGCATTAATTTTGAAATGATATAAAATTGATTCCTGTCAAATGTATCTGTATCTAACATTTACAAAAAAGAAAAAGTTAAATATTTAAAGTTTTAACATTAACTTATATAAACGTAAGATTTTGTACACATATTTCAATATTCTTCCAAAGTTTTAATGTAAACATAAATAAAAACTGATATCAAATGTTAAATTATACTATTTTATATTACCATTTTATTCCAAAAAAATTATATCATCAATTTTAAATTTAATTAAAATAAAATTCCAGTAAAGAATATCAAAAAGGAGAAATCACAATTCTTACTACTGGAGTGGATATTTGTAGTTCTGTGGAATTTCTTTAAGCCAAAGGTCTGTTGGAGTTGAGCCAACTGTTTCAAAAAGTGGCTTCAGTGCTCCAAATTTAATCAAATATTATTATAAAAAGCATTTCATTTTTATTTCACATGTAAAAATTATAATAAATTATGTATTTTGATTTTAAGGTATAATGGAATTTAACAGTTCTGAATTTATAAATTTATAAGTAAAGTTTTAAAATTTGTCTTTATAAATATAATTTTCTGCATAAACCAATTATTTATTATCTCAATTCACTGTGAAGTATATTTTATGGTTAAAATAATATGCCTTAACAGAGAATATTTTTTATAAGAGAGTAACTTATATAAACAAATTTAATTGACTTTATATTTTTAAGAACTGGTACTTAATTTTTAGTTTGAATTTTAGATCATCTATACTATGGATGAAGTTAGCTTTGTTCAGAATTTAGTTTATTATGTTGAGAGAGCATACCGAACCCCAGACTTTGGTATGTGGGAAAGGGGCAGCAAGTATAATGATGGCACACCCGAAATTCATGCTAGGTAAATTTAATTTTATATTAAATTTTTCAATTTATTTCAATTCTTTATAGTTAAAATGCTGTAATCTTAATCTATGTTTATATTCATATTTATATGTTTATATAAAAAAAATTTTCTAGTTCAATAGGTATGGCTAAATCTGCTCTTGAAGCCATAAATGGATGCAATCTTTTTGGTGATAAAGGAGCTTCATGGTCTGTTGTATATGTAGATATTGATGCTCACAGTAGAAATAGAAGTATTTTTGAAACACTTTTGCCTCGAGAATCTAGTTCTAAGGTAATTTAATTGATTAATTAATTATTGTATTGTGAATGTCTTAAAATTTTTCATCTAATGTTTACATTCTGTTTTTACTGCATTGTTTACATAATTATTAATATTGTTTTAAATTATGTTAAATGTATTATTTATGATAGTTAAAAGAGTTATTCACACACAGAAATAATACTTTGCTTGATGAGTAAAAGGAATTTATAAGATTATATTTTTCCAATTGTATTAAATATGAAGCCATATCTGATAAAAGTCAAAAGAGTAATTACTGTGAACATTGTTTAAGCTGTTATTTTTAAGAGGAATTAGATTTTGAAATTTTTATTAAAATATTATTCACATATTATGCATATGCATTGTTAAAGTGCATTTATACTGCTAAAATAACATAAAGACTTGCATTTTTAAGTTGGTACCATAGTAATTCTAATAGCTTTAAGGCCTGCTTGTTGCCATTTTATTTTTTTGGAAAGAGAACAAATAATTGTTGAAATATAATTAGTTGACTGCAAATTCAAAATTAAATATATTTACATGATGCTGATATATTTAAATATGATAATTTAAAAAAAATTATATATTTTTTTAATGTAATACAATAATGATAATTTTTAAAATTACAGAATACAGACTCTTCTTTGCTTCCAACAATCAGTTTTCCCTGTTTTGCTACTCATGATGAGCTTCTTTACAATCGCACAAAAGATAAAATTGTTAGAAAACTTCAAGGAACTTATGGTTTCAAGCGATTTTTGCGGGATGGGTATGGTGCAGCTGTAGAAGACATAACGCGCAATTATTATGAGCAAGGTGAAACTAAGGTATATTTTATGTGTAATTTTCTGATATATATTACAGCTTAAAATTTAGATACTTGGTTTTTGAAGATTATCTTTTTGTTTTTAAAATTTATGATGAATTTTTCCTCTTCTAGGAATTTGAAAATATTGAATGTGAATGGCCATTATTTTTCATCTATATGATTTTAGATGGTATGCTTTAATTATTCATTTTTCCTCTTATAAATGATTTATAATTATTTGTACACTAATTTTCAATATTAAAAAATTTGTTTAAATATTTTTTTAAATCTTTATCTTGATAATTTAAAGCTATTGTATTTTCAATCTTATATTAATTTGCATTGGAAAAATTATGTCTGATTTATTATTATATTCTTAATTTTAATCACTTTGAACTCAAAAAAACTTTTTAAAATTTTTTTCTACTTCTAATTGTCTCAAAAACATTAAATTATAATATTTCAAGCTCTATCATTTCCTGGTTCTTTCTCAATAAAATTTAAAGGGGTTTAAATATTCATTATTATTTTAACATATGAAGTTTTGAATAATATTTTATTCCTTTATAAGGGAAATGAAGTAGTCACCAGATGTTAAATCAAATTCACTATTAATGGAAAAATGCATTGATTGATTAAATATTGTAAGGAATTAATAGTTAGGTAATATTATATTGCTAGATATGTATAGACATTATTGAGAAATATGTGATATTTATAAGAGCAGTTTTGTGTTATTTTTTGAAAAATTGGTCACAAAAATTGTTTTATTTGTGTAAAAATTAATTAAGTTCTTAAAAATAAGTTTTTTTGATTGGAATTTCATTTTTTAAAAATGTAAATATATCTGATGAAATAGAAACAAGGGCAGTTTTATTTTCTATTTCACTATAATCAAGACTTTATAATGCTCAGTGTTCACTATAAAAGCTGATTTGCAGAGATTAATTAGCTAATAATGAAGTATTTTCCTTACTTGTAAATAATCACACATCTGTTTGAATGATAGTGCAGTTCATAGAATATTATAAAAATTGCTTGTGTGGTATGTAAATCTTCCTTCTATATTTTAGAGGAATCTTCAGATTAAAAGAAAATTGCTTTAAATTGCAGAGATTTAAAAAAGATTGAATGTATATATATTGTAGCATGTCCTGGGGTTAATCATAACCATTTTCTCTAATTAATGTATTTTAATATTATCTTTGCTTTTCACTTATTTTTTTTAATTAATCATGTTGAAATTAATCTTCTTCTTCTTAGAGTTGGGTTTGTATGTCATTGGGCACCTCTGTTTTTATCAGCATTTTGTACTATTAACTCCAAACTCAATGTTTTGAGCTGGCACCCGAATGGTTAGCGCTCTTGCCTTTGGCTCAACAGTTTGTGGGTTCGAATCCCACCTTGGGTATGGATGTTTGTAGTGGTTCGGATTCCACTTTAAGCCACAGGTGCCGGTTCAATTAGCTCTTGTGTGCAAAAAATGACTGTTGAGCGACAAACTAACCAAACCAAATCCAATGTTTCCTAGTTCCAGTTGCTCGGGTCACCCACTTTATTAATAAAGTCTGATAGCCCTTTAATGGATTCTAGGTGTAACTCTCTAGTGTGGATGATGCCTAAAGATTCTATCTTCTGTTTTTCCCATCTAAGAAGATTGGTTTTTGTGGTCTTCAAATTGATCCCACAAAAAGGTTCTGCACTGATGGGAGCAAAAGACGATCCTTGATTAGCAAGTTTATCAGCCCTTTCATTACCTTTGATACTTTTGTGCCCTGGCACCCATACAAGGATCACCTTGTTTCTAGTTGCCAGTTCTGTAAGAAGGTTTTTACATTCCAAAATCATTTTAGATTTGATTTCGAAAGAATTGAGCGCTTTTAAAGTGGCTTGACTGTCACTAAAAATGAGAATCCGCTTACCGTGGTAGCCCTTCCTTATATTTAGTCACAGACAGTGGATAATGGCCAAAACTTCTGCCTGGAAGACCTTAGCGTATCGCCCAAGGCTTACATATAGGCTGGTTCTTGGTGACATGGCACAAACTCCCAGTCTTGAAAGCCGATCTGGTAGCCGAATGGTTAGCGCTCTTGCCTTCGGTTCTAAAGTTCATGGTTTCGAATCCCACCTTGGGCATGGATGTTTGTAGTGGCTTGGAATCCACTTTAAACCGTAGGTCCCGGTCTAATTAGCCCTTGTGCGCAAAAAATGACCGTTGAGCGACAAACAAACAAACCCAGTCCTGAAAGGCTGTTTTTCAGTGATCCATCCTTGTACCAGATTAGATCTCCTGTTTTAGTTTCGAACATGTTATTATCTTATTCGTCTCTATTTTGAAAAACTATTACAAATATCCTTTCAAACATGTATGACTTTTCCATGATGTCCGAGAGCATCAGGAAAGTAAGATCTTGAATTTTCCCGGTAATACCCCTGTACCCTTTGGCAACATGCTGGTAGTACCATTGATTTTGTAACTTCATTCTGATGCAGTCATTCTTGCTGAAATTAATAGTCAATAAAATATTTCTCTTATTATCCGCAAAACAAATAAAAACTAAGAGAAATCAAGTTTAGTTAAAATTGTTATTAATATATATATATATATATATATATATATATATTATAATTAATCACTAATAAAATGTTTTATTGTTGATTTATCAAAGCACCATTTTGCAAAAATGTTATATATATCCTTATTATAGTAAATATTTGAAATTTTTGAATATTAACAAATAAATTAAAAAAATAATAAATAATTTTTATTGTTAAATTAATTATAATTGTTGTAAATTGTTTGATTACTATTTATGCAATTTACAATTAAAATTAATTTTTGTTATATATACTGTATAACAAAAATAAATTGTATTTGTTATATATAATTTATGTGTTTGTGGTATTGAATTGTAAAATTTTGAGTAACTGAAGGATTATTTATGTCAGTACTGTGGTTGGTTCTATAATAATTCTCTCAAAAAATATCCTCATGTAAAAATATTATAAAAAACTTTCAACATCAGTACTTCGCTCTTTTTTTAAAATTTGCATTTACAGGATTCATCAAAAGTAAAATCCAATGTTCATATGCCAAGTTGGAAGCTGAATGGTTAGTTCAATTTATAGTTAATGAAGAATAGAATTAATTCCTAATGGTTACTATATATTTAGATCACTGATTATACAACATAAGTTTAACTAATAATTTAATAAACAACACATTATTATACAAATAAATTTAGGAAGGTTTGATCAGTGTGCAACGTACAAACAAGCGGCGAGCGAGTGAGAGTCCAACTGGTTCCTTTTGTCTTTGCCGGTTCTGATTCCAATCTGGGAAAACAAGTTCGAATCCGCATTACATGTTGCCCTCTCTAGGCAGTAATAGGAGTTCCCTACAAATTCAACAGTTCTTGGATACTAATCCTACCTTAGGCATAAATGTAGTTTTTTCACTTTAAACTGTGTGTGTGTAGATCTCAATCTAAATTGCTTCTGTGCAAATAAATGATCTTGAGTGACAAACAAATGCTCAAAATTTAATTTTTTGATGCAAAATGTTATAATATTTAAATTGATAATTATGTATAAGCTAAGAGTTACCTGCTAAAATTTTTTGCTAGCATGTTTTTAAACTATTTTAAAATGTGTTGACAATTTTATTCATATTTTGGTAGAACATGGAAAAGAAAGCAGTGTTTTTAATTTTTGTTACTGAAACTCTATAGTTTACTGATTTACATTTGAAATATAATTTTATAATGCTTGATTCTAATTTATTTATTTTTTGTACAGGTATATTTAAAGGAAATGATGAACAAATAAAGAAATATCGGCACTTGTTGCATCCTAGGTTAAAAGTAGATAGGCATGGAAGTAAGTTTTACTGAAATTTTGTTAGGAATTTACTAAGTAATTTTAGATTGTCAGGATTATCAAACAACAAATATTTTAGCATTCTAAAAAAGTTCTTTGATTCAATAATTATTGACAGATTTTTTATTTTAGTTTTTTACTATTTTATCTTAACAAAATACACTATTTTTTGGAGTCTAAGCTTTTGCCATGAATTTATTATAGATGCCGTTGTTCCAAAGTATTTCTATGTTCCTACATTATGCATTGATGCCGAAAAAAGAGATCCAGGATCTCAGAAAAGGTTGCCAAGTGATGAAGGAGATATTGATAATTTATATTTACATGGACAAGCTTTGTATATAATGTCTGAATTATTGGGTAAGTAAAATGAATTATTAGGCAAGAAAAATCTTTATCTTTTACCATCATATTATAAATTAAAATGCTTAGACTTGTGCTTATAATTATTATTCAAATCTTAAATTATTTACCAAATTAAAACTTCTTTAACTTTTCAAATAGTCAAAAATATAGCAAATTCTTACCTCCACAAACATAAATTTGTATTAAGACAAATTTATACTGCTAAAAAGATTAAAATATAAGAAAAAATAAGCTAAGTACTGAACAAAACATGTATGAAAGTTCTATAAAATATCAAACAAAGGAACTATTCAGCAATATCATACACTAAAAAAACTATTATATACATATATGAAATTCTGTTTAATTAGAAGGGATTACAAAATTATTTTAAAATCAAAATTAAACTCAAATGTTATTGTGTTTTGTAATAAACTATTTTCCCTGTGACATTTATAGTTTTTATTTATATTATAAAATGTGCTGTACAGATTAAGTGAAGTAGATTACTTTGAATTCCATGTCTTATAGGAGTGGAAGAACAGTGTGTGCTCATTTTAACTATGCATTCATATTAAGCAACTGTTATATTTATGAGATTGATGTTTTCTAAACTTCAAACATAATTTTTGTTCCTTTAATTTTGGAATCAACTGTGAAATTCAAATTTGAAAAAAATACCTTTATTTTAGATGAATTTCTTTGTTTACCTAAAATTAAGGCCTGTTTTGCTGCAATGGTATTTATCATTGTTACAGATAGTAGACATGGAATACTCTGGTAGAAATGTACATAGTTATTTTATTTTAAATATTGATTTTTTAAATTAGTAAAAGAATATTAAAATTGGAAATGAAATTTTAATTTCACTTTGTGTTACTATATTGTTATTCTAAATGTGTGCATTAAATTTTTATTCCCTTGAGAAAGATTCAATAAAACATGTAATAAATTTTTAAATTATTAATAATGAAAGCGTTCATGTTAACTTTTAAAGCTTATTTCAAAAATTTTATAATCCATGTATAAAAGTATCTTTTTTAATTGAAATTATTTTTATGCAGAGCTTAAAATTATATGTGATGAATGTTTTATAAGGTACTTAATTTTTATAATTGTATTAATTGTTATTTTAAAAATTCTATTATATATTCTTTTTAGTTGATGGCCTTCTTCATATAAATGAACTTGACCCAATCAGACGATATTTGCCATCATACAATAGACCTCGTAAAACAGGTCGATATTCAGCATTTCAGGTGAAATATTTTGTTATTGTATTTTATTACACAATATGAGAATTGAAATTGCTATTTATCTAAATCACCTATCATCATTACTTGAATCATCAATTTTTGACATAGTGTTTCTTTCCTATTATATTTTAAGTACTTTATTAATGTTTAAAGCTATTTTGGAAAATATTTTTGTGTTTTATACCCTGACTTTTACATTAAATTTTAAAATATATGTACTGTATTTATATGAACATTTTGATATAACTATTTATTATTTAAGGTATGATTTGAACAGGGCATCTTATATTATAAAATATAGTTTTTATAAGTTTTATTTATGTTAATATAATTTATAAAATTTTAGTTTTTTTAAAGTTTGTAGCAGTTTATTATTATAAACAGCAATCAAAATTTAATATGAAATTAATATTTTATTACTTATCTTTGTTGCAAGATCAAACATTATATTTTGCTCATTAATTTAAATTAAAAATAATTTGTTTATTGTTTAAATATTAATGTTGTTAAAAACCTAATAAGCAAATAAATATGTAATTATTTTGATCTGTAATGTGATGTAATCCATGCACTTATTGAATCTAATTCATGTTTCTGTTCTGTTTCTTTTTTGTACAGGGAAAAGCAGCTGTGAGTATTTCCTTTTACTTATTTTCTGCATGCTAATAAATCTCACTATTTATTGTTCTTTGTCATGAGTGTATTTTTATTTGTCACTGCTTTTTGGTTTTCTTTTTGAATAATGTTATATTATTTTTTTTATCCAATTGCTTTTTATGATTGTGGCTTATATGTAATGTGGAATCCTCATAAATGTGTGTGTGCTCTTTGCTTGCCCAATTTATTTTAACTGCTTTACTTTTATTCCTTGCAAATAAATATGAATTTGTATATTTCAGTTGCATTTATTTGTAAGTATAATGTTTTGTATTGTAACTGCATTTAAAAATATAATGTGCATATATTTATAATCCATTTTAGTGTTAATTCCCATCCTTCTAATTCTATGCTGGACTTCTGTGCATGGATTATTATATAGCATGTTATTTATTCTAACAAATGCATGCATTGAATTAAAATGTATTCTTTCTCTGAATTAATTTATTTAACAATTATTTTTAATTATTTAAGTTGACTAATTAAAAACTAAAAATAGAAATAAAATAAAAAAAATAAGATTATTTAAAAAAAATTTTATTTTTAGTAATGCACTTCAATTACCTATATTTTTAATCATATTTCATTTTTGTGAAATTATATGTTTATTCATTACTTTTTTCAAAAAAATAATTAAAAACTTATTTAATGTGTCAAAATCTTTAATATAAATTTGTCATTAATTGTCTGAAGTATAATTTTAAGCATATAAAACTATATGCTTAAAATAGTTTTATATTAATTAAAATAATTATTTATAAACTTTTTTATTATATAAAATTTTTATGAAAGAAAGTTATTTTATATTGAAGTACATGAAACTTTCAAACAAAATTTAATTTGATATATTCTAGCAAATTTTTTACAGTTAAATGTATACTATAGGAAATTTTCATAGTTTTTTATTTTGCATTTTTTGTAATATGTTTTTTAAATAAATGCATTGATACTTAAAACATCTAGTATTTGTTTTTTTGTTTAAAATTTGAAAATATACTTGTAACTTTAATTAATAGTAATTATTTTTTATTCACTATAAATCAATTCTTATCAATACATATATTCTCACTCACAATTTTCCTTGAAAATCTGATGAATTTTATTTTATATTATATTAGAATACTGATGAATTTATGTATGTATGTGTATTATGAGCACACATGCACATATATATTAGTTTTTAAGAACTTATATCAACAACAATAGCATTTGGATCCTATATTCTGTTTTATTTGTTACACATTAATGTAATTCATTAATTAATTTTGCTTCAAAATACATGGAGAACACATGCGTCAAATATGTGAAATAAAACCTTGCTTTATATAATATTTAATTATCAGGGTACTGCTAATGACCTTGTTGTGCAAGTTGTTTTAATTGCTGAAAGTATGAGGTTACAAGCAATGATGGCCACCTATGGCATTCATACACAAACTCCTCATGAAGTAGAACCTGTTCAGATCTGGTCTCCTAGTCAGCTAGTAAAGGTAACTTAAATCTTTTATTTTGTAACTGTGTCTTTTGATATTCTCTTAGAAGATTTAGTTAATTTATACATTTTTTTTAATTGAAGCCTTTATGTTTATCATAATTGTGTTATTTATAAATTGTACTGGATACACATTTTGGGATTAGTTTGTTAAGCAATTATGCTGTTCTTTTCGACTAATAATGGTTATTTAGTACTTTTTTGTATTCTAATGATTAACATAATTATTTCATTAATTAGATTTATGAATACCTGGGAATAAGTAAGAAACTTGGACTGAAAGGAAGACCACCAAGGCCAATTGGTGCTCTCGGAACAAGCAAGGTTTGACTATAATTAATGAATAATGCATCATTTTATAATAAATATCCATAAATATTAAAATGTTTATATATTTGATAATAATTAGTCAAAAAGTTATGCTCATGTTGAGGACACTTTTGGTAATTTTTAATTTAGACAAATATTTATTGTTACTGGACTTTATGTTTAAATGTTTATTTTGAACTCAAATTTTTTAAAGAATTTTTTACTGTATATAAAATGAATTGTAATTTGATAAAATTAAAAAAAATAGAAATGGAAATTGAATTAGCTCTATTAAAATTGTAAAGTATTTTTCCATCTAAATTTGATGTTTTAAGCATTAATTATTAACTGACATGAATGAATTTTTTTAAAAACAAATTGAAGCCTTCATTTTTTGTATAAAAATTATTTACAATCATTGTACTTTTGAATTTGATTAAAATGTCTTTACAATTTAAATATTAATGCCAATTTGTTAATTCTGCCTGTGTATTTGAAATAATAAATAAAATAGCAAGAAAAAAAGTTTCAAATAAAACTTTGTTAAATTCAGTATTAAATGTTTAGATTGAATAAATTTGATCTTTAAATTTAATTATTATTGTTAATGTAATGTAATATTTCTATTAAAAGACATCTTTTGTAATATTGGACTGTATATCATTATTTTTATATTTTTATAAACTAAAATAGAGGTGAATAAAAATATAATCTTTACTTTGCAGAACTTGTTTAAGTAATAAAAAGATTTAAATAACCGATACTATTATTTTATTATAAATGTATTGCAATGATCAATATTTATTTCTAATGATTTTTTTAAGGAGTGTCTTGTTTAAACACAATTTTTAATTGCATCAAAAATGAATTTGAGCTTATAAAGTAAATATGAAACTTCTTTCATTTGAAATTTTTTTTAATATTATTTCTTTGTCATAGATTTATTGAAGAAAAATGATGTTTTTATAACTTATATAACCATAATAATTTTAGAAGTCTTTGTTGTTTCTTTAACTTTGGCAATTTTTAGATTGATTCAGATATATTTCAAACTGTTTTCTTTAAACATTTTGAAAATGGATATAGTATTTATTTTATTTTTTCTGTTAAAACTTATTTTTTGTTAATAGTTTGAAGAAGTATAATTATTTTAAATAATTTTATAAATGTTAAGGAAACTGATAAAGTTTTGTTCTATATTTTATCTGTAATATGTTGAAAATACTATTTCTTGATATTTTGATTATAAATAGCGTACAATTATTTAAATTAAAAAGTTATTACAATATTCAGTATAGGTTATTAAAAGCTTTTGATTGTTAAAAATCACATTGAGTATGTATTATGAAAAATATCCTTTTTTGCAAAATGCATTTTGTTTTAATTTTTTTAGAAGTAATAATGTTATTAAATTCAAATCTTTGTATATTTTCAAAATAATAAAATGTGAAAAGGTTGGGGAAGAATGTTTAAAAAAGTCTTGCAAATAAATGTATAAGTTTGAAATTTGTTTATTTTTAAAGTATGTATTTGAATTTATAAATTTGCTTTGTTGTTCTTTCATTTCTGTACTGTTCTTAAATATTATTCTTTCTTAACTGTTCTCTAAATGGAGAGTAGCTTGATGTGTCTCTTCAAACTAGGTAAAACTTTGGTATTTTAGCATTTTTTACTTTAAATGTGTTCCATTGTCTGTATCCAATTTAAATCCTATACGATATTTATAATTTATTAATTCTAAAAATTTAAGTTTGAAAAATAGCTAATTAGCAAATCACATCATTAATAAAGATGAAATTAAGCTGCAGAGTGTTTGCTATTGATAGTATGAAATTTATATCTTTCATTTTATGTATTTGAATTAAAAAAGATAATTTTTTATAAAATCATTTTCTACTTTAAATAAATTCTTTCAATATTGTGTAGAAAGATATAATTTTTTATAAATTTAAATATTTTATTGAATAAAATTAAATTGAAAGTTTTTCATTTAAATTTTAAAAATATTCATATGTCCTAAAATTCCAGTTATCATTTGTTAGAGTAAATTTACTTGCTGCAAATTGAAATTTCAATAAATTTTTAAAGTAGGGTGAAACATGCTTTTTTAAGGTAGGCTATTTTGATTCCTAAATGAAACAAATTGAAACATTCATTTTTAATATGTATTCCTTTCAATTCTTCATTAAAAATTTTAACAGTTGTTCTTTTTTATTAAAGTTAATGTATTTATATTTTAGCTGTATCGAATTTGTGGACAGACTGTGATATGTTATCCTCTAATATTTGAAGTTAGCGATTTCTATCTCTCCCATGACATGGCTTTATTGATTGACGATATAAAAGTAAGTAGTAGGCTTTGTAGAATCAATGACTTATTTACTAAATTTACAGATATTATTAATATTATATTTGCAATTATCCAATTAAAGCATTTTCTTCTAGAAGTAAAAAAAGATAAGGTGTTCTCCTTGTTTCTTATAATTTCTCTGATTATAAAATAATCATCTCTGATTATAAAATTTAAAAAAAAATTAAAATTCTACAAAATATTTGCTATAGCAGAGAACTTACATGGAAAATTGTTTCAAATATGTAAGCAAATTTGTCTTAAATTATAACTTCCTTTATTAACTTTTGAATTTTGTGTTTTTTTCAAAATGTTTTCAGAAATGTTTAGTATTTTTAATTCAGTTTGGTAATTTCTGCAGAACGACTGCTTTTACATTGCACAAAAAGTAATGAAAGATATACTGTTGTGATGTGCTTATTAATGCAAGGAAAACAGATGAAATATGGGATTTAATTTGAAATCATTATTGAAAATTTGTTTGTATTTTATTACAGATAATATGAGACTATATTATGTTCCTTTATGTAAGTATTTTATTTGTGAAAATTATATCTGTTTATCACAAATAAAATCTTTATGTAAATATTGTATTTGTGAAAGTTATATCTGAAAATTATATCTGTTTAAGTTATATGATTTTTTTAACATTGCATGAAAGTGAAAGCAAGACAAAAAATATCATTAAATATAATTTCCTTTAAGTATTCTTTCTGAAGAAAGTTTGTCTAGTTCTTTAAAATGGTTTATGATTATGTACTTGTGTCATATTAATAATAAATGTATTTGCAATAAGAGTAAAACACTTTCTTAAACCAATTACTTGAAATAAGTTTTATTTTGAATTTAATGAATGTTCATGTAAAGTATGTGGAGTTAAAAATGAAAGCTTTCATAAATCTTATCTGTAATTTTACTCTTATTTTATGGTTAAATAAATTCATTCTAGAGTTTAATAATGTGCAAAAGTATTTCTAAGAATAAATATTTTCAAGAATATTTTTCTTTTAAATAACAAAAATATACCATTTAACATTATTATTTTACTTCTTTATTTTTTTTATGTTCTTCAAACACATTTATTTTTAATAATCATTTTAATGTAGTTTATTGAAAAATGTTAGCTATAAATTGAAAATGTTTTTACTGTACAGAATTTAGCAAACAATAGTTAATATATTGGTATGTTACTTAATATTTTCTATTTGCTTTTGTTAGAATGAATTACATTTTGTTGGAAAATACTGGAGAATGTCTGGTAGACCTACAGTTTGCATACTTATTCGAGAAGAACACATGCGGTATGAAAAAGTTATATTTAATAAAGCTATGTTGACTGCAACATTATTTATTAGGTTACAAATGTGACATTTTGTGTTAATAAATATTATCTTGAATATATACTACTTTTTTCTCTGAAAAATGAATGAAATTTACTTATGATAATTGATATCAAAATTCAACACTAAAACAACTCTAATTAAAATATCTTAAATTGAAATTTTGGTAAATATTTTATAATTATGGTTTTAAAATTTAGAAGACGTTATAATTATAAAATATTTTGCTTAGCAGCATTTTTATTGTATGCTCCTATCCATGGTAAATGGAAACTATGTTATTCAAATTCTACTATTAGTTAGAAAATATAAATATTCATTTTTATTTTTAATTTTTAAATAATAAAGATTTTCTTTAATGATTGATTTTTTTAGATGAAACCATTGAGAAAATGAATACAAGTTTTCTAAAGTAAAAATTAAAATAAACAAAATATATTTTTTCTTATTTAAAAATAACTGTTCATTAAGTAAATGTGATATTTTAAATAAACATCAAATCATTTTTAACATTTATTATTGTAAATTTTTTTTAAATTTAACTAAAAAATTTTATCTTTTATAGAAGTTATATGTTTAAATATCAATTTTATTTTAAAAGGTATAGATTTCTTAATAAGCAAAAAGTTATACATTAATATGATGAAAAAGCTTTTCTTCTAATGTAGCATTGTTATAGTTAAAGGTTAAGTTTAGAAACCTTATCTATACTTAAATAAGCTTGAATATTCATATAATTTTTGCTCTATATTAAACACTTTATTTTTAAGAAAGAAGTTTTTTTTTTTGTTTTAAACAAGAGTATTGCAGTATCTGTGAATCAAATTAAACAATGTTTTTAAAATATAATTCAGAATACATCTTCCCAGAAAACGAAATCAACTTTTACAAGGGAAAATAAAGTATGTAATGAAATATAATGATTTTGGCTTGTGTTTATCGAATTACAGTACAGAATTTTTCATCAGGGTGCTGATAATTTTCTATTTTTTTGTATTTAGAGATCGTTTTGCAATTACTTTCCTCTAAGTCCTTAAAAAATAGGTACCCAAATATATTTATGATATCAATTTATATATCGGTCATGGTTTCATGCAGGGAGTGTGAATTCTGAATAATAATTCAAATTATACATAAAAAAACTTAGCGCTAAATTTTCTTTATTTAAAAAATCTTATATTGCATAGCAAGGGAAATGAAATACTTTTCTATTGGGTCCCAGGCCACATAGGTCTTGAGGGTTATGAAAAGACTGCTGAAGCTGCATTGACTTCACTTCAGCCATTTATTTCGGTTTTACATATGAGATAGCGAAAAAGTTTGTTCATTCTCTGCGGCAAAATTTATGAAACATAACTTCTGCCTCAGAGTTGCAGATGTCCAACAAATTGTGTGCAATTTTTCCATGCATCATCCTATCATCAGTTTCATTGTTACAAAGTGCCCATGTAAGATTAACTCGCCTTCATACTGGACACGCAAGTCATTAACATAGGCATACCTTTATAAATGAATCAAATTCATTAATGTGAAACATGTGATTAGCCAGTTTCTGTTTTTTTGTATTTTAATTTCATGTCAAGTTTTTTAAACTTTATCGTTTTAAATTTTTTAACACTGATATTTTAACATTGATTTAGTAGGAGTGCCACTCTACAGGTACTTTTGTGCCATTTTCAAAGCAATGAGCTTTAGATATTTTATTTAACATTTATAGTTTATTTTTTATATTCGTGTTATTATACTGTTATTTTTGTTTCTTCATTTTTTATTTAGCTTTTAATTTATTATTTACAAAAATCTTTGTCTTGTAACAAAAGTTTAATATTGCTGGGTCTTGAGTAAAAGTAGTTTTCACTAAAATCTAAGTTTTGTGTAACATGTGATTCTTTGGATTTTGTGCCATAAAACTCAACCAGCCAATGCATTGTATTGCATAATTATGATATATCTACCAAGCATATAGGACATTTTAGATTAGAAATCAATATTGTCAATTTATATCTAAAGTAAAATATAATTGTCCTATACAATAGTTTCAAGGCAGTAAAAATTTCCAAATTTATAATTTCTTTGAATGATTCATTTTTTATTGCTCTTTTTATAAACAAATTAAAAAAGTCCCAGGCAGTTAATTTAAAAATAATAAATTCAACAATTAAAAAGAATTAAAATTAGTATCGGCCACATTAATAGTTGATTAAAGCTGTCTAGATATGTGAATAGATTTTATCTTAACTATCAAGCTATTATATTATAAATGCATTGCTTATTTTGTAATGCTTTTATTTTATAAAACTATAAAACCATGTGCTTTTTTTGTGCATTGCAAATACAATATTTACTTGTATGATATTTTAAGATTCAAAGGATTGTGTCCACACTGTAGTGTACAGTTCAATACTTTGGAACTGTACTACATAATCTTAGCTGAGGAACTACATATAACTAAACTGCATAAACATAACCATAAAACTGAAATCAATGAACATTACAAATATTTATTCACTGAAAAACATACAAAAGGGGGTGGTAAGCTGAAAAAATTGATTATTTTTGCTGTTATATTGAACCAGATTTTTCCTTAGCCTTTTTCTTATTAAGAAGTACACTAATAATCTTTCATTTGTAACTGAAATATGCAATCTGATAAAATGTAAAGTAATTGCCTATTTTTTGGGACTCCATTTTTGAGAATTATGTAATAATTTCTTTTGTGAAATGATTAATGTCTCAATTTAGAAAAACTGAACTTATTTATATTTTAGGCTGTAATTATAAATTGTACTGTGCAATTTTAAATATTTTACTATACAAACATTTTTTTTGCCTCATATAATTGTTTCTTTTTTATCTAGAGATGTTCATTTTAAAGAAATGCTGGATTTATTAGCTATGTTAAAAAAAGGGGATTGTGGTGGCTTGAAAATTCGAACTGGCCGGTTGCAGGTAGAGTGCATTAATATTTATTTTATAAACTAACATATGCTTAAAATATAGACTCCATATAAAAATTGCATGCTTTTTTAAAAGTTAAAATGCTTATTTTTATGATACATACTTTTATTCTTGAAAATATCTTGTGATATTGATACAAGCAACCAGTTAATATAAATTGATGCTAGTTTTATTAATTAATGTTTGCATTGATTTAAATCACATTTTTTCTAGATAACTATAAATAAAGTATTTGAAGAAAGATAAATAATTTTAACTTCATTTGCAGTGATATACTTCATATCTTTCATTATTTTTTTAATAAAGTAGTTTTTAGAATAATTGGTGCATATTCATATTAAAAAAACCTTTATTTAAAATTTCAATTTTATTGAGATTAAATTCATTAATACCTTATTTATTTTAAAATTTTAATTTCAAAATAAATTTTTTCTTCTAGAACTTGATATCTTCTTCATGTATTGAACATTTAGATTTCCTTCATTTACTATCAGCTGATGATTTGCCTAATGTAGAAGCCTTTCAACAACTAGAGCATGCTTCAATTGGATACCAAAGTTTAACAGATATACCAAAAGCCATTATTTATAATGAGCCAACCTATGATTTTACGGTCGGTTTATAATGATAATCTAAAAATTACTGCTAAAACCTTATTAATATGATATTTTATTCACTAGTATAAAATACTAATTATAAACTACTATGCTTTTGTTTCATTTTAAAATTTTGTTAAAATAAACTTTTTTTTGAAAAATAAGTGTAATGTGATGGACAAATTTCAATATATTTGTAATTTAATGTTATTATTAATTCCTAGATTTAAATAAACTAATTAATTAGTCTGTTAATTGAATTTTGCATTTTTATATGAGATTGAATGTGGTATGTGCCGTAAATAAGGTCTTTCAATAATATATATCATATATGTATTTTTATTAATTTGTTTAATGCTAAAGTGAAAACCGGTATTTTCATTAAATAGATTCAAAAATAAATAATATATATATGAAACATAAAAGGCAAGTGGTATTATATCTGAGTTTATATAAAAACACAAAATTTTAATTAGCTTATCAATTAAATAATTTATTTAACTTTGATTGATAATAATATACTGAAAAATACTTTCTATATTATTAAAGTTTTAATTTAGTGAAAGAATGATACATTTAATTTGTTCAGAAAGTTTTACATTAGATTTTTCTCATGCAGATTTTTTTATCGAATTGAAATAACAAGTAGAATTTTATTTTTTCTTTCTTGTGTTTGAAAGATTATAGAGAAATCTTTTTACTATTTCATATTCTCATCAAATATTCTTTAAATATTTTCATTACGTATTTAAATGTATGAATAGCCTTCTTAGAGAATTACTGTTTTAGAATAATTAATATAAAACATGCAATATGTGTGTATTTCATGTGTTCTTGAATATTTAAGTGTTATAAGTCAGCTCATTTTACTGTATTTTCTATTAAAACTCTGATGAATTTCTTTTATAAGTTTAAATTCATTGTAATGTAATTTATACTACAATATGTATCAATACTTAAACAATTGTCTCTGTTTAGGAATTTAATCATCGTTCTTCAAGAGAAATATTAGAAGCCTTAAGTTGCACTGATACTCTTCATGGACAAAGTCAGCTTCTTGGAATTCTTTATTTCCGAGAAGGTCCTCAGTTTTGGACAGAAAATGGTAAAAATTGAATTACATTATATTTTATTATATTTTAGTTCATTAAATTTTCTGCCTCTTTATTGATTGTGAATGCATTTCATTATATTTTTTTCATATTTTAGAGAACTATTGTATTCATTTCAAATAAGTTTAAGATATTTAAATTTTCTCTTATAGTTAGTTCAAATATTTTTAGAAGTATAAAATAATTAATTTTTTTAATGCATGTTTTATGGCTTTTAAATTTACTTAAATTATTTTAACTGAAAATAACTGCTTTATTATGTTCATATATGTGACATAATAATACACACAACCATTTCTAATTATAACCAGGGATTAGACTCCATCCCATGCTACAATTATTTGGCACCAAGAATATTCTGTTTTTAGCAAAGTTTTGTTATACCTTACTTTTCAATATTCAAAAAGTCACAATCACTTGAGCTGATTTTGCTTGATTATCTGTATGCATCATCAAGTCTTGGGGTGTCTTTTAAATACCATGTGTTAACCCACCAAAACTTAGGAAAGATATCCTCTGGAAACAGAACAATTGCTAAAAATTGAAAATGATTGACAATAATGGATGAGTATTAAGAGAATAGTTACTCAAAGACATTAGATATATTGATGCAAAGATTGATTAAGACATATTGATAACATAAGACATATTGATGCAAATCTTCTGGATAAATATTCATTTCTAGAATTCTTGTATCCATGAAAACCTTCAATGATAGTTTCATGCTGCAATCATTCTTTGCACTATGGCCATTCCAAAACCATTAATGGTACTTCAAAATTCAATATAGTTATCAAAATCACCAAAACTTACCAAATTATAAATGGATGTAAGTAATCTGGTCTTACATTCAGAGCTTGTTTCAAATCTATAAAAGTGTGTTTATTTGTAAAACACTGACATAGGCATTTCATTTTGACTCCTTAGTTTCCTCTTTTGCATGAAAAGGACTGTTTGATAGTGTGAAGCATAATACCATGATACAAATTAGAACTTTTCTTAGTCCGGTTAGTAAAGATTACACATGAGCATTACTACTGTATTTTTGCAGATCATTTCTATCCTTTGTTTTGGGTTCGTTTCTAAGAAGCAGAGTGTCCCAATTTATATGTCATGCATTGCTTATATGTGATTAGATGAGAATAATGAAGACATTTTGATCATCTCTGTGTTTTCTATCTTGCCCTGATCTGCTTATAATGTAACATTATTTGGGGTATTTTTGAGAATCAAGATCATTCATAGTTTCGTTAACCATGCATATTATCTGATTTGAGAATATTTTGCTTAAGGAACTATTAATTCCCTTCACTTTTGTACTTATTAATTTTTTGTTGAATTCAAGCTGTAATTTAAACCAAGATTGGACCAATATCTCCTTATAACATTTTGCATAATCTACTTTCTATTATTTTGTCTTGTTTCAGTTGCTATAATGCATTTTTTTCAAAAAGTATAGTTAAATTGAAATATAATTTCAGAAAATTTTCTTAAATGGCATTAAAAGAAAATTATTTTGATGTAATGTATATATGAAATATTTACTTGTAAACATAAACTTTTATTTTAAACAATATTAAAACATTTTGCATCAACCACTTGTTTCAAAAGATGTTTATCAGAAAAATATTAATATAATAAAATTAGTTTAGATAAGTTCAAAAGTTCCAGTCACATATTTGATTTCATTGAATTCGAATTTGTTAACTCTTATTATATTTCTTATTTTAGGTACTGTTAAAGAAAGGCTAGAAAAATTAACTAGGCAAGCTGGAGCACTTAGACATTGGCAAGTATATTCTCAATAATTTTAATATTTCTCCAGATTATTAGAGGTAAATTATAAACATTGTAAATTTTGCTTGTTTCTAATAATAGGTCTGTTGTAAGATATTGCTCTAGTGTCCTTAGAAAATTAGTTGATAGTATTAGTCCAAACATAACATCGATCCTGGTCTGTGGCAAACAGGTATTCTCAAATTTCTTTCTAACTATTTATGTCTAAATATTTTAATTTTTTGCATATAAACATTTGTTTGAAATTCCAGTAAATTCTTAGTATTTGAAATATTACTAGTTAATTTATTTTTAAATGCAACTTAATTTCTAAAAGAAGGAGCTTAATTATTGAAAATGTCTTAATTACCTATATTCATAGCTTATCTTAACTCAGTGACACATTTAGCAATTAATATTAACTCAAAGTGCTTATAAAGATTTTTATTTAAAGGATTTATTAATTTACATTAAATAATTTCAAAGGTCTGTTATTACATCTTTTGATTTTATGTCTTCAGCTTCTAATATTATTAAGAATTACAGAGAAAAACTCTTTTTTTGTGTGTTTCTTTCAATTCTTATAATTTTATAAGGTTGATCATTTAAATTATAAAATGTTTTGACAGATTACAGTTGGAGTCTTTGGACATGAAGAAGTAGTAATTGACAAACCATTAACTCCTAAAGAAGTAGAAGCAATAATTTATTCAAAATGCCAAGAACATGATATTTATCAAGCTGTGCTGCAACAGGAAATCATACTTTATATTGGTCGTTTGATTGCCACTGCCCCGCACCTTTTCCAAGGGATATTAAAAATCAGAATTGGGTATATATATATATTTCTATGTATTTTAATGAATGTACGATTTATGTATTTATATTAATTTTTCAGATTTATTTTTCATTTAGCTTAATTTTGTTAATAAAATTATTATGTAAAGTAATATGCATGTGTATGTTTGTAGTTTAAATATATACTTTAATTTGCCATTATAGATAACATTAGAGACAATAAAATAATTTTAAAAAAATCATTAATCACTTCAACTAAAAAAAAAGATTTTTTAATTTTTGTTTTTAATAGTATTTAGTAAATTACTAAAAATTTATGCTGTTATTAATTTATTTCATACAACTTTTTTCTTTACAAAACATATAGTACTTTTAAAATTATTTTATACTTGCAAAACTTCATATTTGCCTGTTGATTTTCAGTTATTATATTTTCCATCTGTTCAGTGTACAAAATGAAACTTTAATTTTATCTAAATTGTAAATAATTTTGATTTTATAAATTATGTATATTCATTGCTTCTTAATTACAAAATAAAATTTTGTTTATACTTTATTTTTATTTATTTATTTTGCTTTGTCTCTTAGAATTTGATTTAAAAAATTATTTGCTTAAAAATTGAAATTACACTAGACTTGATCGCTTATTTTTGCTTCGAAACTATGTAGTTTTTTCAGTTTTAATTGTTAATATAAATGTAACTTTTTGTTGTGCTGCTATATCATTTTCAAATGATGTTTATAAATCGCAATTTCTAAATACACATATGTATAGTATTGCATAATGCATTCTTTAATTCAGAGTAATTCAAAATTAATTATGCAGTTATTTTGTTGCTTACATCAGTGATTTATTGTTCCATTTTCAGTGGATGCCTCATTTATAATCAGAAAAGTTATGAGATTTGAATGTTTGATAAAAAAATTCAGTGAATGTAAATTATTTGATATTATTTTAATCTTACTTTTTCCATAATGCATGTAATTGAATGCTTTTAAAATTTTAGTAATATTTACATAAAATGAACTATTAATATGCTTTTTCTTTCCATTCTATATAGATGGGTTTTACAAGCAATGATTTTACATATGAGATTTCTTTCTTCATCTCCTCCAGTATGTATCTATTTTGTGATTGTTTATATAAAATTTAGAAGGAAATTTTTCATGAGTGTTAGAAAAATAAATTTTATTCTGTTATGTTCCAATACCAGTAAATTATAATATGAATATAATTTCAATTATTTATTATATTCATATTTTTAATATTTTCTATAAAATTTTGAATAAAAAATCTTTGAAATTTTATTAGAAATGATACTATGTGATTTTGATTGATGTCTTATAACATACATGACAGTTTGTTTTGGAATATTTTTTTTTAACTCAAATAAAATTCTTTCACTAACAGTTGAAATAAAAATACTTGGAAAAACTCTTTAATGCGAAAGCTTGAACATTTTTGTTGGCATGATACAGGGTATAATTTAAGTTATAATTTTAAAAGGCGGCAAAGCATTGCTTGCTTGGAACAATTCCAAATTTGGAGAAATGTATTGAACTTTGTTGATAAAAAATATCGTTGATCTTATTGAGTACTCTGTTATTTCATTTGATATTAAGAAGTCATGTTCTGGTCATAAACTTTTATTTTAATACCAGCTCAGTGACAACTTTGTCTGTTTTTTTTTTGTATTTTTATAGATATGTTGGAATCACTTTAACTATGATACTTTGTACATTACATCATTACTCCATAATATACTTATTAAATTGTTACTTATTTTATTAGATGTTTTAAATTGTAGGTATTTATGTTGGTTACTTTTATATGATCTCTAACATCAAATATTAATTTTACCTAAAAGGTTTAATTTAATTTCTTTATGTTGAAAGAAAAAAATACATTTTTGAATAAAATATGTATATTCTAACACAATTTTATAACACACTATAATTTAACACAATTTTGAATAGATAATTAAATTTTGAATGTTTTAAATATTTTTGAGTGAAATTTCAATGTATAAGTTAATGTGAAGTGATTTTATTGCTACTTATTATCAATAAAATTCAAATTAATATTTTCCCTATGCATATTTTATGTATAAAGTAATTCAATTAAGCCTATTTGGTAAGTTATGTTAATTAAAGTTGTGTTTTTACTAAACCATATTTTAGTTATAAAAATTAGTTTAAATTACTATCATTGTATTTGATTCTACAGGCCTTAGAGAGTTTATCTCCCAGTGAACTCCGAAAAGTATTATATAGAGTTTTAACTTTGTCTGAAAACGGTGCAAACACGAGGTAAATCTTATCTTTAAATATTTTAATTAAAATATCTTGCATTTTATAATGATATACTCTTAATATTTCTTATTTAACTCTTTAAAGCAAAGAGTATAATTTATTTAAATTTATAATAAAAGTAAATTTTTGGGGGAGTTATTTAAATTTTTAATGTTTATTAAGGTTTCAAGTTAATTACATTTTCTCTTTATTTTTTCTTAATACTGATTTTATTTTTCAAAAACTTCATAATTTTTAATAATATTAACTTTAGATTTTTTAACTCTTATAAAGGCCTACTCTTATTGTTTATCACACTTAATTTTTAAAAAATTATTTTTATTTATTTTGACTAAAATTTTAAAAAAATGTGGGATCAAAATTTGATTCTTTTAATTTACTGCATGTGTATTATTCAAGTAATTAAATTTATTTGATAAGTTCAGCAATAATTTATTGAAAATTGTATGTGATTAAATTGGTTTCTCATATTAAACAAAATTTGCTATAATGGATTATTCGTTTTCAATTTTACTAATATATTTGTTACCTAATTAACTTTTAAAGCTATCAGTAGGAAAATGAATCATAAATTTCACTGTTATTTTTATGATAATCTCTAATGTATTTATTGAAATGTTTGCTGAGTTTTCTTTTGATATAATTTACATATTTTTCAAAGAAGTGACTTTAATTCAGTTGTATTTTTCTTTCTTGCTTTTTTTTAAGAAATTTTTATTTAATCATTCTAATAAAATGTTAGTAACTTAATTGAAAGGTGATACAATCTAAACTTCAATAATATTTTGTTAACACATACTTCTACAAATACTTTTGAATCAAATTTAAATAAATCATATTTTGTTTTCTAAAAATATTTGACTGTCATAATAATTTGATTTTTTTGTTGAGATATATTATGTGAAATTATAACTAAGTAAAGATTCTTTTAAGTATTTATCTCATTTGGTTTTTAGATAAAAAATATATATATTATGATTTTATAATAAATAAAGAAGCTTTCATTTTCATGCGTGATTGATATTTATAAAATAAGGAAACGTGCTGAAAAATTTCATGTTAAAAATTCTGTCATTTTATTTAGACTTATGATACATCAGCGAAGACAAATTGAAGGTGCTTTATGTAGAGTGCCAAAAAATTTTTATGATCGAGTCTGGGATATAATGACAAGGACGTCTGAAGGAATCATCGTCGAAGGCCATCATTTACCACAGGTTAAAAGAATTAAACTTTCCTTTATGAACAAATGCTTTTTAGTATTGGTTTACATATTTCTGTCTCATCACTTTATTTATACCTTGGAATAAAAATATTCATCAAATTATATACCTTATGTCCTCACAGGATTAGAAAAATTCAATGTAGTGAATACTATTTTTTTGATTAAATAACAATTATTGAACTATATTAAAAATCATAAATTACTTAAAATCTATTGTAAGTGTACAAACTTTAATCAACATGCAAACATCACTATAAACATCAATTTTAAGTTATGATATATTTGATATGCCTGCCACCACATTGACTATGATTCAATGCAGATGACTAGCAAAATTTCTTGACCCATTAAAATGTCAGAACATTATTCCTGTCAATGACCTCCCAAATATTTTTTTTGGTTATTTCTATATACATTGTCTTTAATATAGCCCCACAAAAATGAATCATGTTCAGATCCAGAAAATATGGTGGCTGAGCAAGTTTCTTTCCACTTGGCTCTTGGTACCTCAGAGCCAGAAGCAGTCCTCAAAGTACTACACCTGTTCATCAAGCTCTCTCTTACCCCATTGGAATTGAGCTCCGTCTTGTATGAATTATGTCTTTTTCAAATCAGAGGCATTTTGAATAATGAGGATGCAGTTATTTTCCAAAGTCTTCATATATCATTCAACAGTCACCATGATGTCATCGAATATCTCACCGATTATACTATGACTGGACATTCCACACCACACAATTACCTGTTGAGTGTAAAAAGACTTCTTGTCATACCCCATTGGACAAGAAGTCTTTTTATTAACTTCATGAACTTTTCAAAAACTTTAAAATTAATGTTGATTCTCAGTCCTTCAAATCTACCAAATATTGCTTATTGACAAACATTCAAATGAAAGTTAGCTTCATTACTAAACTTATCTATATTCACATCAAATTCCTATTTGTTGATTATATTGACATAGTGTTAGTGAAACACAACTCCTATTCTATTGCCATAGGGCTTAATGGTTGACGGGCTTGAATTTTGTATGCGAAGAGGTGCAAGTCTTTAACAACAAGTTGTTGCAGGGTCTCCCAGTTGGTTCCGCCTGCTCTGCCACTCATGTGATGCATGTCTTTGGAATGGTTTGAAACACAGCACGTGTCTTCCTGGTATTTTGGGGCGTTTTCACGCTTGTTTGACGATCTAAGATGACAATGCTGTCATCTGAAACACTACCTGTTTTCTTAAACTTACAAATCAAATTCTCGATTATATAGTAGGCATTCTCTAGCAATAATTGCTTAGGCTGGTTGTACCATGACATATTGGTTTTTAAATGAATAGTAGTTTGTTGTGTTTGCATGTGCACATACTAATTGCCATCACACTCTGTGGCCTAAAATTGTAAATTGTCTATAAATTAATGAGATGAAAAATTTTTAAGCAATACTAAACTGATTGTTTTATTTCTTTCATTTTTTCTAAAAAGCTTTAAAATTAAGTATATTTGGCAATCTATTTAAATAAAGTAATTGTTCATAATTAAAAAGTGATATTTGAGTTACGTCCATAAAACCATCTAAAATGAACCAATCTATTTTGAATTATACTCCTTGAAAAAATCATTTAAAAGTTAGTTTCTTAAAAGAAATCCAAAGGAAGGAACAGGAAATAAAGTTGTATAACAGAAATGTAAAATTGATTATTTTCCTAATCTAATGAGAAATTCAAGTATTTAAAAGAAAAAAATTTTATATTTTCATCTTTGCAATTTTGTTTATTCAGTACTTTGAAATTATATGTGAAAAATATAATTTCATTATTGTTGATAATAATAATAATAACCATCAATTTCAACTAAGCAACAAAATTTTAATTGATATTTCATCCATATATATGTATTGTATTTTAAAGAAAATTCCACTTGTAAAAAATTTTTTGCTGTGAAAGTATAAAGGGTATATAAGACTGCTTTAAAGTGTGTGGACTCCTGTGTTCTTGGTTTCCATTGCTTTGGCTTTAGTAAAAAAAATATACATGCATTCTAATTTAAGTAACTAAGCACTGCTTATGTTTATTTATTTATTTTATTATTTTTTTTAAATTCTATTTTCATGTGATTTGGTATAAACCAGTAAAAATCATTTAATATTCTACTTATTTACTTTTTTCCATATTCAAGCTTCTCAAATACATTTAATTTTTTCATGTTCATTAATGAGACAAATTCTTCTTCTTTGAAGTATAAAATCACTCATTGAACTGTCAGTTGAAAGATGCATTTTTGAATCTGAGGATTTCATTTTGAAATAGTCTAGTCTTATAAATTTTCTTAATTTTTTAAAATTGTTCTAGCATATGAATGTAATTACTAATTTAAAAGATATTTTGTATTAAAGTAACTGGTAATATTCTACTACAGAAAATAAACAAAGACACGAAATCAGGAATTGCACTTATTTTTGTTTTATGGAGAAGTACAAATGAAGATTCACTAGTGATCCTTTGTGAAACAAAAAGCGAAATTAACTAGCAATATTCATTATAAAAATTAATTATGTTTCCTTGATGATTATTTTGATTCTAAATTATTGTGAGTTAATTTACCAGAGACATACAAAAAATAGAATGTGTAAGTATGAAAATATTGAAGTATAAATTTATCTGATAAAGTTTCTTGCATTCAGTTGTAAGAAAAGCTATTAGATATCTCTATTTAGTTTCATTTTTACTTCTATAAAGTAACATTAAATCCTTTAAGCTGAATACACAAGGAATATTTATCTTTCCAAGAAGATGAGTGCCCATCTTAAATTAAAATTATAAATTACCAAGAGATTTTCAATAGGTTTTTTTCGCAGTTATAATCAATTCTTTTGTTTGCTGCTTTTTTTTTCCACTGAAAATCTTTTTTTTTTTTTTTTCCATATCGTTTGATTTTGTTGTATAGAATTTTTAATTTTTTTTTACTAGAGTGGCAAGTAAAGTGTTCTTCATGGCTTTATTTATAATTGTACCATATTCTGCTTTCCTATCTATTTATTTTTTCAAAGAACTTAGTGTATATCTTGAATTTATTTCCCATCCTTTGACTTTGGCGCAGCTTGTCCTTATTTGGACCTTGCGCCATAAAACCCAACCAACCATCCTTTGACCTATCACAAATAGGGTAAAAAGAAATAAAAAGACTATTAAACTCTATTTAAAGGATATTTACTCAGCATAATTCTTCAGAATATAGAATAATAGTTACAATATCAAACAAACAATGCACACATATACATATATAGTTTTCTGAAAACTTCAGAGAGAATTTAAATTAGAAAAGAATTTGCTACCACTCTCATTAAACATATCCAATCCTGCATGAAAAAGCTAAACAAAAAATAATCAGTTTTTAACCTACGTAACTTACAAGAGTTTAGTTATTTTTGTGAGAAATAAATTAGTTTCTGAAATGATTATAAAGATTCTAAAAATAGTAATGGGGAATATTGTTCTTTTTCAAACACCAGTTATTAAATATATATATGCAATTTCTTATGTGCTTTATTATATACAATTATTATTTTTATGTACTAGAAATTGCTTTTAAGTTGCATTATTTCTAACTGACTTTTTATTTTGACTATGCTGCTGTAGAAAGAGTGGAAACCTTCATATTATACATAGTTCAATTAAATATTTGTATAAATTTTATATTAATGTATAGAAATGGCAGATTTTGCTTAATTTTTAATCATCTAATTATATTAATAAATAATAAATATTTATGATTTTTGACAATACATGGAGCAACAGACATTACTTAGATTCATCGACATTCTAAATTTTATTCAAATTATTTATTTAATTTTATCTACTATCAAAGTGAAAATTTAAAAAAATGAAATGAAATGAATAAACTTTCGCAATTTTTTCTAACATTCGATATATTTGTACTTGTGTTTGAGTAATTTGTTGCAATTTATGATGTTTTAATATTATTGTTGACTAATAATGGAATAAAGCTGTATACATATTTTTACTATGCAGCAACCAACTTTGACTGAAATGACTGTTTATGATTTGAAGTTTGCAACAGAAGTAGAAATGTTTTTGAGTAGAGTTGCCCTTCCAGAGTATCGTCAAATTCTTGTTGAAGTAAGTATGCATAATTTAAGAAAAACGAATACTCTCACATGTCCAAATATGTTAATAAAGTTTGACAAATCTTTTCTGAGTGTGAGGAATAGTTATTTGTATTGAAGGAATGTTGGAAAGAATAAAAGTTTAAGAATGATTATTAAATTAAAAACTGTTTATTTTATTATGTCCATTATTTTGTTACATAATCATTTTTATCTGATTACTGTTATATTATTAATTTTTATCTGTATTATTCTATATAACTTCTCTTAAAAAATCCTATTAAAAATCCAAATAAAGAATAAATTTTTAAGCAATAAATGTTAAATGTTGTCATAATTTACAATATTATATTTAAGTTGTTTTAGAATAATGATATTAGGATATCAAAATTTGGCTACTTTTTATTATTGATATCTTAGTTTTCTTTACATAAAAATACCAAAAAACATTGCCATAAAAACTATCAATGATTTCTAAGCATTGCTGTTAACTATTACACTTTCTGCAGAAAATGAGTTTTAGTTAACCTTATTAATGCATTTCCTATTTTTTAAAAATTGATCAAATTGATAGGTGAAGGGTGGGTTTGTGTGCTATCATTCAGTTTTATAATTAGGGAATTTAAATTCTATCCGAAGCAGGAATTGTTATAGTGATTCTGTGTGTAAAATTGAATTACATCTTGTGTATAAACAGTGATTGTTAACTACAAACTTCCAGTTATCTTGTAAAGGTGAATGTATTAAATTTCAAATAGAAATTTTTTTAATTAGGGTTTATAAAATTATTTTATTATTCCTTAATAATCAATATTCTTTAATATATTATTATTTATTATATAACTAAATCCATACGATTTAGTTTCTATCAAATATTTCATTATTGATATTTTTTCTTTCAATACTATAAATTTCTTGACATAATTATTAGAAGTGGTGTACTTTCATCAAATATTCATGCTTAATTTATCTTTATGAATTTTAGATAGCAAAATTCTAATTATATATTTCATTATAAAAATTTTCTTCAGAAATTAACTATTTATTTCTGTTTTGTAGCTGATTATGGTTGTATACTTGATACTTGAAAGGAATCCTGAATTATCTTTTAATGCTACTATTGACATGAACAAGGTAACATTAAATGACTTTTTATTACCTTATTTTTTTAACAAAAAGGATTACGTAACTTTTCTTTCCTGATCAAAAACAATAAAATATTATCAATTATGTTTTCTTTTATTTATTAGAAAACTGTTTACAAACAATTAGAACATTTAAATTTGTGAAATTAAAAAAGAAATTTAAAATGTTTATAGAATTTGAAAATATTTGTTTATCACCAAATTTATAGACAAGATTAATTACATTGATGTGTCTATATCTCCCTAATTTAAAGAAAGTGAAATTATTTCTATCATAATCTTCCATAATAATCAATAATTCATGTATTAATTTTGCTAGAAGATAGAAATTTATTTATTTAACATAAGATTAAAAAAATATGTATATATATATATATATATATATATATATATATATATATATATATATATATATATATATATATATATATATATATATATATATATATATATATATATACATAATTTTATATCATATTTTACTGTTTGCTATTTAATACTTTGTTTTAAAATAGTGCTTTGTAATCTTAAACTTAACTTATACATGTGTAAGTTTGAAGAAAACATCAGATTTATAAATAAAATGTAAGTGACTATATTAGCTATGTTAGCATTGGAATTCACAGTAATTAAACTCAAATTTGGAATTAATGATTAAAGATAATCTTTGTTATTTGATTCAAAATATTGAACTTACTTTTAAATTACTTAAAATCCTTGTGAATTAAATCTCACTTTGTGTAAGCGAGCTTTATTGAAATTTGTCAAATTAGGTGATATACTTTACTCTCAACAATGATGTAGTTTCCATCAATATCTTGAAGATTGATTTTAATTTAAAAAGTGTGATAAAATAATTAACTGTCTATAATTTAAAAATTCACATTTTTTAAATTGTGATTTACTTTTTAATTGAATCACACTACAATTAATTGGCAATAATATTATAATAACCATCAAAAAATGTTTGTACCTGTTAAATCTTCCTAAGTGGTTTTTTATTTCCAGCTTGTTGAAGAAGCATTTGTTATGTTCCAAAAGGACAATGGTGGGGACAAGGAGGGAGATATGACTATGTTTTTCGACTCCCCCACCACCATCACTGCTAGTTACCTTGCTCGAGCAGTTATGAATCATTTGTTGAAGTGTGCACCTGATCAAAGCTACTCCAGAGACCTCTGTGTGATATCTTGAAATTACTGTGGCATCTCTTTTGTATAAATATTTATATCATATGCAAATTTTGTTATGTACATATCATTGTATGAATTATTTTCTGTGCAAGCCATTTTGCTCAAGTGAATACCCAATTAGAGTGAAATTAAAATGCTTTTATAAAATGGCTGTATCAAAAAAGGACTTCTTTCTGAATTTATTTTCATTAATCTACAGTATTTTAGTAAATTATAGTTTCCTTTCATGTTATATATAATTATCTAAAATATGTAGATATATACATATTTTTGATATAATAGTACTATACTTGTATGAATTAAAAGAATATCAATTTCCCATTAATAGATGTTGTTAAATATACAGCTAATTATTTTATTTCATTTTATATTTTATTCAAGAAAAGTATAAGTCAGTATTTAATCAAAAAGTATATCCTTTGATGGTTTGAATGAAGTTTGCTATTAAGATTATTAATGTACTTATGAAAATTTAAATGCAAAATAATATCATCCTAGTAATAAAATTCTATCATTTTAGTAAATTGTAATAAAGAATGAAATAAAATTTTTTTTAATTATTGTGTGTTGAATCCTTTAATGCATTTTCCTGTCAGTCCATAAAATAAGTACTAGGAAACTCGGAATGCCAGTTTTGTTAAGCATGGAAGAGAGAAAAAGATGAATTATGTGCAATATATTTTTCCATTTAGTAATATTAGTTGCTACCTTCATTGCTATTTGAGCAAAGTAATTAAAAATGCGATATTTTGTCTTAGAGAAATTAGATTATCTACTTAAAAAGCGCACAGCTTTCGCATTTCATGTCAAATTTATTGTTCATTACTTCTCCGTTTTCAGTGCTGCCTATTTTTATCACCTGCAAGTATCTTTAGCAAATAATGCTTGCACTGACTTTCTTTATTATAGTTGCATAACAAACGCAGAGTTAATTTAATACTCAAAGACTGTTGGTATGTACAATTAGTTCTTAAAAAATTCAAATGTTTTTAATAAAACTGAACATTCTTAGACTAACATTGTGTTGTGCTGAAAAATAATTTAACTAGCAATAATTGAAGTATGATATTTTTAGTACTGTTATTTTTTTACCTTCAATGAAAATATCTGTTTGATTTAAAACAAACAGTTCTTTAATCATGCAAGAAGTGCCAAATTTGTTATAAAATGATTTGAAACGATAATATTTATTTCTGTTATTTAGATGCCAAAAATTATTTAATGTGTTCATCGAATTGGTTATAATTATTTCATTAGAAAAAATAAATATTCTAAAATGTATGTTCACAGGGTTCAACATTAGTCTTGTTATTTTAAACATTTTGTAGAAAGGAAAATCAAATAATATCATAGTTATGGATGATATGCTTTTTATTATTTTGTCACTTGCACTCAAGTTCTTAACTTTGCGATATTCTTTAATCGATTATTGTTATGAGGCTGTACGTCCACTTTTCAACGTTTCATTGAATAATAGTAAGTATAAAAAGTGATGAATTATAAAGAATAAAACAAAATGACTTCCAAAAATTATCTACCAAACACTATTTTTAATCTTGAAGATTAAAGAAATGTTAATTTTTAACAGCATCATCTCGCTAATAGTTTATTAAATTTATTAATATTTAAATTATTAATACAAAATTATATATATTTGTATTACTGTTTTAGCTGTAAAGTAATTTCTATTGTGTTTTAAGTACATATTAATTATATTAGGGATGTTGTTTCAATTAAATATTTTATTTCTTAATAATTTTGTTGAACTTAAAATTTAATATATTTAAATTATTAACATGTGTAAATATATACTATAATGCTAACATTTTAAAAATGTATATGTATTTAACAAATTATATTGTATTGTTATTTACTTTCGATGTTATATTGACATTACACTAGCTGAATTTATATGTCAAATTGTAAAAGATAAATTTATATATCAGAATAATTACTAATATTTCATAAGCATTTAACATAATATTTTTTCACTAAAATTATCATTTATTATTAAAAATATTAAATCACTTGAATTCTGTGTTAAGTTATCAAAACTAAACTGTGAAAAATAATCAGTCATTTATTTATTATATTTGATTTTGTGATATATAAATATATGTATGGGCATTATAGAAAATTTTGTTTTTGTTGAATTTAACATAGAAAATTTTAACTTGTTGTGAAAAAAATAATTATTAGGCTTTTTTAATTGTATTATAATTTACTTTTTACGTTTTAATGAAATAATTTTTTAAGTGAAAGATAATTTCGCTCATCCTCAAAAAATTCATCTAAGATTATGGCTTTTTATGTGATTATGTTTTAAAATTTATGATTTAAAAATAAGTTATATTTTTTATGTTAGTTCATAACATAATTTGAATACAATGCAATTATGATTGACTTTGAATATTTACTTTTCTGTTAATAGCTTATATATTTGTAAAATGAACTTATATTTTTATGTTTACTCATTGTTTGTTAAATAAAATATATTCAAAATTGAGATATTTCTTGTGCTCTCTATTTTCATACTTTTTAAAAACCGAAAGTATTTTTTATTTAAGGCATTTATATTACACCTAAATATTTATGTACATACACACATGATGTTTACCATCATAAAATGCATATCTTGTACAAACTCAATTAGTACGGCGAATACTAGTAATCTCCAGGATATATTCGCCATCCATAATTCTATTGCAAATGACATTTTTTTTTCAATTTGGTTTGGAGAACACATGATCATTTCAACGATTTCAGGGAGTTGGAATAACCCTGAAGTCATTACTTTAACTCATCCCTTAAGTACTTGATGGAGTTATCTCTGAGCTAACCAATTGAAATGCTGAATTCTATATTCATCATGTCAAGACATGTTGGATGGACACACAATGACGTGGTTGGTTAGAGTGTTGTTCTCATTGTTGGAAGGTAGTGAATTAGAATACTGGCTGAGCCAAAGATCTGTGTTTACTTGTGGCGGCTGGGGCAAATATTTAACTGTTGCAATGTTCTCTAAGTGAAATACCTCTTTGGAGGCTAGTTAAGTATTGGGAAGTCTTCTGCTTGGTTCCTATTTCTAAATTATGAAGACTCCCCCATCTTACTGGTAGAGCCCAACTCTTGGCTTGCTGATTTGTCGACTGAAAGGGTTAGCTCTTAGGCCTTCAGTTCAACTGTTTGTAGATTTGAATCCCACTTTGAACTTGGATGCTCATAGTAGTTTGGAATCCACTTTAAGCTGTAGGTCCCAGTCTAACTAGCCCTCGTGTGCAAAGAAAGCAGTTGAGTGACAAAACAAACCAACTCTGAGCTAGGCACTAGGAAGTATTCTGGTGTTACAGCAACAAGGTTTGTTGTCAGGGTAGTAACCGGGATTACTATTGAAAAAATGGCTGAAGTCTTTGTAAAAATGCTCATAGGAAGCACTCATCCAGAATAGTGAAGCAGGTCTCGGTGTTACCAGGTTTTGCAAGCAAAGTATACCAGGCCGTCATCCAGATAGAACACATTTTCCCTTTTAAGATAGAACACATTTTCCTTTTTAAGATGGAAAGGATGAACCTGTTTATTCATGCTGGTTTTTCGACAGGTAAGACGAATTAATTTTTTGAGTTTAGTAATTAAATGCTTGTGGATATCTGCACATTCGTAATAACCAAAGAATAGGGTTCCTTACGATTGTAGTATTTGTTGACACAAGAGTTCCTATCTGCTATTAAAAATAGACATGCATATGTATCTTGTTAGTGTGCGGTTTTGCCAGATCACTCTTCACATAACCTTTTGGTCTTGAATACAAAATTTGTTTTTTTATACTAACTTTAATTAAAGACAAAAACTTAGAAGTGAAATAAATGTAGAGTTCAATTAAAATTGTATGCGTAGTTTGTAATATATTATGATACTTTTAAATTTTTTACAACTTAATAGATATTATAAATATCTGGTTATTTCAAAAATTTTATATAGAAAACTAAGTTTGTTATAAACTTGTGAGTTCCTATCTTTGTCCTTTCCTTGTATGAATGGTTACCTACTCTATAAACGAGTACTTATGGCATGTGTATATTGAGTAAGTTAGATTCCACACCAAAATATGGTTCAGTGGGAAAAGTGGAGCAGCGCACCCAATAATACCAGCCTAGCCTGCACAAAACAACTCTCCTTTCAAGCTCTTTAAATTATATATAGTTTTCTTTAAGCTCATTATATTTCATAAATATTTTCGTTTAGTTCCATATATTTGTGGTAACAAAGCTTTCTATAGTATGCCAGGCCCTGGATACGATCTCAACCACGGTTACACAATGTAGATGGATAGTGTACTTCTTATATGAACGTTTGGCTATGTGGGTGCTTGGGAAATTTCCGGTTTTCTTCCCTTATAAGAAGTGAATAAGGACCACTTTCCATATAAGAGTCATCGGAAGGCTATGAATATTAAAATGTCTTACTATAGCCTAGAGCGTTAGGATGTTCATTACAGTATATCAAACATCCTTATATTTTAGCCACCTTTTATTATTAAACATTATTTTTAAGCCTCTTCCAAAAATTCCACATTTTTGTTTTCATTACTCCTTAATTTTTTCCTAATTCTCAAACTCTTGTTTTTTCCGTCTATTCTGTTTTATTCGTACGAACATTATATAGTTTCTTTAAACCAAGGAGTGTTCGTACGAATAATTAAAAATCTTCCATTCTCTGAATATTATCTAACAGCCCTTAAAAATTAATTAAAAAATTTTCTTTCTATTTTTAACGTAATTAAAGGTTCAAGTAATTGAATGAAAGTTTGAGATGTATGGACCTATAATATTTTTTGTTGTATGAAACGCAAAATAAAAATAACCGTAATAAATTTAAAAAAATTGTAGTTTTTGAAAACATTTTACAAAGCATTTGCTTATGGTATTTAAAGATAAGCATAACTTTAGAATTCATAATTTTTTATGTTCACCTTGGTTATTAATGAAATTTTTAGCAAAGTTTAATTTTAAAGGGATCTTGCGCCATAAAATCCGACCAAACAAAAAGAAGGATCAATAATGGAAGTTCTTTATTTTCAACAGCAGAAACCAATTTGTAACATTTAATAACAAGAGATGGCAGCACTATAGTTTCTTTTAGATTCGAATTTCTATGTATAAATTGAACTACATAATAATTTTCCGATTTTTTTCATCATTCCATAAGAAATAAAAGCTAAAGTATTAAAAGATAGAAAACAAAATAATTATTTTTACATGGGCAGCAATTTTATTTCAAAAATTATTCTAATTACAGCATGAATTTTTTAAAAGTTGAATAGGAATTTAAATATTTATTCTAATTATGTGAACTAATTAAAGTAAAAGGGTTCATAGATTTTAATCATTAAAATGAGGACTTCATTATTTCGTATCCTGACTATCTACTCTTTGGACGGCAAAGAAATACTTCAATATTTCTTTTAAATGGCAATTAATTCTCTCTCTCTCTCAAATAATTAATATTGGCCAATATCGTAAAATATACAAAGATAATACTATAAAATTGATTTAATAGCTAAAAATAGAATTTCTCATGAAATCCAAAGAGCAAAACATACTTTAATAATTTTACATCCCAATCGTAAATTTTTTACTACCAGTAAAAAAATATAAAAAAGTTTGCAAAAGATATGTTTTTTTAATATCTAGCTTAATACATTGATCTCTTAAAATTCAGTAGATTAATTTATTGAATTTCTTTTAAAGAAAAATTGCTATTGCTTATTGAGATAAAGAATTATAGGGCACTGTACTAGATCTTAAATTCAACAAACAAAAAGGTGTAACATAAAATGAAGATACTTAAGCTATTCATGTAATACCCAAGCAAATGAAAATAATCAAAAACTAAAAATTGGTTAGGTTTCTTCTTTACTCAATATCTGATTATAACATTAATTGAAATAAAAATGTATCTTATATTTGTAATTTAACACTTTTGCACGACGTTACTGCTGCATAATACACCATTGGAGTCTGTTTAGGGTTCTTGACTAAGCGTGTAAGACTTTGAATTAGTGAAAAGTGACCAGATTGAGATTCCTCCAGCTTACATTTACACCACATCTAAATTAAAGATTCAGTAAAGATTGTGAGCAAGATGATCTTCGTCTTGGCCGGGTTTCGGTTGACTGCTTTCTGGTTATATAAATGCTCCATTCTCATTATAAGCCCGGTAATTGTAATCCGAGGCAATCTTGAAATAGTGAGTTTTTATTCAATTACTTAAAATTTTATTGGAGTAGTGAGAAGTTAAAAAATTATATTAAGGGACGTAATTAAAATAAAGATAAAAGTTATTTATAGATAAAACTTAAAACTTCAAATGCAACTTTTATTTTAAATCAGGAATTATATCTATCTATCAATATATATATATACATACATATATATATATATATATATATATATATATATATATATATATATATATATATATATATATATATATATATATATATATATATATATATATATATATATATATATTACAAAATATTTAGATTGAAAAATTTTTTATTTCCAGCAAAAAATTTAAGCTTTCAGTACCAGAAAAATAAATAAATAAATAAAGGAACTGTTTTTACCAGAGATATAATATTTATAAAGTAATTGTATAATGTCCTGCTGCTAGGATTTCCTCCTTTAAGTGCTGCAATGGGTGGTAGTGAGGGCACCTGTACTAGTGGGTGTGCCATCGTAGCCCTGAAAATGGGTCTTCGCGATTTAGAAGCAGTGAATAAGCAGAAGACCCCCAAGACTTAGCCTGCTACCCCAGAGGTATCATTTCACACGGAGGACATCGCGACCACGATGTATTTAACGTGTCCATACCACGATTACCGAAAACGATGAATCTTCGATTAGGATTCGAACTCATTACCTTCCGATAACGAGAACAAATGCCCTAACCAACCCGCCACCGCAGTCTCGTTACATTGATAATATTTGCTTCAATAGCTACGGGCTTCTGCAGACAGAGAAAAAAATCATTAAGTACTGTAACGGGATGAAATCACAAATGAAACCGAATCACCGTGAATATTAACAAGTCTTGCAGACACCTTGGAGACTTTCAACAATGCAGCGTCAAGTATGGTGGGACCTACTGAATAAATTACTGCCGACTGATTTGTAAGAAAAGGAAAGCGAGAATCACTTCCACCCATTCGATCAAAGAACATTTCCAGTTTGTTTTAAAATGTTACGATTTTTGTTAAAATATTTTTAAAAGGGCTTAGATAATAACTGTGTTTCATATATTCTTAAAGTTTTTTCATTTGTTATACGTTTAATTGAAAATATTTCGACATATGTAATATTAACAATACTTTTTATTTTTATATTTATTTATTTATTTATATGTTTTTAGGTTTTAGGGTGTAAAGTATCAGACCTCCTTGTGGTGCACCCTGGGTCCCTCTAAATCTGCACAGTTTTGCCTATTATATTTTTGTTAGCACCATTAAAATATTACCTTGAAAACTCATTTCTATATTTAAATCATATTTTTTAAAATTATTTATAATTTTTAGCATCATTTACAGTAAAATATTTAAAACATAGTTAATATTTTAATTTAAAACATAAATTAATATAGCATTAATTTTGTGGCAATTTTAGGTTAATTATAAGTTAATATTTTCGGATTGTGGGAATTAACACTTCCAACAAAAAATTGCCGAGCTGGCAAGCCGAATGGTTTGCGCTCTTGCCTTCAGTTCAACAGTTCGTAGGTTCGAATCCCACCTTGGGCATGGATGTTTGTAGTGGTTCGGAATCCACTTTAAACCGTAGGTCCCGGTCTAATTAGCCCTCGTGTGCAAGAAAAGACCTTTGAGCGACAAACAAACAAAATCCAACAAAAAATTGAGCATTATTGTTTTCTCATACCGACCACGTGACACCATTAACACATCATTGTTGTTTAATATTTGCAAGTGCAACCGATTTGGTGTAGTAAAATTTTAAAACGTTTTAAGCTTACCTTACTTTAAAATAAACTGGCAATTTTTAATGAAATATGATAAACATAAAGTGAATATTCAGTTTTTCATTTTGTCCGGGGTTCGTTTTTTCTAATATACACTCTTCAAATTTTAATTAAAAATTTTTGTTAATGAATACTTATTCTTAAAAAATAGAGAGGTTTTCATTAATTTTTTCGTCAAAATCCAATTGAATAGTTAATGCCTCTTGAATGTATCCTAAGCAATATTAAATGTGCGCATTCCAAAATCTTTTCACATTTTAGGATGTATGTTTAATTACAAGTCGTATTAAAAAAATAAGATTTATTTTCGAATAATTAGTTGAATTGTTTTCCATAGGCATCTAGTCAAGTTTGGAAAAGAATATTCAAGATCTATTATTCTTGAGATTATAATTCGAATAATATAGTATTAGTAATTAAAAAATATATGTAATAATTTCTGAATTAAAATATTTTCCCAGTATCCATATAAACAAATTAATTATTTTTATTTACATGTTAAACACGAGTGATATGTGTTGTTTAATCGAATTTTTATTTTCTAATGCAAAGTTCTTAAATGAGGCGTAAAATATACAGTTGTAAATACAATTCATCCATTCATTTATAAAACAGACATGAACATTTACAATATTAACAAACTCAGATGTGGGATGCAGTATATTTTTGACTGAAATAATACAGACAGGAAGTTGTGTGCAGTTTCCCTTTTTCGATTGCGATTTCCCTTTCGTAGGGATTTCCTTGAAACATTTGGCGAACTTTATTCTGCTACGGTCCTAAAGTCTACGTGGTAACCCTGTTTCTGCTCGAGTATTCGATTCAATCTGTCGGCATGGATATGTAGCAAGGTTTGTGATATATCTATGTGCTGAAGTTATGATGTCTTAATACACGGGTCAGTATTCGAAACCTTTTGGGTTTGTAAGATATGTGGGAAAGTAAGTCAAAATTACATTTTATGTTTGATGACATTCCAAAATAACGATACATTAACCTTGTTTTAATTGCTGACTTAGTTACTTTTCCTACCGATACATGTTAAACACGAATGATATGTGTTGTTTAGACAATACTTTCCAATATATCGAATTATGGGCTGTTCAATTGGTAAACTTGACAGCCGTAAGCTACAAGATCAGTCAGAAATAGGAGTCAACGCCATGCAAATACAAACGGTTTTACAGCTCAAAGCTAACGACAACAAATCTTTGAAAGATGTGAGACAGTCTTCAAAAAGTGTCAGAAATCGTAGACATAAAAAAGACGATTCCAGTACTCATACTCGGAGGAGAGGTGAAGTTAGACACAAATCACTAAGGACCAGAAATGAAAAGACAATTAAACCTGTATATGATACTAATATAACTGCTAAATATGACATTAAGGCAGTGATAGGGAAAGGTAGCTTCAGCCGTGTTCTTCGGGTTGAGCACAGGTTAACAAAGCAGCCTTATGCGTTGAAAATCATTGAAACACTTGGTGGACGAGAGGCATTTGATGCAGAACATTCTGTTTTGAGGCGACTTAATCATCCAAATGTTATTCGATTAATTGAGGTGTTCGAATCCAATAATAAAGTATATATGGTGATGGAACTAGCGACTGGGGGCAGTTTATTGGACCGGCTGGAGGCAAGAGGTTACCTCACCGAGGATGACTCTAGGGATGTTCTACGAATGGTGCTCCATGGAATACATTACCTCCATGCTCTGGGTATAACTCATCGTGATCTAAAGCCAGACAATCTTCTATATTATCACCCAGGGAAGGAATCTAAATTAATGATTACAGATTTTAGCTTTGCCAGTTCTCGCAGGAAGGCGGGCAATCCTTACATGCACACAGTGTGTGGTACACCTCAGTACATTGCTCCCGAGATTGTGACTCGCAAACCTTATACGTGTGCTGTAGATATGTGGGCTGTTGGTGTCATTACTTACATTGTTCTTTGTGGAGTATTTCCTTTTGATGCAGAGCATGATGCACAAATTTTCAAATTGATTCTTCGAGGTGAAGTAGAAATGACTAATTCTGTAAGTATCTTTTTATATTTATTTACATAAAATACAAAATGCTTATCTTTATTATTTAGTACTAAAATTTGTTGTATAAAATGGATATAAATAGAAAATAATAATTTTTTGTATATATATATATATATATATATATATATATATATATATATATATATATATATATATATATATATATATATATATATATATATTATAAACAAATTTGTATCATTCATATGCTTTTTTTCATTTATAAAAGAATTTCATTTATTTTTCATATTGTTACATTCATAAAAATTTTAAAAACTATTGGTAAATGAAATGACAAATTTTAATTTATAGTTTAATATGTTGCACACATGTAAATTCAACTATAAAAGTTTCATTTGAAATAGTTGTTACAATATAATAAATGACATTTGAGCTAGTTTTTATTAATCAATTATATTTAAATCTGATAGATTAAATCAAATACATTTTTGGGGAACTTTTAGTAATCAATTGTGATAGGTATATTTTTATATGAATAATTTAATATTTAATTATAACTATTTGGAAATTTTTTAACTCATTTTACTCTATACATTATTAATAGTTATAACTATGATTATTGCAATTAGCTTATGAATATTTCCTTCATAAAATTCAATTATTTATGAATAAATATTTTTCAGATTATGCTAAGTATATAGTATGTAATACTTATATAACTAAATTTTTAGACATATTTTATCTATGAAGAGTTTTAATATAAAGCTGTTTGATGAATATGTATTTGCTGTGTAAGATGTGACTTAACATACAATTTCAGGCCAATCATAAAAAATTGCATGAAACAAAGTTGCCATATTAATATTGGACTTATGTGAATTATAATTAAATTATTATAATTAAATGGTAATAATTTATTTATAATTCATGTAAAATATTATGCAAGTATAATTAATTTGTATGCTGTATATATAGAGATAAATATTATTAAGTTTCTGAAGGAAGTTATTTGTTTAAAAGAGGTGTATATAAAGAAGATTTGGGAATTTCTGATTTAATCTAATTTAATAATTCTGATCCTGGTCTGGATTTGAGGATATCTGGTATATTATTAAGGGAATAGCAAAATAAATATTTTATCCTAGTGGCTGTGATAATTATAGTGTAATTTTTTGCCTATGTCATAAAAATACTTCTAAAGTTGTAATAAAATATGATATTGGTACTTAATTATATTTACATACTAACATTGTGTATAATTAGCATATTAGTTTGTACCAACAAGTTCATTTAAAAGTTATTAGTGGTAGTAATTTCTGGCTTAAATTATACTTTGGAAATGCATAGTTAGAAAATGATATTCAGAAATATAGCTTTTGAAAATAAGTGTGAAGTTATTTTAATTTTAGAAGAAAACAGGATGCTTGATGTTACAAAAAGCAGGTTTACTTGCGTAAAGTATATTTTCTGAGCAATGTGTTGTCTCACTGTTATAATATTGTAAGGTGACTTTTGTATAAAATTAATATTTATGTATGCAAATTAATGCAGAAATATTTGAAACAAAATGAATATGCATTGAAAAACTTATCGAAAGATTTTGTTTTTATTAGATCTTAGTATCACAAAATGAAAAACAGTTTAAAATTCTGCATCTGAAAAGCTCATGAAACCCTCCCTCAATCATTGTTTGGAATAAGAAGAGATTTGTGTATGGGAATTTAATACGAACATCAGAGGTTAAACTATCCTTTGTCTCAAGTTCTGCTGAGTGGTCAGCTGGATGGCCGTCAACTCTATGGGTTTGATTCCCACCTCAAGCTTGTGTGTCTGTAGTGGTTCAGAGTCCATTTTAAATTATAAGTTGTGTTTATTTAATCCTTATGTGGAAAAAATCATCCACATACGTGTCTAGGCACAAAAGATTGAATCACCAACATTTATTTGAAATGCTATCTAAAGCTCTGCTGAGTTTCAGTTAGACGACTACTGCTCTGGCGTTTAGTTCAATGGTTTTAATTCCCATCTCAAACTTGTGTGTTTGTAGTGGTTCAGAGTCCATTTTTAAATTATAAATGCCAGTCTATTTGGTCCTGCCATGGAATATATCATCAGCAACAAAAAAGCTATCAAACAGTGAGTGAAGTTTTTTTCATGTTTATGTGCACTTACTATTTAGTTAAAAAGTTCTGTTTCATCCAAGAGAATAAACAATTTTAAAAAGTTATGCATAATTTTTTTTGCAAATTGTTAGGAAAATTAGATTTTAATTTATTTAATTATAAGTATAGAGTAATTTGTATTTTACAATGGTTATCAGATGTAGTGTCTATTATTAAAACCATATAGATTCTATTAAATTAATTCACAACTATAAATTAAATTATTTATTACTATATATTAAATAAATTGTTTTACATTTGGGTCACTTGTCTATTAATGTTTTTTAAATATGAAATTAATGTAAAATATTTTCATATAATGCACTAATTTTATATCATAATATTAAGTAAAGATTTATGATTTCAATGTATATGGATGAATTAAAATATTTATTTAGTCAAAAATATAAAATGTCAGATGAAGTAAAAAGTGTTACAATAATGTAGAAATGTTTTCTATTTAAATGAATATTTTCATCATGTTTACTTATCCTTATTTTATCAAGTTTATAAAGCTCATATTTTTGTATTTATTAAAAAAGGTTTCACAAAATATAAAGTACCAACAGCAAATCTTTACTTAATGTATACATAATTTTAGTAAATGCAATCTTAATTTGGATTAAAGGAGTTCGATTAGTATAATCAAAAGTCCGATTACTATTTCATTTCTGTGTCTTTTATTTAGTATCGAAAATGATATCTAATTCTGTTTGTTTATTATATGGGAAAATGACTTGATTTTGTGAAAGATATCCGTCGAACTAGCAGCCGAATAGTTAGCGCTTAGGTCAATAGTTTGTTGGTTTGAATATTACACATTTTAATTTCACTTTTCCGAAAATTTACACATTTAACTTTAAAAAGTTTTATTGAGATTAAGATAAAAGAGCATTTGCTGTATTAAAGATCGAAACAGTTTTTTTATTAAAATGACCCATTTGTTAAAAGATATTTGTTTAAGCATATTGCATTTCATTTGTTATTATTATGTTAACTCATGTTTGTTTTAGCATGTTTTTTTTTCTCTCTCTCTCCTGTTTGCCAATTGTTTGTTGAGTTTCGGTGTACTTCGCACTCGTGAAAAAAATGACCGTTGATCGAAAGTATCGCCTTTTTATTGTTCTACGAGAATGAATGTTTGTGGAATATTCAGATTAAGCATGAATTTTCATAGTGCCAGAATAAATTATTTTATCAGAAACATTTGATCGAGAGTAACCAACTAAACGACAAGTTTTTTTTTTTTTTCCGGATTGGAAAATTGAAAACCTCTCTCTCATTCGTATATAGATTTGGATCATTTTAATGGTTGTAATTCTCTTGAGGTAAAATCTTCTGTTAGCTGGGAAAAGAATTGGAAGAAATCAAACTATAAAGTTAATACTGCTATGAACTGACTGTTGAACTCTATTTAAAATGAAGCTGTAAAATGGTAATAGTTATATATATATATATATATATATATATATATATATATATATATATATATATATATATATATTAGATAGTTTTTTTTTTTACTGTTTTTTAAACTTAAAACATATCTTGCATTTCTCGAAAATTATTTATGTAATTGAAGATCACAAAGAATTGTAGAAAAGGACTTCAAGTTTTGGTTGAACATTTTTTGGACATTTTTTAAAATTGGTGTATGATTTTTAGTATTTTCTTCTTGAGGGCAGTGAAATAGCTGATGCAGCTCCCAAAGCTGCATCGTCTTTACTTCCTTCAACTGTCCCTCTTCTAGATGTGAGAAAGGTTGTAAAAAAGCTCATTTATTCTTTCTGGCAGGAGTTCTGGAACATGCAGGTCTCCAACAAACGCGTGCCATCTTTCTATTTGTCATTCCATCATCAGTTTTACCGTTACGAAGTGCCATTTCCGTACCTTTGACTCGCCTTCGTATCGGACACACGCGTTTCACACCAGACATTGGTTCTTGAGTGAATTAAATCTTGATGGCACCCCACAAAAACCTATTCGCTTTTTTGAGGGCAGTAGGTTTCTTTACATTATATTTAATCTGTATTATAAATTTTAAAATTTTATATGTTTTTGATATTTTGTGTTTTTTATATTTTATAACTTGTGATATTAAGATTACTACATACTTGTTTTTATTTTTTAAGTTAATGTTTGGGTTTTAAAAAATAATTACAAAAATCCTGTTTTTGGCGCAACATGTCCACTTTTTTTGCGCCATAAAACCTTGCCAACCAACCTTAAAATTTTCTTTTCTTATGAAATTAATGGCTATTCATAAAGATTATATTGACTTAATATAGAAGACCTCTCTAAGTAATTATTTACACGAGATTCTAAAGAGGGTCGTTGTACTTCGAGAATATCAACCATTCGATTTTTTAAAAAATAAACACAAGTTTTAAAAAATAAACAAAACACGTTGCCATCTACATTGCAGAATTTTTTTTTATTTTCCGATACCCTCCAAGCACAGTAATGCTATGGTCTTGCTTGATATATAAAACTTAGAGTTTCTAAGGAAGCTCAATTGAATTTGCTCTAACTTGATGGAACAAGAAATATTCTTTTACACATATATTTTTCAACATTAATGTAATTCATCTTATTTTTTTGATATGATTCTTATTTTTATATTTGTCTTAGATTTTTCTTTTTAAGAAATGCTATTTAAAATAAAAAAATTCAAAAATGTACAAAATAATAAAATAAATTAGAAGTTTGATTATGACTCCTTGTGTTTCTGAATTAGAATGATTTTGAATAGTGCGCTGCAATTGTTCATTTGGAAAATATATTTTTTTAAAGTATTAAAATAAGGCGGGCATAATTCTTTTAATCGTTGGTAATGGCGACGTCAATTTCAAAGAGCAAGCGTTTTAAAATGTTTATCGTTTTTATGCAGACGTAAACATGTGTTCAAGTGGCTCTAACCGTGCAACTTTTTCAACTACTTTTTTTTAAATAATCTTTAGTATTTTAATTCCTTGAATCTATAATTTTTCTTTACTAGAGATTAAAATTATGTTCTTTAAAATAGTCATCTTATATATGTTATATGCATAAAAATGCCATATTCAATTTTTGATTAATCTTTTTCACAAAATGCTTATCAACTGATACGGTATTTATTCTGTCCAAATGTTTTTAAATATATATTTTATACCTGTATATATTTTGTTAAAGTAATTTTTTAGTTTTTAAATGTTTTTTTAAATTATTTTTTCTTATGGCAGATAAAAATCAATAACAGCTAGAAAGATTAGAATAAAGATTGTAAAACATAGAATACAACAAACAAAAAGTATTTAAATGTTTAATACTCATTTTTTTAATCAACTTTTATTTGTACATTTGTATTTTTATATACCTGTTACTGTTTCATAAAAACATTGACTATTTGCTTAGATTACTTTTTTCTTTCCTTTATTCTTAACTCCAGAATAGAGTAAATAGTTAGAGATTTTGCCTTCGTTTCAACAAATCATGACTTCGAATCCTTCTTTGGCTTTGTGTGTTTGTAGTGGTTGTATATCAACTTTTTTTTTAAGTTGCAACTCCCGGTCTAATTAACTCTCGTGAGTAAAAAGTGACCGTAGGGCGACAAACCAACCTAACCAGTGTAAGATATTTGAAGTTTCTATACTTTATGAATGAGCCTGCAGACAGTGATTGGGAGGGTGACCACATTCACCCTCACTGGGTTGCTGGAGCTCCGTGTCCATTCTAATCTGACATCGAAAGTCCTTCCGCTGGTGTGCTGTATATGTGGAGAGTAGAGTGCCAGCTCAGGAGTCACCTCACCAACTGACCTTGGACCAAAATGATGAAATGCTGGGTGATAGGCGAGTATTCCAAAATCCTGTTAAGCATAAGGTACAGTTCGGGGCTCGCATACACTGTGTGTTTGTGCTTCATGAATACATTAACAATTTTTTCAAATTTCAACCAAGAGCATTTAAATTAGATTTACTAGAAGTTTGTTAAAACAATGGAACTATATATAATTTAACTTTATAATTACCACAAAATGATTTTGATCAATAAAATACTAAATATATAATATTTTCTTGATCAAAATCATTTATAATTTAAATTGTATAATATTATTTATTTTGAATAATAATTTTTTTTTATAATTATTGATAATTTATAAAATTATTCTTTTACTTTTCAACTATATTGGGAAAACTTTGGAATGTAATGTTTTTATCTTTTTTTATTGCAATGTTTAATATTTGTGCTTGATAATTTTTTTAAACTTAATATGTCATAAATTTTAATACATTCTAAAGAGACGACATTAAAGCCAGAGTTTTAACTTTATGAATATTTCCCGCAGAGAAAGTATTACGTTTTATAATGACACTTTTTTAAAATTCGTTATTAAAGTAAGAAAAGAAAATTAAGATAAATTATAAGTTTTCTATAATTATTAGTTTATTTTAAACTTGCGTTGTCATCATTTTTGTTAACTAAGCCTTCTTCAATTAAAAGAAAGTTGCTCATCTTCATTGCAATTAAGAATTGTACGTTTTTAGTTACGATTTTTACTCAGCTCGAATCTTAATTTTTGTTTAACTCGAGGTTTAATTTTTATTTTATTTAATCAAGTTTAATGATTTTTGTTTAGATCGAGTTTTAACTCGAATTTCGAACAGTTCGAAACAGAATTCGAAATTGGAGTTTAGCGCAAATTTCGAAGTTTTTCCCCCTTTAAAAAATCAAAAGCTAATTTTGATGAGGAAAGAAAAGGAAGAAAAAAAGCAAAAATAATAATAAAAAAAAAAATTAATGAAGAAAGCTTATATTACGCGTGTATATTTTAAACTATCATTATATAAATTAAAAAGTTTTTATTTTCCGTATGATTTTTTCAATACTCTATTGGAAACAATTCGAAAATGTATTACTTAAAATTCCGAGAGCATCGTATTTAGAATTCAATTTATTTATTTGCTTTTTTGCCATTGTTATATCTGACCCGAAACCATTCTGACAAGTTATTTCAGAATGGATTCCATTTCAAAGAAATCAGTTCGGTTGTATTGAATTATTGTTGTGTGTAATTGTCGCTGATTATAACTTTGACACAAAATCAAGTCTCTAATTTAACTGTTTGATTAGCGTTCTGAATAATAAATATATCTAAATTAAATTGTAATAATAGATTTTAATTCCTGATTTTGAATGTTATAACTGGGAATTCAGGAAAACTTTCGATAATTTTTGTTTTAATTTCGCTCTAAATGGTTTTCACTTCGATGTTCAAAATGTCATGTTTGTATGAAAATTTGCGTTTTGTTTGGGATTATTATTATTCAGCTATTTTCCAATATGGCGAACTAATGAGTATTTACGCGCGCTTCTTTGTCTCAACAAAATTGGTTATTTATTGCCCGCTTCGTTGCCCAACCCGTCTTTTTTTCCGGTGCTAATTGTGCCGGGGCGATGTTGCCGCTTTGTCTGGAAGGGCGTTTCCGCTGTTAGTGTCGTTTTATTGATGGATTCCAGCTATCCTCACCGCTTCCCGCCCTTCATCCCCCCCTTCCGCGGATTGCCTTTGCTTCCTCTGCTGGTTACTGTAACCGCTTGCTAGAACCATGAGGACCTTGTTTTCCGAATCATTTATGAGAATAAATAATACACTCACTTATTGAAGATTATAAATAAAAAATAATTTTAAATTATATATTTATATTAAAATATAAAATATTAAAAAATATTAAAATATGTAAGAAAAATATTAAAATTTCATAAAGAAGAGTATACACCAAAAAGAAAAGATGTAAATCACATACAAAAATTATAGAAGGTAAAATTCATCAATTTGTTACAGAATGCAATAGGGTTTCTCAATCAACGTTCACATTTTTGCACTCGAAGTCTAACGAAGGCTTGCACACAAAAGTGGAACCTACAGGGAATCCAATATGGAAATGATATAGTTTCGAGTTATTAGTTTTAATGATGAATTGAAGATTTAAACTTATTTGAGAGAAATTGCAAATATAAGGTCTCATTCTTTGCACATACAAGTATTAGAATAATTCTTGATTCTTAATAATTTTGAAGTTTCTCATAGAATGAAAATTGCATGTTTTATATTGATAAATTTTAGAAAATAATCATAATCAAACATACTGCCACACAAAATAAATACTATAGGCTAGTGTTTTTTATTTTATTTTTTTTTTCAACTGTGCTTTCACACGATATGAGAATTTGATTGAATCCTGTCAATGTTAACCCCTTAGCTCAAGCGGCGGAAGTAATGGCACCTTATATAGTGGGGCAACCAAAAAACCTGTCAATGTAATTTCTATCCATTTGTAATCCTCGATAATTTAAATGTAAATAAAAAGATCAACGATCCAACTTGGTAGATTGAAATTATAATTCAGATATTTAAATGCGAATACTACAGGTAAGCAAAAGTATTTGGATTGATACTATCAATTATAGTAGCGCTAATGTTTCAAAGAATAATCTGTATATTTAGAACTTTTCTAATGAAATGTTCTTCAATGTAACAAGCGCGCTTCCAAAGACTTTGACAGTTGTTGAAAATTCGACCATCAAATCTAAAATTTTGAAAAAAAAAATGGCGATTGCGTGTGAAACGCTTATGATTTTAGTAAAATGTTTGGCGACGAGATTTTTAGTCTTAATAACAGAAAAGGCTTATCCGAAAATATTATTGTAAATTATAGCGGAATTAAACTTCTAAACCTTATTTTCGTGTAAATTGTTATTTTTTAAAAAAAATCTGGTTTAGCATAAATGAAAAATTTATTTTTCAAAATGCTCTATTTTCAAAAGTACATCTGAATCTCAACAAGTTCTATACAAAGGCTTATTATGTACCCTTTTGATGACACTACACACATCCAGACGATAAAATTTTGTAAGAAATAATTAGTCTTTAAATTGCCGATACCACTACAAAATATTTTGGGAAAGAATCGAACTAGCAAAAAAATGTTTCTTCCTTCCCTCGTTTTCGATGGTACTAACCTCGTATTGCCTTACTCTATCGGATAGATAATGGACTCGTTCCATAACCTGGAATATTATCTGTCTACTACACGAATAACTCCCACCGATTCGTCTGTTGCCTTGGTAACAAAACATGTTCCATTTTCGACAGAAGAATTTAAAAAAAAAAGCTTTCAGTAAGGAAAATTTGACTTATCGAATGCCTTGAAAATAACACGAAGTACTATCCTAAATACCACTGATTCTTAAAACCTTTAAAATCCTAACTGAAATGAACAGCTATTGTTACTATAGCGACCACCACTAACCGGACAATTTGGCGGGAGTTTTTTCTTGTGGTAAGCAGCCACAAGACGGTCTTGGTGAATTTGTGGTTCTTTTCATGTCTTTCATATGTGTGTACTTTTGGAAATATCGTCTTTTTCACAACGAACGAATCATGTTAGCCCTGTAGAACAAAGAATAAAATCCGCTAACTCTCAATGTAATCTGCGCCGCGCCCATTACAGAAATGTATCGATTTATGTTGTTAACTTAGAAATGATATTTATTTCTCTGTATGTTAATGTTTTAAATTGGATTAGAGTTCGAAAATTTTTAAAGAAAGCAAATTTTCTGTGATGCTACAAATTAATGCTAAAATTCAGTTTCTTTATGAAGAGTGATTTTTCCATTAAGTTATTTTCTCATTATTTTGATCGTCATATATTTCTGCTATATCTTGTCTCTGAATGTTCATAATAAATTAAAAATTGTGCCTATTTTATAGTTCGGATATTCGTATGAATAAGTGATTGTTCTATAATTCATTTTGGTGCATGTATAATTTGTTATTTTACTTCGTCTCTGAATAATCGTACCGTAGTAAAGGTACATTCGAGGTGCCGTGTGGTGTGTGATTTAATGTCTAGACTTTAATCACGTATATTGAATCTACTGAGAATTTTCATTTGAAAATTCTTTACCTTTTTTGAACTGCCATAAACAATGAATTTTAAGCCTAATTTTACTATAGCTTTTAAGCTTCATGCTGTGAAGATTTGAGGATAGGACAAAGCAACACTCTTATAAAAATTGCTTTATATAAAACGCTTAATTAAAATTTTTTATCATTTCAAGCTTAGTGTTTTACAGATTCCTTGTAATTAAACATAAGTAATGTATTTTATGCAATTTCAAAATCGATGAAAGAATTTCATAACTTCAAATCCATTCTGAGTTTTGCTGCCTAAAGAACAAAACGACGTTTTTGTAGCATTTATGACATATCTTCTGGATATAAAAGGTATTTATAAAAGAAGTAGACAGCATTCGCACATTCCATAAACTCTATTGGTTAATTTCGAAGTACAAGATCTATTTTCCTTTGCTCCGTACTGCTTGAATGAAACATCTCTAAGTATGAGTCGAGCTGAATGGTCGGATCATTAGCTTTCAAATCCAACAATCCGTGCGATCCTCATGTATTGTTATGATGGATATTTAGGGTTGGAATCCATTTAAATTTTGCATTTCAGTCAAATTATCCCATGTGTGCAATCATTCACTGCTGATAAGTCGAGCTCGTATCTAAGTGGCCAGAGATGTCCTTCTGTTCAACAGTATGCGAGTTCGACTCCCACATGGATGTTTGCAATTTTCCGGAATCTATTTTAAACCGATATCCTTTCAAATTAGCCTTTGTGGGAGTAAACATTTCCGTAGAACAGCGAACTTATCTATTAATTCTAGAGTACCTATCCTGTTTATTATCTCATGAAGATGTTTGAATGGGGCATCATTATTAATCAGTCATGAGCAAACTTAGATTTATGAAATTAAATCTTAATCTATAGTTGTCTTTCTTTTGTATAAATTTCATTACCACAACTTAATGATATGAATCAATGTCGCATATATCTGCACTGATTTCTGTTCAGAATAAGCTGTTTCGCTGCCTTTTTCGGGCAGCCAAGTCTCGTATCCGCTTGGGCTGACGCTTGATCCATTTCAAAGCCGGCAAATGTTATACTGTCTGATATTTCCGTGTCTGCTTCAAATTGGATATTAAGATCATCTTCTTAATAGACACTTTAAATAAGTTGACTATCAATTTGCAATTTGAGGTCTCAATCATAACCCATTCTCCTATACCTTTAGCATTAACTTTGGAATATCCAAGAATTTTCAAAAGAATGTTTCTGAATTCCTCAAGAGATACGTCATGCTCATCTTCTCCCTTTTCTTACCTTTCTTTTTCTTGAGTTTTTTCCTTTTTATCATTTTTCTTCTCTTCTTCGGTCAGTTATTATTTGAAATTCTGGAAGCACTTCGGATAATTAGCTATTCGGATAAACAATGTTTGGATAATTAGAATTCTATTGTATTTAAAAAATGTGAAAAATAAAATGGTATTAGACTCAAAAATGTTTTTCTAAAATGAATTTGAAACTAGGATTTAGTGAATTTTTTTTTTAAAGAAAATAAAATTGAATATAGAATGATCTTCGTGAATTACTTTCATTTAAAAGATCCAGCCCCAAATAATTCATCGAGACAAAGTGTTAAAAATGTTTCTGTTCCCATTCCATTGTTAAAAAAGAAATCGAGACTTGCATGTGAAATTTTTTCGGATAAAAAAATTCCGAACTAAGCAAAGTATCGTCATCTAAAATTAACAACGCTTTCAGAAATATTATTAAGATTGCGGAGTCATCATATGAACTTTTTTTTTAATGCTTATACTGAAACTTCATATTCAAAAAGAAAAAAAGATAAAACTTGTTTCAATGCCTCTTATTTGTTTCTTGTGTCCTTATCAGATTATTATCTATTTGTAATTACAAAGAAACAACTAAATTGAAAGAAATATAATTCTGATAGTGTCATTAAGGCAGTTGTTTTCTAGGATAGCAATTAGTAAGTTTCTCTCCTGTGGTATTAGCATTTGTACTGGTGTCCCGATTCACAATCCCCCCCCCCTCTCCCAAAAACTCTTTTTTCAAACAAAATTGTTTTTGATTGAAATCCGTGATTTAATTTTCAAGTTGTGAACTCAGAAAATTCACTTTTTTATTCAATACATTTCACCTGAATTTCAGCTCTGGCTTCCGTTGTATAGTTCACAAATTCGATTCTCATTTTAGGTGTGAATGTCATAATGTTTTGGAAACTAATTTAAACTTCTAAAATGTTTTTTTATAATGCACACAATGAAGAATTCCTTGAAAATAGCTGAATTTTTAAGACTAAACGTTGGATGTTGCACCATTTGGATCTTTGCTCCCAAGTGGGTGTGTAGCGGCCGGAAAAAACAAGTTCAGGGAACCCTGTCTGTGTGTGTGACCTTTGTTGTCGCATTCCCTTGCTTTCTGGTGTCTGATTACAGAGCCTACTTCCGCAGATTCCCCGGGAGAGGCCACGGAATGTCGCCCCACCCTCCTTTTCCGAGAAATTCTGGTGTTCTGACGGTTTTGATAAGCTGTGAACCTCCATTCTCCAAACAATTCTTATCTTCTTCCTCTTCAACACCGCATACGAAAATAATTCTGCAATCCTGAACAGTTGCTGCATTCTTTTCTTAAAACTATCGTTCAATTTACGGAGTTTAAAAATATCGTTAGCATTACCCATAATATAGGTATTTTATAAAGATTATTTCTATGTAATATTAAGTTGACATCGAAGTTTTATTTTTTTAAAATATTGTGAATGATTTTTAGAAACGTGAACGTTAGCTTTCGTGTAACGAATATTTATATTTAAAGAAATATTTTGTATTAGGAATATTTCTATTTATTATGATGCCATTAAAAGATGTGTACAAGTTGCATCACAAATTTTATATTCTAATTTAAA
>CM075862.1:15318124-15445624 GCA_037975125.1 Latrodectus hesperus | reverse complement strand
ATTTGGCAACATAACGAGATGATTAAAAAAGTTTCTGGGTTTTTTTTTTTCTGTTTCATTCCCCCTGCTAGGCTTAACAGAATACACTGGTTATTAGTTATTACAAGTAAATTAATCTGATGTATTTCAGAACTATATTCAGTCGAATTATTATGTGGTTACACAGAACATAGAATATTAACAGAGTTTTTATTCTATTCGAGCTTTCTTCTATGATTATAAATTATTACGAGAGCATTAACACAGAAAAGTGTTTTGTGATAAATAGAACATTAGAATATATCATGGTCATAGAGAGTTGTCAAATATTTTCTTTGGCTGGGGTCAAGAGACTTGTTATGATGACAAAAGTTAAATGTCAAAAAGTAGCAATTTTCAAATCTCTTTGTTACCCCATTTCTTGTTGCAATCAACCTCATGGTTCTAGTAAAGCAAATTTTTTTTTGATATAAATTACTTCTGGGGAAAAAATAATAATTCATTCCTGTTCTGAAACTAAGACTTTGGACAAAAATTCTCTCCTGAATAATGCTCAACTAGTTTTAAATGAAATAGAAGCTACTAACTAGTTAATGAAAAGCCTCAAGAATTACACAATAATTTTTAAATATTTCGATACAAAAACTTTCGCTCGTGAATTGTTTCTCGTTTATGGGTATGAAAAGTAATTTATATCATTAAAATTCAATTTCTTCTCAATTAAATTGAATCATACTTCTGAGAGCATGCTGATTAAAATGAAGCTATAAAAATATCTAGCGTCAACTCTCCCATTTCGACTAAAACAACCCTCTCGATATTCAATAAGCCGCTTTACGTCACACTCTTAAAAAAGAGATTATTTAACGCACTTGTGCAAGGCAAACAAAAGCCTCCGCTGTGGCTGGAGTTCACCTGCGACAACCACAAGAAGCAGGCTTTTTGTACCCGGAGAGCTTGCCAAGTGGGCACTCACCAATGCAAACATCGAAAGTGGCCTTTGCCAGATGCATTTGTCTATCGACAGGCAGACGTGGGCTGCGGGAACGATTTCTGTTTTTCTGCCTCAAGGGTCTTAAGAAAATACGTTTTGAAGTGTCTTGCAGGCCCCTAACGTAAACAGATGACACTCTGGGGCGTGTCTCTCTAGTGTGAGAGGCCTTATTGTGCTGAGAAGGGAATCTTATCTACTTTTCGGAAGCTCTTCCAGTTTCTGGGATGGAGGGAGAGTTCACCGATATATTTCTGACTAGCAGACTTTTTTCTAATGTATCTGCTGCTGGGGGAGAAATAAGTGCCCCTCCCCCTGAAGAGCCAAACGGCCACTTTTCTTCCAAGAATAACCGATTTCATGCTATTTTTTAACCCACTTCTGGGATAAGTTACGATATTTTCTATTCAGTGAAGAGTATTCGTGTCTTGAAGAATGCATAGCAGTAGATAAAAAAATTAATTTTCGTTAGGAAACAGTTTAGTAATTAATTTAGGAATGGGATTTACAATTCCAAATAAAATGGTTTTAGCCAGTCCTTGGACAAATATACAATAAGTAATATGTATTTTCTTGTTGATAATTTCACTCAATTGCTACCATTTCTTTAACAATATTTATAATTGGAAGTTAAACCTGCTTTGTAAAAGATAGGGGAATGTTCTGCGCTTTTGTATTAAATTCAGTAGTTTGTGCTTCAAAACACAACTTGAACTGAATGGTTTTTTTTCTTATATATACCATAGCTTCAATTGTTCGTGAATTTGATTTCCCATCTCGGACTTTGACACTGTGTAGTGAACTGTACGTCCTGGTCCAATTAGCCCTCGTGTACCAAAAATGACCGTTGAGCGACAGACTGCATATTGGACAGTCCAATGGCCTAAATATATTGTAAGATATTTTAACAGACGCCATTTAAACTGCTTTCTAGGGGCATTTTCCATACATAGTGAACCGTTCTTGTACCGCAAGGAAGGAAATCTGGAAAATTCCCTGGCACCCACTCTGAGAGACATGCAAGCAAAAGCACTTCCTCCAAATCTCCGTTCAGCAATGGTTAGGACCTTACCCTGTAAAGAGCGCAATGCCATTTATTTGGCCATGATAGTCCCTCCCACGTCGGGTTTATTTTTGTTATTTAGGACTCTTGGACAAGCCAAGCAAGCTAGCCGACAGCTATGCGAAATTAAGCCAGAAAGTTTGGTCTTTTGTTTAACCAAAGCACCATGAAGGTGAAAGTACGTCTTTGCTCTAAGACTCCTCCGATAGATGGCACCACCAGAGGGTCCACACCCTCAATTTTGACTTTGATCTGGAGATCTTAGGAAAATTTCTCCAGACCATTACACCCATGGTAACTGCTTCAACGACAGACAACAGGATTTTCGATTCCACTGATTTAACAAGCATATGTACTCGGTGGGTCTTTGGGGGCATTGTGAATCGAACCCAGCCCTTCCGGATGGAAAGCCAATGCTCTGACCACTAGGCCCCCCAACGTCGGGTTTGGATGTTTGTAGTGATTTTAAATCAGCCTTAAATTGCGGTCTTGATCCATCTTGGAGATGAATGTTCTGTGTGATTCAGATTCCATTTTAGAATGTTTGTACTGGTCAAATGATCGTGTGCAAAAAGTACCTTACGGAACCTGTTTATGTAAAACTGATGTTACAAGTTTATCGGCGTTTTATGCCAATGTGTGTGAAAAGCAGGATTTAGACTTTTATAAATATTAAATTTAAAGTATTTCAAAAATTTATCCCAGTGAGTCAAATGGCTAAATTAGTTTGTATTTCAAGAATTGCTATATTGTTATTGTACTATAGTATCAAGTCTAACGAATAATCGATAGGATAATTATATAGAATTAAAAGCAGAACATAAAATTGAAAGAATTGACAAGTAAAATTGAGTTTTAGTAATGAATTACGTATAATCTTTTAAATTAACTGAATAATAAAGATTTTATTACATAATGCATATTATTTAAATCTGTATATTTTAGTATTATAATACATTTATATTATATACCAAATTAAAATATAGTTTTTTATTTGCTGTATAATATAAACGTGTTTTCATGCTGTATATTCATAAGACTGCTTGTCGGAAGAAAATGTATGAAAATTGTTTTCGATTTCACTTTTTCTTATTATTTTTAAGAATAATTAACGGACGTACCGGAGTTGTACTATTCGTGTCATGTCTTTGTTGAGCAGTGAGCAGCTTTTTTAAAGTTATACTCCAGATTACAAAGAGTCTAATTAGTCCTCGTGTGCAAAAAATGACTGTTGAGCGACAAACCAAACGAATACAAAGATTTAACCAATTAAGAATTTAATTTTGTCGAAAATTAAATAAGAAGTCGATTTAGCAATGGATTAATTGCACAAATAGTAAAACATACTAAAAAGGATTTTTTCCTATATGTAAAAAGACTCAGATACCAAAAATGATAGAAATAAAATGAGAAAATTAAAAGCTCCAAAAATGAGTGCTAAATTAAATTAATCTAAAGGAAAATTAAATAGAGAAAAATTTCTTGTAAAGAAAGGAGTAAAAACTTGGATGGAGAACAGGGGAACAAAAGGAGAAATGTGTTTCTCATATTTATTTATATCAGCATTCTATAGAATAAACAATTAGACAACAGGACAACTGTTCTTAACGTCTTTAAATAAAATGAAAAAAGAAACGCGAGCAAAAAATTAATATAAAAACGAAACGCAAAAAACAAGAGAAGGAGTAAGTTTAAATATAAAAGAAACCACAATAATAACTGCACATAGACGTGTAACGTTTCGACGCATAAAATATCTTAACAAAACAGATAATTAATAACTTAAAATGAAATATATATAAAAAAAATTAAAAAAATAAGTTTAAATAATGTTGGAATAAGAAAGAGAAAATTATAGTAACTGACTCTACGAACCACATGTTCAGTTAAATAAGACTTCCAAATCTAATTTACCGTGAAACGAAACGAATAATTTAAATTAGATGGTTGTGTTGCCGAACAGTTAAGAGTAAATATTTTTATGGTTGAAGTAGTATAATAGAAATAAATTAGATTGATGTTATAATATTAAAATAAATATTTAAATATGAAAAAATAATAATAAAATAAAATAGTCATTAAAAAGCGAAAAAAATATAAAAATAATATGGATATTTAGTTGCAATAATTAAAAGACTAAATCACCATCTATGATTGCGCCAAAGAAAAAAGAAATAACTAAAACGCTTAAAAAATTAATTACATTTGAATTTTATAAAAACTTTGACTCTTGAAATTATTAGGACTAAAATATGCGTATATATAAATATCATAAAATTATGGAATTTCAATTTTTTACTTTTCTGTTAATATCTCAAAAATAAACTGTCACAGGTGTTTTAAAAATACTTAAATTTCTTGTCTGTTTTAAGTATCTTTTTTTCCTTTATAAGCATTACTTCATAATTATAAAAATCGAATTTCACGATAAAGTTATATTTTTGATTCATTCTTTCATTACCAAAATGAAAAAAAAAATATTATAAGAAACAAAGTGGCGCAGCGCAGACAACTAATCTTCTCATATTCTTCCAGAAAGTGTTTTTGGTGTGCGCAAAACCGAGCGGTGAAGAGTGTGCGAAGTCCGAGAACGTGATTGAGAAAGAGTGCCTTGTTCATTGCCAATCGCATCCGTCCATCTCCACTGCAAATAAATCCTCCTCTTCACTCACTCTTCTCTTATTTCTGACACGCCCTTCTCCTTACTCAACTCGCCATCAGGGGAGCGGCCCTGAAACAGTTTGGCGAATTTATCGCTCTTTATTGGCGTATACGTTTGCAAATGAACTTGATTTCGGATACGTTTTCCCCATTTTTATGTGTTGTTAAATCCCGGAGGGAAGATTTGTACGAAACGTTGATAATGCGCATCGCTCAAGTTAAATCGAGCATTATCTATTAATGAAAAATATTTTTTTATGTATTTTAAATTTAACTGTTTCATTGTTTAAGAGATAATATATCGTTTCTTATCAACTTTTTTGTTTTAAAAAATCGAGTTTGAAGGAATTGATAATGTTAAAAAAACACTGTTTTTATTCTATTGTTTTAACAAATATCTTCATAAAAAATTTGGTAAACTTGATTTATGTTGAGCAAAATCGCTGTATTTTAATGACAAATTTCTTACTCTACCTTTATTTTTCGCAACCGTTTATCTTCAGATTTTCGATTGCCAAATTTAACATAACCATAACAAGAGTTTAAAAAAATTACTATTCTTTTTAAATTAAAAAACGATAAAATTATATTTTATATGGTACTGCGAAATATTTACATACTTAAACTTTTGTACTCAATTTAAATAAATGTCTAATTTCGTCTGCTATTCGAAAAAAATAAACCACTATATTTAGTTTAAAATTTTGATTTCATATTTTTCATTCCGAATAGAACAATTATTTTTATAAAATGTATCAACTAAAATTTTATCTTTTTATTTAAAAATAAACTGTAAAAATTATTCAGGTATAAAAAATCTGCAAAAATTTTTAATACCAAAAATTGGTTATTATAAAATGAACAGGTTCTTCAAGATCTATAGGATAAGGTTGCAAATATTTGATTAGTTATGCAAACATTATTGTGATACTTATTTGGTCAAATTATGTGCTAAAAACACAGGGAAAAATAAAAATTAATTTCAAACAAAGAAGCCACTGTATTTTTAGCTTAAGTCAATAAATTGCTTTGAGACTGTAACTTTGTATCTGTCCCCCCCCTAGATTCAACTAGAAAAAAAAAACACTAAAACACGTTATTTGAGTGTCACAATTAGATTAGCAACGGATTAGGTTAACACGTGTCTGTTCAACCATGTTGTTTCATAAATTTGCTGGACAACTAATTACATAATAAATGACCTTGAAAACGCTTAAATCTTCCTTTTTATGTTTTGGTTTGTTTTTATGAAGTAGAATGCACTAATAAGCAAGCCATTGAAAAGTGTTTCATTTAATACTGCAACAACAAAGAAATTTTATTTCCAAGAAACATTGTTTATTATTTAACAGTGTAGTTGAAGCTCATTAAAAAGATGAATTAAAATTTTAAACTTTTGACTTTATGAATTTATACTCATATCGAATTTAGGATGCTTATTTTATTTTGTTTTATTTTTTTAGGGTGAAATTTTTATAATCATTTCAAATGTAAAATGTCTATTATTTTTAATCACACTTAGAACTTTTTATCCAGTAAGAATGCAGTAAATCGAAAATGTAACAATTTGCTCTATATTTTTGTCACTACGTTTAACTTAGCAAGTATTTCATCGCCGATATCAAAGTTTAACCATTAATTCATATCTGGTTTATTCCTTTTAATTGGAATATTACATTGATAGTGATTGATGAATTTAAATTTTACTATGCAAAAACAATTCAGGGCTTTATATTTTTCCCCTTATTTTTCTAAGAGGGTGAACTTTTTTGGGGAAAAAAACTGTAAGCTGCCAATGAAACACATTGCTAGCGTCCTTTATGTTATCAGCAAGGTTCTAGCTGCTGAAATTCGAAACCGAGTACTTCAATTTTCATTTTTTGTCCGTCGTCTGCGACCGATAGTAATGGGCTGTTACGCGGATTAAAGCCTTTTTTTAGGTGGTAATCGTCTTGAAGAATAGGGTTTCTTTATTACAATCGCTCGAGAAGGAATGGAAAAAGAGCACGATAACAGCTTCACTTATGTTTATTGTTTTGTTTGAGGTCGAAGTTGAAGAACGAATGCATTTTGACTTGTAACGAAAGACATTTTCCAAATATAGAGTAATCGGATATTTACCTTACTGATGTGCTGTTTCCATTTTAGTAAAAACGTTTTTTTGTCTTTAAATTAAAAAAAAATCTTTACGTCACTTTTTACAACACATTGTGATTTTTAAAGTACTTCCCTTATGTTTATATCCTGCGTACCAGTTTTATGGATTTTTTAGAATTTTATTTGTTTTACTATTTTTATTATTAAAAAATAATTTCTTTTTGAAATTGAACGAAGGAAACTTTCTGTACTTTATAATGAAATTTTATTGTTCTATTTTAGTAAAATTGTGTGTGTGATATATATATATATATAATATTATTTCATTTATTTTATTATTCAGATTGATTATTCAAATTAGCGCATTTTCTGAACTATTAAGAAAATAAAGTAATTCGTAAAGTAAACTCTAATTCATTATTCTATAGAATACTAATTATATTCTATTCTGTTGTTCTAATTCTATCAAGGGTTATTTTTTTAACTAGCCCTTGAAAAAGATACCACTCAAAGTTTTGACTGCAAAAGAAGTTTTTATCCATTGAGGATATCAATTCAAGAGCCTCGAAAATATTTTCATCAATGAGGCATTTATAGCATAAATATGCTGATGTGCGTTTTCCTTCAATGGAAATTGTTCCAAAGAAGTTCACAAGAATGAAATCAAATCATGTTCGTTCATGAGTCACAAGAGTAAATGGAATGCAAAATACTCCTTTGTGGAAGATTATTAAAGATAATGTTAAAATTTAAACAAGCATTGTTGGTTATGTTCTTCAATAATGGACTGGTTATGTATGAAGGCAAAGTAATCAAACCTCAGTCCATCACCGTGTGTCTTCTCAGTTGGCGATAGAACTTACTAGTTTCAGTTCTGTTCAAAGGGTTCGTAAATGGAATCCAAGTTGGCAGTTGAATAATTAGCACTTTTAGTTCAAGAGTTTGTGGATTTCATTTCCATCTCGAATTTTGATACATGCAATGATTCGGAATCCTCATTAAACCTTGCATCCATGTGGTTCCCATGTACGAATAGTGTTTGAAAAACAATAAACCAACCAATTTATTTGAATGGACAGTAAACTGATGTGTAGAAATGAAATAATCGTGAGACTAACAAAAGACTTGAAATTTATGAACAAGTGCTATCTATCTGAATAAACGTTTTGTGTAATTTGTGTCTCCCATTGTATGCAGACACCATTGGAAGAGAATTTTAGTTGTGTTTTTTATATTGAATTGGTCGCCCAGTTTTACTGTTTAAATTTAATTGTAATATTAACTTTCATCTGTTTCAGTAAACTTTAAATTAATGTAATCAATTTTATACTTGATGAATTTAAAAGAAACTTTTCAGAAATCCGCCTTCTCGCGATGATGCCACGTAAAACGAGGGGGAAAATATCGTTGCATCGATAGTTATTGCGATATACATACTGATACATAAACTGTGGACAGATGTGTTAACAGATCATTTTTATCAGTAGTATAGGAAGGTGTTAAGTTTCAGTGGCATCTCGTGTTATTCTTTTTTTACTGATTGGTTGATAACATAACCTTAATTTGATTTTTGTAGCGGTCATTTGAACGTGTTCTTATCTACGTTCTAAGTAGTGATGATTCATAGAGAAATTTGTAATTCTTCAGATATTTTGTTTTTAATTTTTTCTGTTTCGAATTTATTTTTCCGAATTTAACCGTGAAATGTTTTTATGAACTTGCTATGTAACATAAATACCATTATTCGAATAATGACTGATGATTCACGTTATGCTATAATGAAAATTTAAATTTTGTCTTTAATAATCCTAGTAGATATCAAAATTCATTTTAGTAATATCAAATAAGTTTTAGAAGAAAAAAATGTAGAATATTTGTGCATTGTGTAAATATATAAAAAATGGGTTGAATCGTTATTTTCAATTTTTGATCCAAATCTCAAATCCAGCGATTTCTTGTAGCAACTACAATTATTATTAATTGTTATAAAATAAATTAATGTTGCTTTTAAAAATGTCAAACTTCATTTTAGTAATTATCAGATAAGTTTATTTGATAAAAATGTGAAATTTTAACGCTCTTTATAAATGCACGTAAAATAGAATGAATTTTTTGTGTGTAATCGTCTCGAACCCTACAATTTTCATTTGGAATAATAATGAGTTAGGCAATATTTCGTTAATATTAAAATCATTTTAATGGATGTAAATTTTAAAAATTGTTAAATGAAAAACACATGGGTGTGAAAAATTCCAAGCATATATTGGTTGTTCTGATGTTTTTCCATATATCAAGAGAAATCGTTATACAATATCCTCAAAATGTTAAAGATTCAGAAAAAAAAAACATTAAAGCCTTGAAAAACATATTTAAACAATGCAAAGGAAGTTTGCTTGGAATTGATTTCTTCAATTTAACCATGCAGAGATGTGCACGTGGCAGATACCGTTCTGTGCTTAAGATGTGATTGAATTGTCAGATTTCAGCAGTTTGTTCACGCCGAATATACGAAGTCGTTAGCTAGCAGTTCAAGCATCAAGGGTTATTGTAACTCGAATTGAGATTGTAATCGTTTCTGGCGAATGGTGAAGTATATTTAATGTCTCTCGAAATTGTTCTATGCGATTCGATTTTGAACATGGTGTGGTCCAGTCATTGATTTGAACATTTTCCTTTGATTGTGTATGTGTGTGATGCTTTACCTCTTGTATGTTATACCAAATTTCTTTGTCACTTTAATCATAATTTGACTTAATTTCGATTTTTCACAAATTTGATCTCAGGAAATTTACTCAAGTATCATACAGAATAGATATTCGACTGTTCGATCAATTTTATTCAACTTTTTTTTAATCGTGTGTGGAATAAAAAGTGTTTAATCACTCTGGTTCTAATTCGATATTGTTCTATCAGTTCTAACAGATTTTATTAAAACTGTTATAGAAATTTTGAGATGAAGTAGTTAAACTATTAACTAGGGATTATGGATAAGAAGAATAAACAATGGATTTGCGAATTTCTCGAATTTTTCTTTGTATTTGGAATCTGTATATTCTAATTCTATGCTACAATTTTGCAAGGAGTCTGTAGACTCTATTTCTTATTATTTTTTTCAATTAAAATTAAGAAGTTCCAAATTAAAAAAAGAATAGGTATTAAAATTCGAATTTATCATTTTTAAAATGTTGTGAATACTAAATTTTGTACTGTATTTACAATAAGATAGAAGTAAGAATTTTATATCATCACTCAATATTCGTTTAGTGGACATTTATTGCATACCTTGAATACCATGAAAATGCATTTGCAATTTTTTTTAAGTTGAAATATTTAACTATTTGCTAATTGAAAATGATCGAAATATGTCTGACGGATAAGAGCAACGAATTTGTGAATTACCAATTTTTCTCTATATTACAGCCTTTGTAAAATCGAGTGTTCCATCGTTTTTTTCTCTTGCAAATTAAAATTGAGAAGCTTTGAATCTTAGAAACTGAGTTCGAATTTTCAATCGTTAAAATATTTTATTCGTAATGATAAATTTTGAAAGGCATATACAATAAAATAGAAAAGGAGAGTTTAATATATCATATTATGAAATATGCTTCTACTTGATTTTACTCAATACTTCTGAGTACCATGAAAAGGCCTTTGTAATTCCCTTTTTTATGACGGCTTCAGTCTGTTAGCAAGTTGGCCTAACCTCTCTATTCGCCCATCGCTTAAAGAAAGCTGTTGTTCGCTCTTAGAAGAGCCGATCTAAGGATAGAGGCGCTATTGTGTTGTTAAGCGTCCATCCCATTCGATTTTCAATGTGTTGCCACCGCCTCTGTGCGAATCAGCTCACGAATTCAAGCTTTGGCAAAAAGAACGAGACTTCTGTGCAACTTGTTTACTCATTTTTTTTTCTTCCTGCACCAAGTATTCCTTCTCCCTTTATTTAGTGTTATGACACAAACAGTAGGTTGTTAGACAAAATTCATCAGATAAGACTTAGTTTCCTTCCTTTGGGCAGGGTAGTGCTTACTCGTTAATATGTATGTTCTATTTTTTGATCTTTTGACCTTTTCTTTTTCTCTTTAGAAATCTTTTAAGACGTGATATGTAAGCAAAGTAAAAAAAAATTAATATATCAAGAATTATTATATACTTCATTCTTGGGTTCTGAAAAGATTTATTATAGTTTCTTTAACTTGTTCCCATATAAAAGTATCATTTATAAATAACTATATAGACTGAGAATTAATATTGATAAACGAATACTATAATGTGAAACCAACCTTTCAAATTATCTGAGAATTATATATATTAGCGAAGCTTCCGGTGGAAAACTTGCAACTTAACTTAAATACTATGCCATAACGTTTGTGCTTAAGATATTAAAATATAAAGTGCTTGAGAAGATTTTTTACCTATTTCACTAACTGATGAATACATTTCAATGAATTGATGGTACAAATGTAAGATCTCGTCAACCAGGAAAGCTGGCGAAAATTTCGCTAAATTGGCACCAAATCGTTTTATATTTATTCCCCAATACAATTTGTGCATCACAGTTCTCCTGAGCATTTTTAATGAGAATGGAAATAAAAAGTTAGTATTTAAAAAATATTGATAATAGATGTTTTAGAACGTAATTATAAAAAAAATTGAGCCCTTTACTTTCAAAAGTAACTGAAGTATAATTATATTTATCAACAGCAGAAAAAAGATGGAAAACTCAAATAATTATTAAAATTGAATTCTTGTGTTAAAAAATATTTATCAGAATAGGAACTATATATTTGGCATAGTTTTCTACTGTTGGCGAAAAATTGCGTTTTGGTGCACTTTTTTTCTGTCAAGACTGTATTGTACATGTATACCAAATTAAATTACTTTTAAATTCACAATGCGTGTAATAAAAATAATTTGCTCTTTAATAATATATTTTTTTCTTTTTAAAAATTCGAAAATTAGATATCTTGCGAATTTAGTTTTTTTTTCAACCCTTTTACTTTGTTCTTTTGTGAATTTAAAGAATCTGTCTTGTGTGAAAATATGAAATTTCTATTGTGATTGTTTTCTTCCACTTAGATTTGGCGAGATTTATCTGAAGAATCGAAGCTGTTCGTGCACCAGCTGCTGCAGACGGACCCCGCCAATCGACCGACTGCCGAAGTGGCCCTGCAGCATAAATGGCTGACCTCTAGTAAACTGACCTACTCACCCCCGAGAAACCAGGATCGACACAAGAGCGACCGTCGGAGCCTCAGGTCCAGCAGGTCCGTGGGATCTTCTAAATCTGGTGGCTCCGTCCATTCTCTCCGCGTATCTGGTCATCGCAGAGTACAAATTCAGCATCTGGAGGCTTTATCCTGTGACCCTGAAGTGGCTGCAATGATGTAATATTCTGTGGAAGTACGTTTTCAATCTCCTCCCTTATAGAGTATTTATATTTAGCCTGTGCTTACGAAATTAAAAAGTTGTGAAAAGGATTCGGCCCATTTCCACATGTATACACTCTTACAAAAATCGAGTGGATTTCACTCAGAAGGAGTGACATTTCACTCTTTCATTTTCACAAAACTCAACCAATATTTAAGAGAGAAATTCACTCTTTTGAAAGATGCGGGTAAATCACTCCTTTTAAGGAGAGAAACAATAAATCGCTTAAAGGGGTGAATTGGATAGAAAAAAGAGTGAATTTCAATCTTTTATAGAAGTATTGCTGTTTTTTTTTATATTGATAATTTAGGGCAGAAATTAGTTTTTGAAATCTTTATTTTAAGGATATATGTTTTTTTTCGACAATTACAATGTAAAGATATATGATTTCTTTGTTCAATAATATAACAGTACAATTGAATATGACATTTTAATTGATTTGGATAATTATAGTGGTTTTTAAATTACATAAATTATCAAGCAAATTATTACATTATTTATATCAATTTAGTTTTACGTGTGAGTGTAGCACTCTCAAGAAAAATCGTCACACTACTTATTTTTCAGTTTAGTTTACTATGGGTCCACATTAAGTAAAAAATTAATTTTTACACACTTTATTAGTACAATAAATTGTACACAATTTAAAAAATACATAAATATTTTATATGAGTAAATATAATTTAAGTTCTTTTGAAAAAATAATTTATTTATAGTATAGCTAAATATTTACTTTTGAATATTGATAATATGCATTTTTAAGGTTACAGGAAGATGTTATTGACCCAATTGATTGTTGAGGTAGTTTACTAATCAGAATTGTCTTAATTTGCATTTATTTAAAGTTTTACTTAAAAAAAAAGATCGCACATTTTGGTAAAATTTTTAAAAAGTTTTGATTTTGAATTAGAAATAAATGTTTATGCCATACTTCATCATATGTCAATTAGGTACTTAAGATCGATAATTTTTAAAAAATAAATTCTTTTTAATGAATATTCATATTTTTTACCCTCAATGTTAGAACAATGTATTATTTCCTAGTTATTATATTAAGAAAATTTTAGAAATGTGATTAATATTGGTGTTCAATGGTTATGTAATCATTAACTAAAAGAATTTTAGTTTTTAAAAAGTAAAAGAATTTTAAAAAAATTTTTAAAGTAAAAGAAATTAATCATTAAGTAAAAGAATTTTCATTTTTATTGTATTCAATAAAAGATAACTTTTTCCCACATTACATTTTAAATATTTTATGATATCAATTTTTATCTACATTCCATATTTCTTGATATGAATGGTTAAGATTTTTCTTTCTTTTTTATATTTAAAACTGATAAACATTTGATATTTTATTTATTTATTTACTTTTATTCTGTCATTTAAACATTTAAATAGGAAATCATCTTATAAGTAAAAATGCCTTACAAATTGTAATATAAAAGGAAGGAAGTATATATATAAAGTAAATCAGTTAATTGTTTCAAAAATGTAAAATTACTATATTTTGTCTTAAATTAGTAGTAATTCTGCTGCCTTTTTATGAACATGTTCCGTTTAGATACTTGTAAAAATCGTTACTACATAACTAAAATGAAATGCGTATATTTTTATGCATTTTAAAATAAATAAAAATATATTTATTAAGTTTACCGTAAATGTAATTAAGATTTCTTTATGAAATGAATATTGATTTTTTTCTTCCTATTACATTTAGAGACATCACGTCAAGATGCAAAGATGCAGGGCTATGTTCCTATTTCCATGCTAAATCAGTGCTTTTGAAAGTGATTTAAGTTGTGTAAAATGTGCTATTTAAATTGTGTTGCATGTATTTATTGACATTTCTCATCTGATAGTGTATAATATTTTTAGATTTGTATATGTGATACTGTACAGAGCATTATTTGTATTTTTTGCATTGAAAGATTTTATGTAAAAAAAAATTAGTAAAAGTATTTTAAATATTATATCTGTGTCTAATGTTTTAATGAGAATAGTCATTTAAAATGCCACACATTTGTAATATATGTCTCCTATCCTATATCTTTTTAATTTTTCTTTTAAATTTCTTTTATATTTTTATTTAAGATTTATAAAACTATAAAGTTAGTGTTTTCTTGCATAGTAAAAATTATTCATTACAAAATTTCATTTTTTAAAAAAATTAAGATGGAAAAAGTAAATGTCTAAAATAAAACATTTGTACATTTATTTTTTTCTTTCTTTAAATATTAATATATTTTATTATTTCATACATTTATATTTTATAAAGAGTTAAGGGGAAAGACATTTTTTTAAAGACAAAATTTTATTTGATAGAATTTTTTTTTAATCTTTGCATTTCAAGTGTTTCTAAAAGTTTGGTTCACTATGTGAATATAATTATAAATACAGATAGCATCAAAACACTTTCTTTAGTTTACTTTCTGACCCTGAATAAAAGTCGCCAAGGTTTTATGTAGATTTCATTATTCTACTTCTATAATAAAATTATCTAACACTAAAAATATCACATAATCTTTGTATACATAGGAGCAGCAGTGCTTTCCAGATTTGAGTTTGGTCTATACTAGGCCTTATGTGCAAAAAAGTGACTTGATTAACAAATCAAATCGGACTTCAATTATATTATGAATTTTGAAATAAAAATTTCTTGGATTAAGAATTTTTCATAAAAAATGAATAAAGTTTTTGAACCATATGTATTTGGAAATTACCTATCAATTTGCAAAAACTTTTTTTTCCCAAACAAAGAAAAAGCAATAATAAAAGTTAGTAAATTAAGCAATACTTTAATTTTTCTGCTGGACCTTTAACTTTATAATCATAAGTGATTATTATAATCATATGATTATTATTATCATAATAAAATGAAATTGACTCTGAAGCAGTGACTTTTTTAATGAATTTTCCCGCATAATTTCTGAAATTTTCATTTAGAATAAAATTGATTTGCTTCTGTGTTGTGCTGATCGTTGTTTCTTAATTGAAATATTTTGTATAGAGTTATATCAATTTCCAACTGCATAGAATGAATTGTCATAATAATTTGGTGGCGACATCTAGTGTGCTTATTTGTAATTATTTCCTTTCATAAATGTAATAATCCCGTTTTACTTTATGCAGTGAGAAAATACTTTTGTCAAACTGTAAGAATAAACAAATAAAAAATCTTTACACCGATGCTGCTTTGATCTATATTGAAAGCTTTTTTACATACATATATTGAAATATTTTAAATACAGTTTTCAGAGTAATTATATGAAATCATTCTTAATAAAATTGATACATTAATTTATAATTATCTGAAGAATATTTCAAATATCATTAATATTTATTTAACATTCAATATGGCAAATATATACAAATATCTAATTTGTAAAATAAAAATCAAAGCTGTATGGAAGAAAATCTATCAATGTAATTTTCATAAATATTTTTAAAAACACATTTCTTAACTTACATTCATCTTTATTTTATTAATGCAATAATTTTTTTCGTAATTACGTAGTGTAATCACTTCTTCATTGCCTTCCTCAGAAGTGCATACCAGGACCCCTATTTTTGGGCAAGGTCATCCAGTTTGTCAATTTTAGTGTTTTTAGATCGTTTTCAAGGCAATCACGCCATCGGAGTTTCGGTCGTCCTCTTCTGGTGCCAATAAGGCGAGCTAAGAAAAATTTTTTGTCACCCTATTGTCGTTCATCCGGCTCAAATGTCCTGCCCATTTTAATAGTGTAGTCACAGTTTTGTTTTAAAATGGCATTGTTCCATCGCCTGGGCTCTTATTCAAATTGATGTAGTATTCCATTACAGCTTGCCTACGTTCTGGTTTTCAGACAAAATCCCGGTATTTATGTGAAGTAAAATTCCAGTTTACTTCATATCCCGGTAAAAATTAAATTGTGAATTTATAGATGATCGAAGAAGTCTAAAATGAATTAAATGTGAAGGTTTTTTTTTTTTTTTTTTTTTTTTTTTTTTGGATAACTGCTTATGGTTGTTGCATGTCCCCTTTGGCCAGCAGCGCTAGACTTAGTCCATAACGTTAAACACTCCCAAAACATCTAGCATCTTCAAAGGATCGCCGTATAAATCTTGCTTGGATATCTCCTAGCACTCAAGGATGTATTCTGGCGTAGCTTGTTCAGCGAAACAGTTGGTACAGGTCTCGAAAACTTTGAAGCCCTCAGAGAAAATTTCTATGATCTGAGGTGACCGCTTCGAAAGCAGGCGAGAACAGTTTGTTCCTGTCCTTTGAAGCCGTGAGCCTAGGACGAGAACACTGATACCATTGGTACTCTGAAGGGACAATCCATGTGGTCTTAATCCTTTTTTATTATTTTACTCTTGAAAATATTTCCAAAAAGGTGAGAGGTGCCAACGGCTCGAGGGCCTCATGAGCTCCGGCCTTGGCCAAGGTGTCTGCAGTTTCATTTCCTCTAGATCGACATGGGAATGAATCCACTGTAGATGAATGTCATGGGATATGGATAGCCGTTTTAATTTATTGAGTATGGATAACTATTTAGTTATTTTTATTTCTGTATATGTATAAGATGGATTGTATATTTAGATCTCTGAAAATAGTTGTGGAAGCGTTGAATTTTTTGAAGGGTCAATCTGGCCCATAAAAAGATTTTTATGGCGAAAACGCTGAGACTTCTCCTGAAATTATTAATACGTCTTAATGTAACTAACAGGAAAATAAACGCTTATCAGATGTTTGGCGAAATTGGGCTTGTTTGGCAGTCTAATTTTGAACGAAGGAAGTAAGAAGAGACTACAAGAAGTGTGATTATTTCAAGAGAATAAAGATGGTCCAGGATGTTTGGTCATTTTAAAGGGAATTATATAGCAGTTCTCACAAGTTTCTTCGCTTATTTGGGACATCACCAAAGAAAATACTCTCTCAACTGATGCTGAAGAAGGCATGGATTGATGATAGGGATTTGATGGAGGGATCAACGGTTAAAGGATTGATGGGACATATAAAATTAATATTAGACGAATTTGGGAAGAGATTTTTTTACTTCCAAGAATAAAACTAAATATGACTAAACAAGTTCTAACCTGTGAAAAATAAATATAAATGTTGCTGAAATGTTTATTTCTCATTCAAAGTGTTTCTTACTTAAGCAGTGAAAAGTACATGTAAATATTGTTCAAATGTTTATTCCTCATTCAAAGTGAATCTTCTTACGTTATAGTAACTTATAATAAATATTGAAATGTTAGCAATGTTTAAATTTGTGTCATTTATATAATTAACTCTGTCTTATGTTCCTAAACAGTAACCATTTATTCATGGCTTTGAGATTAAAATACTCTTAAAAACCCACCAAGGGTGTATTCTCTTCAATGCCCGCTACGCTGAGGGGTGGGGATAGAGTTGTCTCGGTTGAACATTTCAGAAATGTGGTTCACTTGACTAACAGAAATATTAAATGTAAGACATTCAAACCAAAGTAAAAAATATATATATATATATTGGAAATTTAAGTAGAAACATACCTTTTTTAATATTAAGTCGGAAATAAAAATTTTTTATACAAACAAAAACAGTTGAAAAGGGTGAGAAAAGTATTTCTAAGAAAGTAAATGTCAAAAAAAAGTTATGTTTTTATTTACTTTTGATAAATGAAATATATTGATAAAAAATTTGTAATACTTATGTAATTGAGGAACTTTTTCGAGTTTTTAATGCATATTTTCTACACGTATTTAAATTTTTTAAAAAAACTGAAAAATTAATATTTAACTCTTTTATTTTTATTTTATCAAATACTTCACACTGCATTTTAAATATAAGAAAGTAATTTTTTTATCCAAAGTTCAGAGCATGTAACATTCACATTAAATAAAATTTTTAAAGATTCTCATTTCTAATATCAATACGCAAATCATACTTTTTATATTATTCATTATAGGTTTGTCAGAGTAGATAACTAGCAATATACTTTCTAATTTTTACAGTATAGTTGCCAAATTATGAATCATAAAAATGCTAAGTTGGCGATAAAATTCCCAATTGTCCTACCGATCTATAAGAGAAATCACAAACTACAATATATTTACTATTGCACTTTTAAACTTTTTATCCTATACAAAGGTTTTAAATGTCAGCATGTTTGTCTTTGAAGTGAATTCTTTTAAATTAGTAAAATTACTTCATTGTCATTAGCATACAAAATGTCACCAAAATTCTTGGTTCGGTGAGATTTACGATGATGAAATGGAATAGTATTTAAATAGCAAAAATCTAATTTCCATGTTTCCTTATTCTTTACTCGTTTCACAATCAACATGTTCCGGTAAAAAAGTCTGAATTACTTTTCACTAACTCTCCTAAAATGATATTTTAATTATATAACTCCTATTAGCATTTGATTTTAACTTATTTAAACTAGAACAAGCTGGAAAAGAACGGCTTTCAAGTGGATGTATGCAAATGAAGATAACACCATTTCCCCTTCATGTCTAAAATGCTATTTTTCTCTTCAAAAGTTATCTTTCCGATAAGCAAAGTATTGTCAAGGAATATTTTTACTAGTTTAAAAAGAATAATAGCTAAGAATATCGAATAGTTAACAAATTTGATGCCGAATTTTACCACACACTAGGAGAACATATCCACTTTAAAACAGCAAATGCATCAGTCAATGATTAGGAAAAGTAGTTCTCAATCCAACAGAATCCCTACGAAAGTTAAAAGACCTACCTTAAAGAAGACTGGTTCTAGCGTAGGCAGTTGTCACCTAGGCTACGGATTTTATTCATTGGATGGTATTATACCCGTAAAGATTTCGACATAACTTGTCATCTTATGCAGGATGCTCTAAGTTATGTAGGTCAATTGTGCATAAATAGGGACCTGATGGTTAATCCTCAGAAAACCTACCTTGTACTTTTTACACGCAAAAGGAAATGGAAGGGTTTTTTCGTACCAAGACTTTTTGATGTTGAAATCAATGTGGCTTCAGAAATGAAGTATCTGGGAATTTATTTAGACCAAAAACTCACCTGGAATAAGCACATTGATAATAAAATTAACCGAGCAAAGAAAAGCATTATGATTTGCAGGCGAACGCTTGGTAAAAACTGGGATCTACATCCAAAACATCAGTTTTGGAAGTACACAACTATTGTCAGGCCCATTATCACGTGCCTGTGTGATCTGGTGGCGTAAGGTGGAACAGAAGTTTGACTGACAGACTAGGAGGTCTACAAAGACTGGCCTGTCTGCATCACAGGAGCAACGTCCACCGCACCAACCAGAGCACTGGAAGTTAAGTTGGATCTGACTCCCTTAGACATCTTCATCTGCAGCACTGCCAGAATGATTGCATACAGAATGAAGTTACAAAACCAATGGTACGACCAGCATGTTGCCAAAGGGCACAGGGGTATTACCGAGAAAATTCAAGATCCTATTTTCCTGATGCCCTCGAACATCATGGAAAAGTCATACATGTTTGAAAGGACATTTGAAATAGTTTTTCCAACTAGAGACGAATGAGATAACAACATGTTCGAAACTAAAACAGGAGATCTAATCTGGTACACAGGTGGATCACTGAAAAAATGCCTTTCAGGACTGGGAGTATGTGGCGTGTCACCAAGAACCAGCCTATCTGTAAGCCTAGGGCGATACGCTGCGGTCTTCCAAGCAGAAGTTTTGGCCATTATCCACTGTCTGTGACTAAATATGAGGAAGGGCTACCACGGTAAGCGGATTCTCATTTTTAGTGACAGTCAAGCCGTTTTAAAAGCGCTCAGTTCTTTCGAAATCAAATATAAAATGCTTTTGGAGTGTAGAAATCTTCTTACAGAACTGGCAACTAGAAACGAGGTAATCCTTGTATGGGTGCCAGGGCACAAAGGTATCGAAAGTAATGAAAGAGCTGATGAACTTGCGACACAAGGATCGTCTTTTGCTCCCATCGATGCAAAACCTTTTTGTGGGATCAATTTGAAGACCGCAAAAACCAATGTTCTTAGATGGGAAAGACGGAAGATGTATGAAGCTTGGCTCAACACTCCTGCTCAAACCCACGCTAAAAGTATGATCTGTGGATCATCAGCGAGGATTGCCTCTGAAATTCTAAGATGCTCTAGGCAGAAGATACGTTTAATCATAGGCTTCATAACTGGGCACTACTATTTCAGAAAACACCTCCATAAAATGGGACTGTTTCAGCAAGACCCTATCTGCAGAAAATGTCATACGCAAGAGGAAACGGCCAAGCATATCATTTACGAATACGAGGCTCTTGCCCTCCCTAGATTAACTTCTTTAGGCATCATCCATACTAGAGAGTTACACCTAGACTCCATTAAAGGGTTATCGGACTTTATTAATAATGTTTGGGTGACCCTAGCAATTGGAACTAGGAAACATTGGGTTTGGAGTTAACAGTACAAAATGCTGATAAAAGCAGAGGTGCCCAATGACATACAAACCCAACTCGAAGAAGAAGATTATTATACCCCGTAATCGATTTGTATTAGTATTGTGGATTCTAAATTTATTTGCTTTAGCAATCATTTGTTAGTATTGTAAAGAAAATGCGATGTGACGAATTAAGAAATAGTCTGAAAGACAAAATTAACTTACAAATATGCTGATGTATAATACCCTGCTTCTAGGATTTAAACCTTTCAGGACAACAAAGGGAGGAAGTGATGGCCCCTTATATAGTGGGGCACCCTGTATGTGTGCACTCGCAGCCCTTCCTCTAATTTAGAATCAGCGATTAAGCAGTAGACCCCCAGACCTCTGCTGCCATCCCCAGAGGTCTCATTTCACGTGGAGGACATTATGACCGTGGCATCAAGATCCAGCCGTCATTAGTGAACACAACGGATCTTTGATTGGATCGAGATTTGAACTCGCTACCTTTTGATAGCGAGAACAAACGCCGTAATCAACTAGATCACCGTGGCCAGTTTACAAATATAGTACAGAATAAATTATTCAGGATGCCCTTCGAATACCTTTTAGATTTTCTTACTTTTCTTGTTATCGCAAAATTGGTGAAATATATAAAATTTTTTTCATAAGTTTGGAAAGAATTTCTATAAAAGCTGTAATTTGATGTAAAATTGATTTTCATTTCTAATTTTGTGAGTTTGATTTGTACTATCATTTATTGACATTTTTTGACTTATTGAAAGAAATCGTTTCCCATATAGGGGGTCAGAAATAGTCATGCTTTTCAAAATATTGCTTGAATAAGAACCTAGGATTTTGTTCGGATTCAGAAAACGTACAGAAAAAAAAAAACACTTTAAAATATATTGGTGAATAAAAAGACAATAAAAATACGGAGGCTCCTTTATCAACTCTTGAAATTTATAAAAAGCTTTAATTCATTTGCTTTTTTTTATTCTGTACTGCACATATGTCCATAAATTAAGGATAATCCAGAAGCACGGAAATCGAACAAGAAAACATGCCATTTCTAGAAATATCACACACATGGTCAAGCTTTATATGCACATTACAGGAAGCCACATGATGAGAGCGTGCGTCACAAAGACATATATATATATATATATATACTTGTGGCAAAGAAGGGAACGTGTTAACCCGCATAATGTATCTTCTCCCCTATCGGGACCAGCTCAAATGAAAGAGTAAAGGCCTGATTTGTAGGCCGAAATTTTGTATTCAAAATAGATCCAAGATAGAAACGTGTTCATAACCAGTACATTGGGCGCTCAGTTCCATGAGCGCATGGGTATGACAGAAGACGCATGCCCATGGTGTTTTACATGGTGGAATTTATGGCAGCCTGGAATGCGAGCGCTCGCAATAGCCAAGAAACTAGGAATCGCCCAAAGTGTGATCTCTAGGCTGTGACAATGATTCCACGTTGATGGAAATGTCAATAATCTTTACAGTACAGGTCATCCCCGAGCCACAACACTGAATGATAAGTGGTATTTGGCAGTAATCGGCAAAAGAGACAGACGCAGTACATCAACGGATTTGTCGCCAGCCACGTGTACGACCGTTTCAAGGCAAACCGTCTGCAGAAGTTTGGGAGAGTATGGCCTATAAGCTCGCAGGCCTGTCAGGTGTGTTCCCCTCACGGCAGTTTACTGTCACCAGTGATTAGTCTAGAAAGCATGCAATGTGGACACCATTATAGTGGGCTTGTGTTATGTTTCCCGATAAGTCGAGGTTTATCTTGCAATCCGACTAACGTCAGACGCTCACGTGTAGAATACCGGGTATCCAGTACCATCAAAAGAACATCATTGAACGACAGCCTTTTGGTGGTGCAGGGTGTACTCGTTTGAGAAGGTATTATACAAGACTCCAGAACAGATCTGTTAGTTCAAATCGGAACCACGATAGACCACATTTATCGGGACATCATTCTTGAACAACATGTCTGTTTCTCTATGAGTGCTTTAGGCGCTGAATTTGTGTTTATGGATGACAACGACCGTCCTCACAGTTTGAATATCGTCAATGACTGCCTTCAATTGGTGGATATCATACGCATGGGTTCGCCAGCATGGGTGAGCATGCTTGGCCGATGAATCTTTTCCCGTTAACCCTTTCTTACATCTTAACCGGACCTTCGGAAAACATTGCCTGTTGAATAGAGTTCTCTGCTCCAAGTGCAGCTCGATAATATGATCCTCAATATGTCTCGGCTTTATACGAAATGTATTTCCTCGTATGGGAGACAAACGATGTATTAACCATCTTACCAACAACGTACTGTTCAGTTGTTATTCGAGCGATATGTGTTATAAGTGCTCCAAGAAGCTATAATCTTGGTTTGTATACCTGATATCATAAATACACTACCTCTTATGCTGTTTATCATTTGTTTAATACATGGGCTTTATGAATGAATCACGTTTGTTTTGTTTCTGCATTTAAGTTGCCGACTCCGGCATTTAATTAATGGATGTGTATATTTGATCACCATGCAAATAAGGCATACATGGATTGACTTGGGTTAATAATTAATTATCATATGGGATATATTGTTCTTAAATTATATATTTTGAGTTGTTGAGTAATTCTATAAAGTATTAATTCGAATAATTCCCATTTTTAAAAAATACAAGACAATTTTTATTTTTAAGAATTTTTAGACTTTATACACGTACCGATATAAAATCGCGAAGTACTCTTGTCCATGGATTGATAAATGATAACATTATAAGGGTCGCTTGATATACAGGGTGATTATAAAAAAACTTTGCCAACATCTGCACTTCTAGCGTTCATTCTATTTAACCGATCAAGATGATATTTCAAATATAGTTCTTTTGAGATATGCGCTCGAGATTCTGTGAATGGCAACACAGTGGCCCTCGCGGTTACAGTTATAGTGACAGAAACTCGAAATTTTCGAATGGCAACGTCTACTTTTTACCATCGCAAAATGTTCAGCACATGCGAAAACCCTAAATAGCGTTGAAACGGTACCGATATGTCTAAAAACGGACGTGTTCTGCAAACACAAAAAAGAGTTCTGAAAACCGGCCAATAAAACACGATCTGGGCGCACGCAATAAATTTGCATGTGACAGAATCAAGAAACCAATCACAGAACGCCGGTCGCCAGATATTCAGCGTAGGAAACCTATAAAATACCAAGCGGGTATGCGAAGTCGTCATTCGGGAACTCGCACATGCCGACGATATGAGTCTTCCTAGGAAAGTTCGCGGTGAATTGATCAAACTCTATTACCAAAATGGGATGAACGCTGCGGAAGCCTTGCGGCGATACACACTATCGCCGCAATCATCGACAACGACGCGGCCCATGTACTCTGCAAGCTCTGCGTGATTTAGTGCGGAAATTCAAAGATACAGGCTGCACCTGTGACAAACAGCGCTCCGGACGGCCAACTGTTTCTGAGGACGTTGTCATGGAAGTGCACCATACAGTGACGCCCAGATCGTGTTTTATTGGCCGGTTTTCAGAACTCTTTTTTGTGTTTGCAGAACACGTCCTTTTTAGACATATCGGTACCGTTTCAACGCTATTTAGGGTTTTCGCATGTGCTGAACATTTTGCGATGGTAAAAAGTAGACGTTGCCATTCGAAAATTTCGAGTTTCTGTCACTATAACTGTAACCGCGAGGGCCACTGTGTTGCCATTCACAGAATCTCGAGCGCATATCTCAAAAGAACTATATTTGAAGTATCATCTTGATCGGTTAAATAGAATGAACGCTAGAAGTGCAGATGTTGGCAAAGTTTTTTTATAATCACCCTGTATAACTATCATCCATTTATTGGAGGACATTAGAATTTGCTTCGAACGATAAATGTTTTACATTTCTGTATATTTTCAGTCATAATGTTTAATCAGACGTTATATTCAGACCATCAATTTATAATCATTTTATTGATTATTCAAGCGATATTCAGAGATAATCGAAGACGACAAACGTCTTCGATTGAAAGCTTTACTGTTTTTTTTTGTTTTTTTTTTGAAAAGAATGACTATAAAATTTTAAAAGTTATTGTTATATCAATGTTAATTCTCGGATATTCTTAAAGTTAAATAGTATTTTGTTGCGTACTGCATTAGCTGTAGAATTTATCATAATTTCGTTTAATATATTTCAATTTAAATAAATAAAATCTTAAATGATGATTTTGGAAATTTATAGTATTTGGTATAAAAATTAAAAGTTTAGGAAAATTTAAGCTAATTGTAGAATAAATTATATAATCCAATTTTATCAATTTTGTTTAGGATTAAGAAAAATTGTGTTGTTCCAATATGCTTAGGTTCTAAGAAAATCCATAAAAACTTCTTATCTTAAAATAAACCGGACTTCGCTGAAATGTTGCGGTTTTTTGCGGTTCATGCAAGTGATTCATTGCATTTAAAGGAGTTCTTAAATAGAAACATTTAACTTTTCCCGCATCCTGTGGAAAGTAGCAGAAGTGTTTGGTATTACAGCGATTCGTCTTTTCTTTGTTAAAGCTCAAAAATCGCGAATTAAGGTGTTATATATTAAAAGTTCTAGATTATATAGAATTACTATTAATAGATAATGCATTTATGAAAATTCTTAATATTCGTAAAAAAGCAGGTAACAAATTGAATTTGTCTAAAATTATAAGGTTTAAAGAAAAAAAAGGTTATAAAATCAAATTTTTGAATTTTCTGCTTTTACTTTTTAGTGGAATAACAATTTTCTTCCACTAATTTTATATATATATATATATATATATATATATATATATATATATATATATATATATATATATATATATATATATATATATATATATTGCCCATTATTGGAAATGCAACACCAATAAGGAGTTACTAGGAAGTGACAAAAGTCGGTAAACAGAGACAGCAAAGAAGCTGTATGATATGAAATGATAATATAAAGAAATGATATGCATATATACAAAGCGAGAACAAGGTTGACTCAGTACGTTTACATAAAGAAGTAGCAAGGCCCCGGACTCTACCAATTGTTATCGAGTTATGCTCCAACATCTTCCGGAGCAATCCACGGAGGCCCACTTACGACCCCGTCTGGAGTTTATTGAACATTATATTCATATTAGTGGGGCCTGAAAGCCTGCAGACAACTTAGGGCAGTAGGTGTCTGCATCACAGCTCATTACATTAATTGTCGTATGTTTTACGATAATTACAAACTAAATATTATAAATTTTAGTGAAAGTATTGTAGAATAGTTAGATAAAGTAGAAGTAATTACGGGAAAAGTAAATAAGGAGTTATGCAATCTTAAGTTAATAGCAATTTGCATGAATTGACAAGACTTTAATATATCATATAACTGGAAACATTAACTAATAAAATAACTATACTATTATGAATACCATATATTATATATGCAAATAAAAGTATAATTATAAACTGACAAAATAAAATAATATGATAAAATAATAAGAGAAGTAAGTAGAATTGTATATATTATGCAAACATAAATGACAACTATTTACATGATTTAAAAAGACTTTTCTTAAGAATATTATTTGAAATATTTGATACAATTAACATATTGAGTCAGATGTTATGGAGCATCAAAATTGTAATTGGTATGAAGAATTCGTGTTTACTATTTCCTTTAAGATTTTGCATAAATTGAAAAGACATTAATGTTACATATTACTTTAAGCATTAGTTTTAACAGTTAAAATAATGATACTATTATGAACATCTTATGATATGTGTACAAATGTTAAAGAAGTTAAATGAAAGTAATGGATTAACAAAATAAAAATACTTAGTAAGTAAATAGGATTATTATGCAAACTTAAATGACAACTATTTACATGAATTAAAAAGCTTTTGTTAAGAATAATACTTGAAATGTTTATCTCAAATAACCAATTGAATTGTAATGTAATGAAATACCACAGTTATAATTAATATAAAATATTAATGTTTACTATTTCCTTTAGAACTTTGAATTTTGAAATTAAGAATTAAGAAATCATAAACGAGAATACATAATAAACTAGTCACAAATGGTAATATAAAGAATTACAAACCAAGTGATATAAAATACTTTGTTTTGATTAGTCAAATGTGTCTGTTTTTTAGGTACTTTTTGAAAGTTCGGTCTTAACAATAAGTTCGTATTATTCAGATTATATACAGTTTGAATTATTGTTCATCTGATGATGAATAAAGTCCATCGTCTACCATTGTTGAAGATTGTACAGGGTCACGGAATAGTTTGAGTCCTTGTACTGTTAGGAATTTCAGTATTTGAAGGATTTTTTCAGTCTAAAACCGTCCTGAGACAAAATTGCACTCATTGAAGGTCAGTTTGACAATGGTGCCTTTTTATGTGGAAGGCCTTTATGGATGAACATTTCACCATGTTGTGTAGGGCAGTTCCCAAATCACCACATCTGCAGATGTTCGAACTGAATTTACCAAATCTTGTGAAGTATTCAGGGAGGGGTCCATGATTCGCGTTATTAAATAGGGGTTTGAGATGAAGAAATGTGTGCAGACTGTTGGAAGTAAATGGTAGGTGTGTCTACCATTTTACGATATGTCCCATGTTCTTTGCCAACTTCCGATGGTTCTTTTTTATAGGAGGAGTTTTAAGAAGGAGCTTGGTTTTGGCAGATTTGTGACTGACACTTCTTCATTAGTAGTAGCTTCTGTGTCAGCCAGTTCATCCCCCCAATTGTCCACGTGTGTTTTTATCCAGTTTAGTTGGATTCTGCATGATGTGTTTTTGTATAGACACTCCTGAGTATCACGGATGATTTGTGCATTGGGTCCTGATAGGAGAACTGACTGGCTGTCAGTCCATATTGTTGTTGGGACTTGTTTATTGGTAATTGTGTGTTTTACCGCTTCTCTAACCGCTAGTGCCTCAGCTTGAAATACATAATATTTATTTAATTTGAATTATAAGGGAAAATGTTTTTGGTCTTTTTTACCACGAATTCTGCTTCTGTTACTCTTCGTATTGCCTCAGCTTGAAATACATAGTATTTATTTAATTTGAATTATAAAGGAAAATGTTTCTGGTCTTTTTTTTACCACGAATGCTGCTTCTGTTACTCTTCGTATTGTCTTGATCCATCTGATTATAGAATTTATTTCTTTTGATATAAACTTTGGAGGTTTGCATAATTTTAGAAATTCTTCACGGAGATTATATACTGTTAGGTTTCTGAATTTATGGAAGTCATGGACAGAATCTTTGTGAGCTGGATCATTTTTACTTGAAATGATTAGTGGCGCTGATCTAATTGTTGTACGGCAATGAGTGTCCTCTTCTTGGTTATCTCTGAGAAAATTAGCTTCCATGAGCTTTTTTAAGATTAATTTTGTACCTTGATCTGTTGAGTTTTGGAGTGCAATAAATTGAGTTGGTGAAAATACTTTGCCAGTTGCTACTTTTTGCAGTATGCCGAATTTTCTGTTATTTTTTGTACAAAATTTTGCCCAACTAGTTAATTTTGTTTTCAAAATTGTTCTTTTATAAGATGCTTGTTGATGTTTATATTTTTGTAAACATGAAATTTTTTCTGTTTCTGAAGTAGATGCTTTAAGTTTTCTCCTAAGTGCCTTTGTTTTGATCTTTATTTCCCTTAGTTCTGGTGTACACCAGTGAATGTCAACCTTTTTGTCTGCAGTTCTTTGCTTAAACGTTGCTTCTGCTGTTCTATGGACATTTAAAAACGTGTTGGTAAATTCATTCAAGTTTCCTTCATTTTTAATTTTATGTATTTGTTTATTTGAAGATTTTAGGATTGGTTTTCTGATTTTAGAAATTTTTTCTGATTATTTAACAATTTAAATCTTTTATTAAAGGTTGTAACTATTGGTTCAGCTATAACACATGTTATGTAGTTATGATGTGAACATGTTTCCTCGTCGCACACTGTCCAGTCCTGAATCACTTGTAGCAGAGAGTGTGTGATAAGGGTTAAATCCGGCCAGCCGATACTCATTGGTTCTGTAAAAGTTGGGGGGTTAGGAGAAATATTTAACAGACTTTGGGAATTTCAGCATAAAAATTCTAAAATCAAACCACGACGATTGTTTGAAGAATATCCCTAAAGCAAATTTTGAGAATTAAAATCTCTTCAAATTAAAATTTGTGCTGATCCGTATTGGAGTCATAAATTTCTGAGGATTCCAAGAATTAAGTTTAGGTCTTAACCTGGGGAAGCATACAGAGAAATTAATATTGAAGATGTGTTTTGAGAATCTATTTGTATTGCAATTAAGTTTTTATGAGAATGAATGATTATTGAATTTTGATATTATTGCTGCCCTGGGAATTTCCTCTGTTGATGATATTTTCTTCATGACAGAGGTAATCTTCTAATTTGGTTTTGTTGTAGATTTGGTTTTTTGAATGCAGGTGATATCTTATTCATTACTATTGAAATAATGTACAAATTATGTTATTGCTTATCGACTTCTTCATAAGTTAATTTGAAGAATACTAGTTTCTGGATGGTGAATTTTGTTGATGAAAGTTGGAAAATTATTTTGAGTGATCATTTTATTGATTATTTAAATTTTTTAAGAAATTTTTTATTGTTGCACAATTTGGGTAATAGGTTGCGTGACTGATAGAATTATTTTCCTCCTTTCTGTTTTCTTGATGGTAATTAATACAAAATGCTTTTTCTTCTTTGCATTGATTTGTGGTACGCTCTCCACCATATCTTATCAGAATGGGACATTTTTACAGTACTTGGCAATGTGGTCCAGATTCTGACAATTGTACCAACGTTTAATCGGGGAAAATTTATCTAGTCTAAATCTTCTGAAAGCAAAATATATTGTTTTATTTTCTAATAGTTTGAAGTCCAGAGATCGAAGAGTTCAGAGGTCCAATTCTAGGCTCAATAAATTGTAGGACCACCGGGGATGGCGGTACATGAAGCAACACGTCTAGGCACAGAGTCAATGAGAGTACGGATGCGTCCTATAAATAATGGCTATCCATTATCTGTCAACAATTTGCCAAAGTGGCTCTTCTGAAGGAGGCAGTGGCAGAGTCTGCAAATGAAGTACAACCATATGCCGAAGGTGTTCGAGTGGTGAGAGATCTGGAGAGGACGGTGACCAGGGAAGCAGCTATACACCTTGCTGATATGAATAATGTGCTGTTGGGCATTATCCTTCTGATAAAGGGCATTTTAAGACAGTTATTGAAAAGATCCTCACTTACGGATCTTCAACCTGGGCCTTGTCGATGTCAGTGAGGAAAGTCAAACTTTTGACTAGAGCATTCAATGGCATTTTAGTCTCACTATAGCATGACTTATAGAACTACCTTTTCACATGCCCTGTACTTCATCACAGGTGTCAGGCCACTGCACATTACAGCTGAGTATGAGACTGTAAAAACGCGCCACCTCAATACATGGAGTCAATACATGGCGACATGGAGCCAACCTCAGGCTCCATGTCGCCAGTTCATTTAACTACCAAGCAATCAATCAAGATAATTACAACTTCACCTCCTCTCTCCAACACCTAGGAAGCATTAGCAAAATTATCTACCTACACATGAAGACCGTAATAAACCGAAACATCGCTGCTCACAACCAAGAGGTTCTACTTAGCTCGACAACAACGTGGGAAGTGTCTTTATATATTATAAGAATGAAGAACAAGTCACAACCTGTTCTACGAAACTGAACCAGAACAATAGCGTTTTCCAACGAAAGCCTTGGCAATCGAACATTCTCTTTCAACTGGAATTATGCTTAATATCTTCACTGACAGTGCATCTTCCATCGCGGTTATTATTACACATCTATTATTATAACACCACATCCACAGAGGTTCAACTATACAAAAGATTCAGGGAAACCTCACAAGAACCAAGGCATCATGCTGCATCTACTAGAGAAAAGCTCATAATAACAACCGATTAAACGATGCAGCAGGTGAACTTTCGGAAACAGCAACCAAGTACCGAGAACAAACGAGCCACATAAAGTGGCCAAAGTCCCACCTAGTTCGCATTCAAAATAATCTGGCAATGAACTAGTGAATGGAAACCTGGTCAACAATAGATGAAACCCGGCGAACTTAGGATGTCTTCACAGAAGTATGCGCGGAGCGAAATGCAAACAACCCCTTCCTAACACAGTACCTAACGGGACACACCGCAATACCTCTGCACTTTCATAGATTCGGGAAATCCACTACAGCAACTACCTGGGTGATTTGGACCACTACATCTTTGATCCTCCTCTTCCCCAACAGTGATATATTAGGAAATCAGAGCCAATCATTAATACAATACCAATTCATCGAATGATCATAAATTCGAAACATCTCCATAGCTAGATCATCAACATTATTCGTCTCCTCAAGAGGAATGGACCAGACTTATGTTAAGCATCTACATCCCACTAATCGCTGACAACATAAATCAACCATTGGAGTCAAGAACTATTAACCAGGATTACATCCTCATTTCATCTCTCCTTTTTATTATTCGTATAATATCAAGAACTTTTTGAATGAACTTTGTGCATGTACTCAACTTGTTACACAGAAATTTTTCATCTCATATTGTAATCTTGTTCTTTGTTTACTATTATTAACTGTATATAGCTTTGTAAACGTTTCTTAGTTATCAATAAAGTTGCTGGCGTGTGGAGCTCCATGTGAGCTGCCCTGGGACACCGAAAAGTGCGGAATTTTCTAGACTAATGCGAAGGAAGGCTATACCTGTTAAACTCTGTACTGATCAGGTGCCTTCCCTAATATCTCCTTGTTCTTGATAAAGAGCATTGGGTACCCCCTGAAGATAGGGGAGTGTCACCGGCCACAGCACATCATCCATATAACATTGGGCTGTCAGTATCGTGAATACAAACTAGAGGTGATCTGGAATTGTAATTGGCGCCCCAAAAAATGATGCCGCGTTGCCTCGCGTTGGATCGTTCCACAATTGCTGCAGGATTAGACCTGTGTCCATTTCGACGCCACACTTATAAGCGGTAACTATTACTAAAGAAACAGAAGTATTACCTATCTGAGAAGATGATTATGTGCCATTCCGTCGTCCACTTCGCTCTAATCCAGCACCACTCCAGACGTTGGCATCTATACTGTGAATCAATGGCAGTCCTCTTAACGGAGGTCCTGAGTGCAGGCCACTAGCCAATTGACAAACAAATCGACAGCAAATGGTTCCCTAGTAGCAATTCAACACTGGGGTGGTGATTGGGTTAACGACTTGAACCGATGGAATCTCAGCGGCCCCTGTGCGGCAAAAGTGCATGGAACAGTGGACCTTTTGTCACCTCGGCCAGAGAGCGGCTGCGGTGTCGCCGCCCGTTCAGTTGAAGTGCACGGTGTGATGAGTTTATGGCGTATGGCCCGATGACTTTTTTAAAATTCGATGAAAAGGGAGTGAGTGCATCGATGATATTTGCCATTCAATTTTGTATTCTACTCGTGTACCTGTGCTGTTTTCCGGCTTAAATATAAAAAATACACTATCGTTAAAAATAATTTAACAATAGTGTATTTTTGATAAGCCTGACAATATTTAGGAAAACTTATTTTAAATATTTATATATTTATAAGTGTTTTAAGTGATAAAAAATATTTGTGTTAAAGGATTTTTTAATACTTATAAATAAATTCAAAATGTAATAATTTATATAGTACAGTTATGTAAGTGAAATTAATATGAAATGTATTTTACCCAATATCTAATATTTTTTCACTATAGGACATTTCAGTATTTTCAAGTTTTCATTGCAGGACACAAAATTAACTTTCAATAATTTCAGTTTTATAGATTTGCTTTAATTTTTTTCACTGTTATGAAAAATCAAATAAATGACAATATTAAGATTTTTTTAAAATAATTCCCAGTTTTAGAAAAAATAAATTAGCAGGTTGATTTTCCTAATGTTTTCTTAACAAGTTTTACACTGGAAATTTAATTGCAAATATCTAAATTTTTTATTGCTTTTGTGAGATATATATTTTAACATGCGTGCATAGATTCAGTTTTAGAAATTAAAATCCTACAAATTCAATTAGTTTCAATATATCTGTAACAATAGGTATAAATTATTTATAGAACCTTTCTACACTAGATACATTTGATAAATTTAAAATAAAACATTGATTCATTATTTTAATATAGAACACAGACAATATTCATTAAGATTTTATTTTAAAAAATAATTTCCAATTTTAGAAAAAATAAATTAGGAAATTGTTCATTGTTATGATTTTCAAAATGTTTTCTTAGCAAATTTAACTTTGGAAATTTAACTGCAAAAAATCTAAATTTTTTTATTGCTTTTATAAGATATATATTTTAACATGTGTGCATAGATTCAGTTTTAGAAATTAAAATCATACAAATTCAATTAATTTTAATATATTTGTAAAAATAGGTATAAATTATTCTCAACTAGATACATTTGATAAATTTAAAATAAAACATTGATTCTATATTTTAATATAGAACAGACAACTTTGATTCTATGGTCTTAGCATTAATGTTTTATATATATATATTGATATTTTCTATTAATAGTTGAAAAATTGACTTAAATATGAATATTCTAGAACATTTCTAAAAGCAATATTTGCAGAGCTAAAAGTGATAAAAGAAATGAGTTACAAATTTTTGGTAACAAGTGTATTAAATACATTATTGTAATAAGATTAAAAATTCAGTTATATATTCAGATAAAGTGTCCCTATTTTACAGCATTTTTTATTTTAATATTTGTTAAACTATCTACTTCAATATTTATGAATTTATTCACAAAAACAAAATGTTCACAAAAGATAAATCTTTATTATTATTATAACATATTAACATTAGACTGGGCTTTTTCCAAAGCCCATTTCAAGTGCCCCCCCATCTCTATCTGGAGCACGCATCAGCCATTTCTTGATGTCCTGCTGTACATCCATATCTGTTATACGGCTGACATGGTGGCAAGTAGAAGCTACAAATAAACAAATTTTACTCATATAAATGTTAAATAAAGTAACATCAGAAACAAAGTAAGGTTAACATTTTTATAATTGATATTATTAACATTACATGGAAATATCACAAAAATTAAATTTTAAGTTGTTAAAATATTAAAATTAAGATTTAAATTTGGGGAAAAAATAAATTTATTAAATTTAATTTATGTACTATAATCAACATTTTGATCCAATGGTAAACTTGGCATTTAAAAAATACAAAAGTAATCCATAAATGAAAATAGAAAATAACAATTTTTCCCAATTTTAAGTTACAAACACAATATAAATTTAAATTACATACGTTAAACCTAGAATAATAAAAATATGCAATTAAAATTATTTCAGAAACATGAAATATTATGTTCTTATGATTTGTTACAGTGATTATGATTTAGAAATATTTTGATTAAATTCAATTCATAAACTTTTACGTTTGAATTTAATGTTTTCATATTGCACTATATTACTTTTAAAATTTATTTCTACAAGCAGTTAGCTTTAGAAAGTTTAAAAACAAAATGCTAACCTGTTATCAAATTCATAACATTCTGAAGGGTGGAAAAGGGATGCTTTACACCTCTACTGTCCTTCCAGTTGTATTGTTTTGACAACTTGTTTGTCATCAGTTCCATCAGAATTCTTTTTATAACATCACTGGAACTTGTTCCACCTTTATTAGTCAAAATAGTCATCTGAAAATAATAACAAAATATCAGAAAAATAAATTCAAATGAAGTTCCAGTTTCCAAATCCATGTTAAAGCTAATTTACCTGTCAAATATTTTTATATAGAAACTTAATGTTTTTAAACTTTATTTTTTTGTATTTCAATTGGTTTAAATTGCTAGGAAATTTAAATTATGTTGAAAAAAATTCCAGAAAAATTTAAAGCTAAATCAGCTTTCTAGAATTATTTCTAAAAAACATATCACAGTAAAAATTTAAATACAGTTTTCTTTGCAAAAAATAGATCAACACATATTTCTTCAATATAATATTTGTATATTATTTTGTTATATATATTACAAAATTTGCATCATAACTTATATTAATATATTGCTTTGGCTTACTCCTTAAAATTTATCATTGATCAACTAGTAAAACAAAGAAACTGGCATTTCTTTTTTCATTTTTGGATAAGAACTTTATTACTCTATTACTAATTTATTATTACTTTATTACTAAAAAGAAAAATTATAAATATTAAAATTAAACTTAAAAAAATCCACATCTTACAAAGAAAAAAAACTATTAATCTCTTTATTAAATGAAATTTAAAAATACACAGAATTTTTCAAAATTGTAATAATATTTATGATGAACACAGTAATTACAAAATATAACTAACTTAAGTATGAACAAATCATAGCTAATAAAACCAAGATAATAACAAACCACAAGATGACAGGCAACGACATGAGACCTTCATCCAATTTTCATTAGGAACTTCAAAGTCTTCAATAGCACGCCTAATTCTGTTAGGCGTCTTATAAGGAGGCCAGTAACACATATTTCCATCCATCCAATTAGATGCGACAACTGCCACACTTTTATCACCTGTTTCCTCTACGAATTCTACAACTTGAAAGCTATGTGAAAAATATTTAATGAATAAATTCTGTTTCTGTTTTTAGGATAAGTAGTTTTTTAATTGTAAATAGATTGTTATTGACCATTTTGTTAAAAAAATTTTGTTTTATATTCTTTTAATCAAAGTTTATTCTATAAAAACAATGATTCACTTTGAAGCTCACATATTTGGTAAAATTATGAAAAACACAATATTTATATGTAACATGCAAACTTTTTGCAAAATCCTGTCAAGGCATTATATATATATATAGAAGAGTATGATTAAGTTTCAAAAATCTTATTAATTAATTAACCATTTAATACTTTTTAAATGAACCTATTTTTAAAATATTTAATAAAGTATTTTTACATGTTTCAAGTTTTAGTAAACTGGAAGTGTTGATCCCTAATGATTACAAAAACAAAAATGGAATACCTCTTTACAATTTTGAGAGATGCTTCCAAAAATTTCTATAATTTTGAATGCAAGTCAAGAAATCATTACTGCATATTATTTCCCAAATTTTATATACCACCATTTTCATTTGCTGATATGAATTTTATCATTAAATGTAAACTTGCAATGAATCTCACCTTGATTATAGAAGGTTATAAAAAATAGATATGAATTAAATAAAGTATATGAAGATAATTATACTTACTCTGTAAACATAACTTAATACTTTCTTATCAAAAATAGAATTTGATCATCTTTAAGGTCTCAAAGACATTTTATCTATTACTAATTTTGCTGAGAATGATAAAGTAACCCAATCAACAATTTAGTTCTCCAGTTATAAAATAGTAACACTCAAAACAATACTTTTTTACTCTGTTTAATAAAAGCTTTTACATTAGATTTTTACATTAGTCTTTTTACATTAGATTGGATTTTACGAAATTTATTCCGTCTGGAATAAATATTTTGATCGTTTAATTTATATGAAAATTCTAACCTGTTCATTTCCAAGCTTCAAATATTAATCTTAGAAACAAAAACAAAAAAAGTCATATTAAAAATAACACATACCAAAAATACACAAAAAAAATTGTCAACATAACACTTTATGGATGTTTTACCATGCGGTACGATACAAGTATGCATTAAAATTTTTTTAATTGTTATAATAATTGTAGATTATTAATGGATATTATGGGTATTTATAAATTTCAAAAACAATGAACAAATTAAAGCATAATTTCACAATAAAGTTATTTTGTATCATTTAAAATAGACTGTTTGCAATGTTTATTCTAACTTAATTGCACAAATACAATGATTAGCTTGATAATAATGTGACATAATTAATTACAGGAAATATATTTAATTTTAAGGATATATACTCGTTATTTATTTAAAAAACTGATAGTACTTACCAAAAAATTCTGTAAAATATAATTCCTCGTAAGACAATTAAGAATAGCTAACTACCCAGTGGAAATAAATATACAGAGAAAATTAAAGTAAACAATAGATTTTAAATATGGCCGCCACGCATGCGTAGACCTATTAATAAGTCTGCGCATGATTTTACTTTCCTTCAATCTCAATGGTAAATGCTGCAGCCGACGACCAGCGACCACTCTATCAGTGGCCGACGACGGTGTCGTTCAGAATAGGCGGTAGAAAATACAGTGACCGTGTCATGTGTAAGTTAATGGGCACACACCGGTGAAAAAATCCGGTGTCAAGTGAGTTACCAATGAAACCGGTAAATGGCCACTGTAGTACCACTCAGCCTCTGCTACTAGGGTTCTATTTTAAATAAGAGCATTCAGGGTGTCTTGCATATTCTGTAGAATTTCGGCAGACGTGCTTTGCGGGGCCGCCACCACCTACCGTCGGACACTTCGATCCACACGCGCGTGCTGACGCCAGAATGGCTTCATCAGTACCCAGAAAACACTCCACAGTTCACAGTTCCTTGTTCCAACCATCTTCGCCACAACCGGTATGGAGGCGCCCAGGTGTCTGTCATTTGCGATTTGCCTTAAGGACTAACCTGCTCTTCTCAATCCGATCACCATGCCCCTCGTAAACTCGTCTGTCTGCTTGAACTGACTTCATTGACGATGGCTTGGCATTCTCTGCTATTACAGATGCCCTTTACGACAAGAACAAACTTGTGTGGAAAGAACTAAACAGAAATGAGAACTGCCAGCAAAAATAATTAAAAATTGATTTTTGATAATTAATGGTTTTGAAATTAAAAATGTTTAATCAGAGTTTCACAGCTCTGTGAAAGTAAACGTGTCCTGACGTGATAAATTAAATATAATTATATAGCAATAGGTTTTAATGAAATATATTATTTGTTTCACAATTTTCTAGAAATTTTTACTTACGATTAAATCTGGATGAGTGTTTTTGAGCTTCATTATTTTTTATCCCTTTGACAAGTATTTTCCATGTTTATGAAAAAAATTCTTGAAGTTTTATACCAAATATATGCTAAAAAAATTGTTCCTTATAAACAGTTAACATAATCACTTAGATGTGAAAATTACATAGAAAAGCATGTGAAAATTAATATAGAGCTTTGATTACGCACTTAAATTTTAAAAATAATTCAAAGACATTCTATCTATAAAATGAGTGGTAAAAACACTTCAAAATTTTATATTGTACTAATAATATATAAAATATTTCTGGCAATTTATAATTCTTTTAAAATAAAAAATAAAAAATAATTGGAAAATTTATAGCATAAAAAGCTTAAACTATATTTTACAAAATAAAATCTGTTGAACAACTCGGTAAAGATAAGATTCAAGACTTTTGTTTGTTAAACAAAATATTCCTCCATTCATAGAATAATGCTTTTAAAAATTATGAAACTTACTCAGTTGACTACAAGGAAAATGCGCGACATACATGTTCTCGATGAGAATGGGATTCCAACACACGCGGGCAGAGCCTAATGAATTAGCAGCCCATCGCTTTAACCACTCGGCCACCGCATCTGCTTGAATATAGTTGTTTTGTTAATAAAAATCATCCATCATTCATAGAATAATACTCTTAATAATTAAAAGATTTTCTAAATTGTTCACAGAGAAACAGTTACAACAACACGTACCCAACAAGGATGTGATTGGAACGCATGTGGATGGAGCCAAATGGTTTAGCAGTACATCGGCTAAGCCACTCGGCCACCTTATATGCATAAACAGGGCTTATTTTGTTAATAAAAATAATTCATCATTCATTGAACAATACTTTTAAAAAATGAACAGCTTCACTCAATTGTGCACAGTGAAAACGTTACCACTGCATGTATCCGACAAGCATAGGATTCAAACCAACGTGGGAAGAGCCCAGTGGATTAGCAGTCCATCATTCATTGAATAATACTTCAAAAAATTAACTGCTTCTCTCAATTGTTCACTGTAATCTTATTTTGACCTCTGCAAATTTAAATAGGTTTGAACTTTTTAAAAATCTTATTCTTGTTTATGACTTTTTGAAGATACTTGGGCACATGCATTTGATCCAGTCTGAGGCTAGATTACAAAGAATAGGTCAACAACAACCCATTTACTATTAAAAAATTGGAAACAATTATTCGCAATGCCATTACGAAAGTCTTACAAAATGAGTTGGCAAGTTTCCTGAAACATACTAAACGAATTGAATTGTGTATTGAGATTTATGAAAGCACTTTCAGCATTCCGTATACACTAATCGTATATACTTGTAATCGTATATACTAATTTGTATTTACAAAAAATGGAGTAAGTAAACAAGGGACTTTTTTTAATTTGGTCATCCTGCATAACTGTTTTTAAAGTTTTAGCTGAAAAGTTTTTTTTAAAGTTGATTCAAGCATGATCCTCATCCTAGTAAAAGTCTGTGAAACTGAAAAAAGTAAATAAATAAACCATCTTTCAGAGAAAATTTTCTCTCGTTTTGTATTCTTGATTTTGTTGTAGTAAAACCGAAGAAAATAAATATAATTATAATGTTACAAACCCAGAAATTTGTGAAAATTATCAAGATTGGTACATTATATGAATATCTTCTTAAAACTTCGCAATCAAATATAGCAAAATACAATATTTCCATGGGATTCTGTACTCATAGTAAGTTATTTTACTATCTTAGATTTTATTGTAGAATTTCGTATAAACATTTTGAAATGTATAAAACTTGAATTTTTTTGAATGTTTCAATCTTTGAAAATTTTGCATGCCACTGAATGGCTTGCGATTAATAGAGTTCGTTGGGTAGATTCCTTGTCAGATGTGGGTGTTTATTGTGACCCAGAGTCCACTTAAAACCACTTGCTTGTCTGATTAGCTCCTGTGAACAAACGATGATTGTAGAGCCACAAGCAAAGCAAATCGAACAATCCTTAAACAGTATATATTTATGCATAAAAACATGAAAATTATTTGATAAAGCTTTTTTCGGAACAAGTTCAGTATCCCCATACACTTGGCGACGCGGCGAATTTTTTTGTCGCCAAGTTGCCAAGCTAGGCGCGCGTTTATTTAAACGGGAAATTTCCCTAAATTCGATCGAAAAATAAGTATTTCAGAAAATTTAAAAAGGGAAATAAATATAAATAATGGACTTACTTGATATGAAGTTAAGCTGACATGCCGATTGGTATATTTATTTCGACATTTTATTCGTTTGTCACCAGTGTCACATTTCAGTAAAAATAATTATCTAATTTTACAAAAAAAAGCATGCAAAAATATTTTTCTAAATATATACACTTTATAAAATTTAAAAAAGCATGCAAAAACTTATTTTTCAAATATATACATTTTTAAATTTAAAAAAAAACATGAATAAAATATTTTTTAAATATATACACATTTTAAGTAAATAAAAATGAAACAAGAATACAATAAAAAAATACATGTGAGCAATAGAATTTAAATAAAATAATTACACCTTCTCCAAATCCAATTTCCGTTAAAAATTAATTTATATTTGGGAATCCTAAATTAATTAATAATTTGGAATCCTGAGCAATAATCCATCATTATTATCTTTAATTTTTGGTAAAATAATTTGTTGATATTTTTCAACAACATTTTGAATATGAGACATTTTAAATTAAAACAAAAAATAAAGTAATTAAAACAATAAAAAGATGATAATAAATTAAGAAAACGAAATAAGGAAAAAAGAATATTTAACGGTTTTAAATACATAAAATAAAATATATCATTTAATAAAAAAATATATATTAAAATTAAACCAAATAAAAATAATAATGAAAAAGAAATAGTAAAAAAGAAAAATTTACGATGTTTGGACACTGGAGACAACGAAACACAAGAGCGGGAAATCCACTAATTCCGTCAGCTAATGTAAACGAAATTAAAATGACTAGCAATTAAAACGTAGAACAATTCGTAAAGAAATTTCTGGAAAGTTCTAGAAGTGAAACTAATTAAGCTATTGCCACTAAAAAAAGCACATTTATAACGTAAAAATTATTTAAAACACGAGAAACACGGAATCTGGCAACAAAAAAATAAAAATAGTAACAAAAACTAAATTTGGCAACAAAACAATGAAAACAAAAGCTGAAATCGGCAACACTACAACGTAAACAACGGTTACCAGATTTGGCGAGAAATCAGTGTATGGGGATACTGAACTTGTTCCCTTTTTTCCAAAGTTTGGAAAATTATTTATTTAAAATTAATAATTATTTTCCATTGTAATGTTTTCTAATAAATGTTATGTATAAAAATCTCCCTCTATCTTTTGTATTCCTAACAACTTTTTAACTTAAATTTCAAATTTTTCACTAGAATTTAACATTGTAAATACATTATTCATTTTATGGTTGTTCTTTAAATTTGTGGCAAATACTTGAAATCTACTTTTTAATTATGGGAATGTCACTTGAAATACTTAACATGATATTAAATTTTGTGCACTTTTAAAATTAATAGTTCAAACTTCCTTAATTATTATTTGCTTTATATATTAGTAACTAAAACTTGATATTTTATAATTGTATAAATGTTTTATAATTTCACTAAAATTATAAAGTACATTTTTAGGAAAATAATGATTTAAGATATTCAAAAGTTTGACCATTATTCACATTGACAAATTATAATATTTTTTATTTATTCCTTAGGTGAAAATTCTGTTTATAAAGATAAAAGAATTGAAAAATTATTTTTGAAGCCAGAAATTCAAAAAATTCTTAAGAAAATAACTACTATTAATTACGATAAAATATTTGCTGTAACTCAAGGACGTTTAGAGCCTCCCAAATATGAATTTGTTACAGATAAAAGACTGAAAGAGGTTTGTATTAAATAAAAATATATGGTTTAAATAATACAAATATAATTATTTTCATATAGAACTGTATATTTATTTATGATATTCCTTAAATGAAAACTATCATCTTAAAAATTATCTGGACTATATTTATATATATTTTATGTTATAATTTTCTTCTCACTTTCAAATGGCTATAAAAGCTAACACTAATCAGAATGACCTAATGTTTTAATTAAATATTCATAAAATGGTGAGATATAGCTTAATAACAGAAAAAAAAATAGTTTAAAAACTGACCAATGGATAACACTGAGTAAAATCCTATGAGTTAGTATAGGTTTGGTGTGATTTCAAATTTACACACCAAGTGTTGCTCAGTTATCTTGCCAACCTAAATTAGGTCAATTAAATATATGGTTTTTTAAAATTTCATTTGTGCCCAAACTTTAAACATTCAAAGCTCAAACTTCTGGAACTATTTTAGATTTTTAAATAACAAAATTTTGAATATTTTATCATAACTATTTATGGCAGAAGTATTACAAAACTAATAACTAGAAAGTAATGCCACAAAGATTATACTTGACAAAACATAGTATCATACAGTTTAGAGTGGGAGACAACAAGGTATTAAGACTAAATAAGTAATGTAAATAACATATGTTTTTAAGAAAAATTCTGGTTTTAATTATCTGGGCTGTGTGATCTGGGAAACACTTCAAAAAATATCTGTATAAATGCTATCTAACACAAGAGACAATCAGACAATGAAGCTAAATCAATTATGTAAATAGCATTCTAAATAATGAAATACATATATGTCAAATATTCCTGTACACAATACTCAATAAATTACATAAATTGTAACGTACAATTGTAATTTTTATTAATAACACATAAAATATAAAAGTACTAGAAGCTTAATCATCACTTGCAGAAGAATTAAAAAAACACAAATTCAGTTTATTACAATCTATACATTGATACAAAAATTCAAAATTTTCTATTTAATTCACTTTCAAAACTTATAATTTGAAATACTTAAATTTCAATATGATACACTTTCCAAATATGCCATAACTTCCGCTTAAATTTCAACCATGAATGAAAGAAACAAAACAGTGAAAGAGCTTCAATGGCCACTTAAACTGCAAACAAATTTATGCATTCTCACATCTGATTGCTTAAAATCCCCAGAATACATTTCATTGCTGTAAACCACAGTTTGCTGAATTTATCTCCATACCGGCTCCTAGCTTTCAAGTACTGTATTTATCATAAGAAGCTAAGTAAAAGATGTTACATGCTGCTGTGGTCTGTTTTATCAAACCCCATTCACTACAACAAGGTACTGCCATAGTGAATAAGAAATTAGCCCTTATAACAATATCTAGTCCAAAGATTATAGAAAAAGAAAAAAAGCAATAGGTTTCCTACAATAGATGATTCCATTATATTTTAAAATTGACATTCATTGACTACTTAACTAGTGTTGCACGGTACAGAAAAATACCTACCTGGATCTACATATCCAGGCTGTTGAAGTGATGAACTGCAAAAATTATGGTATTTTGTATCTACAAAATAGATTTCAAGATCTGAATGATCAATGCTCATGATAGAGAAATAATTCACACTAAATATACACAGGGATCTGTTGAAAATGAAGAGGCAACAATTTAATTGGAAATGATTTTCTATTGGTTATTTTCTGTAATTTTTAGTATTGATAAAGTATTGGAGATTAAAATGGTGTTTTGGATACTGATAAAAAAATGCTCCAGAGCCATTTATTATATACTTTCAAGCAAGAAATTGCAAGGTTGAAAGCTTCTCCTTTTGACAGGTCAAGAGTAACCAACTCATGAACATGCATAATTTTAAATGGTGAACATAGTGAGCTGTTAAGTATGCCTTAAATTTGAGTGATTCTGATTAAATTTGAGCCTTAAATTGTGATGCAACTGCACTCGTGAATGCTCAGTCCACACTTTTGGTCTTTTTTTCCAGATCGTCTCATGCATACAACACCAAATTTCAAGATAGAATTCTTTATCTTCAAGGGTAAATTCCAAATGCACAATGCTCCGGATATCAAAGAATATCTCTATTGTAACCTTTTCTTTTAGAGCACTCTTGGCACAATTTCAGTTTCTGTGGAGATTGTAGTGATTTCTGCATTACTGATGCTTTTTTGATTTGGGGATTGTATAAAAAACACCATTTATTATTCTGCCGAGTAGGCAAGGATCTTTATCTCTTCGCATGCATCACCATAAAAACCTTTTTTGATGTTTTAATTAGTACATGAATTCACAGGACCGTGACAGTATTTGTCATCTATGGCATTTTTCTCTATCTTTTCTGAAACACAATGCCACTGAAAAGTTTGCATTCTCGATAACGTTTCACTTCTGTTCACATGTTTCAACATTTCAAAAGTCTCCATAGTGACCACAAAATTTGATATTGATTCTCTCCTCAACTGATGCCATTTCTTTCTGTCGCTGGTTACTAAAAACATCTACCTACAAAAACTGATATTGCTGTAAGCTTTCAACCATGTGAGTTGAAACAAACCACTTTTAGTGTAAGGGGAGAATGTAGTAACACAAAAACATTCTCATAAATGCATTATTGCAAAAATTTTTACATTATTGACTCAGCCCAGGAACTTTTGAATCCTACCTCATGTACTTTTCAATGTCTAGAATTTCTTTAATGCAGTTTCTTCATTATCAATCATCCTACAAAAAAAAAGTCTTTCTATAACAGTTAGAAACTATCTTCACAAATATCGAATATTAAGAACAACATAGTCTCTTCTTTTTTATTAATCACAAATGTAACATGCTGTGTACCTGTTACATTTTTAACTAGTATATTTTTTAAAGCATTTGTGTGTTTTATGGTCGCGATTAATGTAGCACCATCTGATAAGCTACTAACTTTTCTTCTACCAAACAAATTTTTATGATTTGATTGAGATAAAACGTCAGGCCATTCTAATCAGTGGTTTTTATATTACAAGCTTTTAGAATGCAAATATTATCACTCTGTATAATAATTTTTACACCAAATAATTTTCATTGACAGATTTCAAGTTTTTTTTTTAATATTTAGTTTTTGAATTTTTACTCTATTATTATTAATTTTTTTTTGCTTTTATTATACATTAAATATACAAATGAAAATATTATTTTTTAATTGACTATTTAATAATATTTTCCCCTTTAATTGACTTATATATTCTTCTCTTCAGTTTAATATACATTATGAAAATCTATATTGTTTGCAATGTTGTTGTACCCCATAATGCCAGTCTAGCTGACAGGCTGGCATTATGGGTACAACAACATTGCAAACACTATGATGCACTTGATATGGTGCTGCTGCATTTTTCCAACTGAACTATATTTAGTGTTTTCAATGAAAATATAAATAAAAATCTGAATGAAAATGATTTCTCTTATTTTATAATGCTTTTCCTTCAATTGATACAAAGTTCTTAAAAATTTATTACTGATTATTTTAATTTTAAATTCATTAGTTTTTTTTTGTTTAGTAAAAAAATTAAATCAAGAAAAATATTTTAAAAAAATGTAAATTTTCTATATTGTTGGGGTATTAATTCATTCAAGCCACTCTAATTGTTGATATAATATTTATTAAGAATGTACTCTTTTTAAAATTTGTTATTTACTTTTTATATGTTTTTTTATTAAATCAACATACATATTAGCCAATTGTATTATAATAATTGATTTACTAAATATACTTGAGTAATTAGCTAATTATAATTTTTGTTTGATTATTGTTAATAAGTATTTAATTATTTGTGATTGCAATAATAAAATTTCAGTATTTTCATATTGTACAATATTGAGCAATGGTGTTGATCTGAAATAAGAAAAGCTTCAAAGTATTGTTTCTGAATAGATTTCTCAGTAATAGCAATATAATAGAATATTAGTGAAAACATTTTACTTAAAAGTTACCTTGAATCAAAAATCATAAAATTATCTATGATAAGAGAGTTGTAGAAAGCAATGCACCATAGAATGCTTATATGCCTTACTGAAACCTAAGCTGTTGGGCTATTTGCCATGTGGTGTCAATATATATATATATATATATATATATATATATATATATATATATATATATATATATATATATATATATATATATATATATATATATATATATATATATATAAATTTTTTACTAAGAATTCCATAGCTAAAGTTAATGTAAATACATTTAAATAAAAAATGTGCTATAAGAAGTTTCAAGCTAATGCATATGATGAATAGTGAATCAGATAATATGATATAAAGAATCAGGAGTCGGATTAATTATTCATTAATTTGCATTTCTTTATTAATTTTGATGTGGAAGAATGTAGAAGGTAGAGTGCTAATAACAGTAATAAAATTTTAGTTGCATTTTAATGTTAATTTTAATTATCTTATTTTAATATTATGAATATATTAAAGCATGTTACTTGGAATTGCTGTTAAATATTTTTAAATGATAACTTAAAAAACTATTATGATATAAATAAAGAAAATATAATATATATCCTTAATTTTTTTGTATAACAAAAATTACTTTTGTTTATTTAATGTTGAGATAAAATTGTTATTTTTACAAAAATCTCTGTTTCTATATTGCATTCTCAAATAAAAAATTTATAAACATGCCGAATTTTTTTCCTGATATTCAATGCTAATTGTGTTTGTACTTGACTAATTTGCTCATTGTGACGTCAGATTAATAGTTAAATAGTGTTGAATAATGAAATTAATTTAATAAATTGAGTTATCTTGGTATGATAATATTATTATATTTCTATTAGTTTTTCTTCATTTGCTAAAATTCAATATAATTATTAGCGATGTTAAGCCATTTTGTCATCCTCTTATTATTTTATCAACATATTTAATTGTTTCTTTTCACACATTACAGCTTCGAGACATGGCTCATGCCAGAGCTATTGAGAAATTACAAATGCCACCTGTCATGTCTGTTAGAGAACCAATTAATGAAGTGCTCTCCAAAGATCCAGAACTTCAGGGATATGTGACACATAAAATTATTTTTACTGATATTTCACCTAATGCATCTCCAAGGGTAATTAAGTAATTAAAGTGCTATCTCTTATGAATTATCATTTTAGTGTGTTTTGGATGATATATTAATAATTTTCAGTATGAATCTCAAAATTGAGTGTACTAAAATATTAATTCCAATCATATGTAAAAATGTTTTTATTGATGCACCATTAACTAGTAAATATTTTTATTATTTTGTAAAAATTCTGCTTTATAAGTATGCTGAATAATTTATAATGGTTTTGAAATAACAGTTTTTAAAATAAATTATTGTATTAAATATATTTTTAAATTATTTTTTTGCTTTAATTGTTTCTTTTTAAATAAATGTGGATTCTTTTGTAACTTTAAAATTGAAAACTAAAAAAATATGTGCTAATACTTATTTTAAATAAGTGAAAGCATAAAAATAGCAATTAATCAAGAAAATTTTGTATTTAAATTTTTTGTAACAGTTTCTACAAAAACTGTTAAGTGAAAACTGTTGTATGTTATAAATGAAAAATATAAAAATGATATTTATGTATGTGATATAAATATCATTTTCATTTGTGTATGCATATTATACATATACAATTTTAAGTTTTTGTTTAATAATACAAATATTTCAAAATACAGAATCCGGCAAACTAACCTCCTTATTTTGTGTTAAATAACACGAAAGATAAAGATATTTTTATTTATTTTGTTTACAAAAATTACGTATTTAAAGTTTTAATTTTCATAGTTTTAAATGTCATGTTGGGCAAGTGATGCTTGTCACTTTGGATACAATAAATAAACTGAATTTTCCTATTTCTCATCACTCTCTTCTGCACATTGGTAAGTATGTTAACCCTTTCTCTTTGACTATTTCTTTTTAGGTCTTCCAAAGTTTATGGACCAAGTCACCAAATTCACTTCCAAAGTCAGTATAGACAGTTGACTTTAAATACGCTGACAAAAAGAAATCACATGAGGCCAAATCTTCAGAATGAGCCTCTCCAAATCATTTATCATTAGAGTAAGGTGCTGGGAAAGTGATTTTGCTGCACAGTCATTGATGCCCTTGAAATATTGAGCATTGCTCTGTCCTGCTGACTGCTGAAATGATATTTCTCCTAAGTGCATTTCATCAAGTCATTACATAAAAAAGTCTTAATACATGTTTGTATAACAGTTTGAAGTGAAGTCTTCATTTTCCTGTAAGAACCATGGCCCACAATTCCAACTATGTAATTGTTCACCATACAGTGACACATGGTGAATGTAAAGGCCTCTGGTAGAATTCTGAGCGGTTTGTTAATAGCCCATAGTGCATATTTTGTTTATTGACTAATCCAGTCAAATAGAAATGAGCCTCATCACTGAAAAAGACTAACATATCTTGAAGGACATGATCAAGAAATGTTTTGCATTCATTTCTTCGAACATAAAAGTCACTGAAAGTTCCTGTACAATGGCCTTCTTGTGCAATAGAAAAGGAATTTTACTGTGCAAAACTCACCTCTCATAAGGACTGGAAATTTCCAAGGCAGATGATGATTGCACCCTCAATTGTGATTGGAAAAACGATACTCATATTGCTTCAATGTTCTCTGGTGATTTGATAAATGTGTGTTTCTACCTCTTCTTTTCTGGAAAGAACCAATATCCCTAAATATTGTCACTCTTTAAGAATAGATTTCTGATCCGAGACTGGTCTAAAAAACATGATATCGAAGCGAATTTGAAAAGTGCAGAGAAAACTATATTGTTTGAAAAATTGGCCTGCAGAGCAAATATATATGGTCATTACTCTCAATACAAGATGGTGAATGAACTACAATGTTACACAACTTTATGATTTCCTCTCTTGAATGAGACCACATCCACCTCATTATCTTTATAACTTTTTGTGTTATTGGAATTCGAAATAGGGAAGTTAGCTTGCCACATCCTATATTATGTATCATGTTACATTTTAATAATGAAGTAAGAATTTTAACTAACATTTAATTTGTAATTCATTTTATTTAATCTATTATGTTAACTATTATAACTTTATAATTAGAATTCACTTATCATTGTATTTTGATATATAATTTTTTCCAATAATATTTTAGATCATTTTATCTTTTATTTGCCAAATTATCTTTTTCTAAATAGTTATAATCCTATATAAATTGTTTTCCTAAATTTATTATCTTTCAGTTTATATTTATGTTTCTAGTAGATACTATTTCTTAAACACAATTGGTTTTATGTTTCTTGTTTTTATAAACGCACAGCTTTTCTGTAAAATTAAACTGAATTCTGCAGAATTAAACTTAGTGAAATTTAATTGAATTTTGTAAAACTGTTGTGAATTTGTGTATTAAACTGTTTCACTATTCATATTTTTTCAGGATCGATTAATAACAGTGAGAGAAACTGATGGAACCTTGAGAAAAGCTAATTGGGAAGAAAGGGGGCGAATGAATCAAATATTTTATCCTATGCCAGGCAGAAATCTAGAAACTCCTAAATTATATGAAAGTCCTTATCTTGAAGTAAGTTATTTTAAAATAATTTTGGGCCTACATAAAATTAAAAGAATTATCCATATTATTATTGATGTTTATTTTGCATAATGTGACTAATTTCATAAATTTTTATGTGTAAATATATTTACATTATTTAGCTGTATGATCTGTTTCTTTTATAAGTCACATAGAGGTTGAATAATCATACACTTTTATTATTTTGTGTAAATAATAATCTAATCTAAATTATATTTTTATATGCAAAAAGATTAAATTTGAAAGAAATTCATATAGTAGTTGAATCAATTAATGAAGTGGAAAACAAATTAGAAGATCAACTAGAGTCATGTAATATGTGACACTCACATGACCTAGGCTTCAGTGGCCTGGTTGGTTAGGGAATTGCTCTGATTATCAGAAGGTAGTGAGTTTGAATCCTGGCTTTACTGAAGATCTGTTGTGTTCATTAAAGGTAATTGGGTCATGTTAAGTATGCTATGAATGCAATGTCCTCCAAGTGAAATGATACCTCTGGAGATGGCAGGTCAAGTATTTGGGGTTTTTCTCTTAGTCCCTGCTTTTAAATTACAAAGACTCCCAGCTGCTGCTTCTGTATCTAATTTATAGTGCCCAACTCAGGGTTACGTATAGGGAAATATGCAAAAACAACTTACTGCATGTATACTGAGAGATTGTAAGAAGAATTATAAAGTATTATGGCAATATGCATTCAACAATTAAGAAAGTGTTGCTTTATGCATATTGGTTTCAATGAGTTTAATGTAATGATAACATTTAGATAACTTTGTCAAAGATTGATTAGAAAATTGGAAAGGGCTATTATAAAATTTTTGATCACTCACACAATATCCTATCATGTTTGAGAGCATTTAAAATTATTGTAATAGGTATCTGAGTAATAATGAATGACCAAACATGCAGATGAATGCCTGATAGCTTATTTTACTAATGTGTGCTTAGCCAAGATTTCAAAAAGGGGAAATAATGAAATATATGCAATAAAATACTGGGCACCTACCTAATAATACATTTTTTATCACCAGGGGATTGTCAAAAAAACCCTTTTATATAAATGCTGTCAAATAATTCTTTTTAAGAATATAAATTTTTGGTGGTGGACATATATCACAATCAATCAATTGAAAATTGCTAGTTTAAAAATTATAGATTAAAACTAATCACAAAGTGATTATTCTAAAAATATACTCCATTTGATAGAAAATGGATAAAAAGAAAATGTATCTTGTATCTGGGGAAATAACATTTTGTTTTATAGCCATACTAACTTCCTCGTCATTTAAGGATATCCAGTTACTGTTGGTTATTATTATGCTTATTTTTCTCTTTTTAGAGATATTATTGAATTCAATATTCCTTGTGGAGGAAAATAAAACTGCCCTTAATATAAAATCAGTAGTAATATTGTTCTTTGAGAAATTAGGCTTTTAAAATAATTATCTTTAATGAAAATTATATTTTCAATCATTAAATAATTTTTGTTTGTTTTTTCCCCTTGTATAAAACTGGCACAATTTGTCTGTTTTTGGAACTTGCAACATAAAATCCATCCAACCATTCCTTTTGTTAAATAAATGTAAAGAATTATAAAAATGATTATTTTAAAGATTGATAAAATTGTATTATACAATTAAGTTGACAGTAATTTATCTTTCTATTTGTATAGCGTTTACTTGATGAAGGATCATATAAATTTGTTTTGGACAGTGCTTGTGCTCAATTTGAACCCGACGATCCGGAATATCACAGGGTATGATTGATATTTTTACTTGACAAGTAAATTTAAATATACCGTGAAATCATTTTTATTTAGAATTGTACTTTTTATTTGCATTTTATTACTAACTGTAGTTATTCATATTGACCATGAGTGAGCTCAAATCAAATTTTTTTTATTGCATTTACATACTTCAATTTAGAAATGAAACTACATAATTAGTTTTTATTCAAGTGAAAAAGTATTCATATTAAACGTTTTCTCTTATGTTTTGTAATGTAACAGTTTTTCTTGGATTTTAAAATTTCTAGTTTTGCTCTCATTCATGCTGAATGGTAGACCAAGGTGAACAAATTTAATCAAAAGATTGCATTTCAGTTTTTAAGCTTTAATGTCATTTTGTTTGGTTATTAGATTGGTTATATTAAGATGTGATTTGTTAGTTATAAGCATTAAATGCCTATTTCATAAAAATCTTGATTGTCATTCTTTGATTTTCATATGATTACTATTTGAGGGAGAATGATAGATAGGAAGTAAAATATATTAATTTGGCTCCAACTTGTGTTGCATTTCTTCCACCTTTTTTTCTTCTTTTAAAATCTTGAATGAGATTGCCTGAAAGACTACTACCCCCTTTCTAATTCAGGTGGGCTGTATCACAATGAATCTTTTTTACTAAGTGGAACTTGGTTGTGTTTTTAATCACAGATAGGAAACTTCTATTATTTCTTCCAATAATTCTTATGATTAATTAAATGATATTGGAGGAAAATAATATTTTCAAAATAAAAGTAAGTATTTTTTAAATACTCGATTAATAAAATTAGTTAATAATTTTCTGAAATTTCAGATTTTCCCTTTAAGTAGTATTTTTAGTCTGTCATTTTTTAAAATGATTAACTACTTGTTACAAATGTTATCAAGTTTCAAAGATATTCATAGTTTTCCAATGGATGTTTTCTGACTGAAATCACATTTATTGTTTTTTTTGTGATGTTATACAGCTGAATTTTATCGGCAAACCTTATATTATTTTTTTCTATAAATACAGCTAAAAACATATCGGCATCAATTTTATATCAATCATTCGTTAAGAAATATAGTTTTAAATAATCTTGCATTTTACCAAATCAAAAATATAAAAAGATTCAGTTTTAGATTAAATTTTATTATTTGTGTTTAAATAATAAAAATAAAAAAAAACTCACCTTCAGAAAATCATTTCTAGTTTTGTTATTTGTGAATGAATATTATTTTTTTTTCATTTTTGTCTTATTAATTAATGTAATGATTAACTGTTGAATTTTGTAACTTAATACTCTTAAAAATACATTATTAATAATCTTTAAAATAATCATTATAAATGCAGTAAAATATTTTAGAAACTTAATTTTCAGTGGATTATTTATAGGTTTCTTTATTATTCAGAGATGCCGTTTGTTACGATTTTTCCGTATTTAGTACCGATTTCTACTCTTCGTTACGGAGTTACAATGATCTTAACGATATTACGGAAAATAGATTTCTCTCTCGATCTCTAATAATAATCCTTTTTTGTCTTGTACGATTATATTATTATTATTTTATTATAGCGATTAAAATTTGTGAAGGTTACAAATAAATTACTAATTTATTGTTGAAATTGGATTAAGAAAAATATGCCTGGTATATTAAAAAGTAGAATTGCTAAGAGCGCACGTACAGGTGATCATTCTCAGTTAACAGAGCAGTATGCTATGTTAGATTTAAATAAAAAGAATTTTTCTTTTCAATATCAGTGTTTTCTTTTTCCTGTAATTATATAAAAATCTGTGCTGTAAGGATCTCTGAAGTAAGGTATTTAAATTTAAAAGAATGGTTTACTTTCTTAATTATTATTTCTTTTTATATTTATTATGGTTAGATGATCATTTTACTTTTATTTTTTAACATAGGTTACCTTAAAAGTATTAATTTTATGCACATAAGTGTATTCTTAATGTAAACCATGTGTTACTGAAAAAGTTACTGAGATTTTTTGAAAAGGTTACTGAAAGTACTGAAAATATGTCTGATTAGTACTGATTGGGATGCTCAGAGGTTGGCATCTCTGATTATTAAAGAAATAATTATTATAATTATTGAGCACCAGTTTTTTAAGACAATAATTCTATTCAAAAGGAATTCTACAAAATATCTTTAGCAACTTAAAGGTAGAGATTAAAAATTGTAAATTATTATCACAATAATTTATTTTTATTTTGAAAAGCATATACTCAAAAATTGAAAAATGTTTTTCTTTTAATATTTGAAGGGTTTGCTGCAAAAAGGAGGTAGCTCCAATTTTCTCAGTTTTTGGGAAACTAAAAAAAACATTTAAAAAATTCAAATTTTAAGTTATGTAAAAATATTGTTGTTGCTTGCTTTCAATTATGAAGTTTACACATTAGAACATTATTTTCATTCAAAAAATATCATCCAAATGTTCGTGGTACGTGGATGATCCTTGGAGCTACCTCTTTTTGCTCAAAAGAATGGAATATGAGGAATGGGGGAATATGTTATGTCTTGGAAAAAGGTGTAAAAATAAATAGAATGTACTATTATTATGCATTTTTTATTCAAAGAAAACTGAAAATAAAGTACAGCAAAATTATTGGTCTTACAAACAGAAAATAACATCATTTCAATCGTCACATTCTCCTTCTGTAACATCTGGGTCATCAGGCGCGTTGTCTGGCTGTAGTCGATGGTAGAACCACATATCATTTTGTGCGACGTATTTTTGGACAAGGTCCATTACATCTTTATATTTTGCAGCCTTGAGTGGTAGGTGGTTGGTGTATGCTTGTTGAAGGTTGTTCAATATTATAGGGGTACTGTTTTGGATGTTGAACATTCTTACTGTTTTGTTACACAGTATTCCAACACTTTCACTAGCTAAGATGTTTCCTGCATTGATGTAGGATATTTCATAAGTGAAAACCCTAAATTTTGTTATTAAAAACTTTTCCCTTTTGCTACCATTAGAAATGATGTGAAGGGTTTTAAGGAAGAAACCTTTTATTAGGTCAACGAAGTTAAAAATCATTTCTTGAGTAACTTCCGTCACAGTAAACTTTTTACTCGTCTTTTCTATAATGCGCGTATATTCTCTTGGGACAAACACTCTTTCTACTTTCCTCATGCGCTTTTCAATGTTTCCGAAAGTTCGATCACAAGGCATAAAACTATGACCCGGTTCTGGGAACCTATGAAAGACTGTATTCAGACGTCCACTTTTAACAAAAAAAAAATAGATACTGTGTTAAAGCGTGATTTTTGTTTTGGGATACGCAGTTGTCCGAGAATAGATATAGAACTTTTATATCTTCACTCATCACTGAGTGCATATAATGGTGCCTCCCTGTAATAGTTAACTTCCCTGTAAACAAAGCTCGTCAGTCGTCTGGGGTAACAAAGACGTAGCTCCAGGAGCTACCGCTCTCTTGCTACAAACTAACAAGACAAGCAGCTCCATCTCTTGAATAACTCTGGAAATAACGATTGGAGCTGCATCCTTTTGGTGCCAAATAAAAGAGTTTTTTTCGCACAAGAAAGTGTTTATAACTCCCAACAGCTATGGGATGGAGCTACCTCCTTTTTGAAGCAAACCCTTCATTTTTGAAAGAAGCTTTTAAAAGTTTCCGTTTGTTTCATTAAATATATTGCTATTAAACTTTTTCGATTTTATAGATTTTCTGCTATTTATATAAGCATGATTTCTTTTAACATATTTTGTGCAAAAATGTTTCTTAAAAGAAAAAAAGTTTTTATATGGAATTTAAAAAGATTTAAATGCAATAACATATTTTTCTTGCAATATATTGCAAGAAAAAGTACACTATTTCCCTGCTTAGGCAGTTGAAATTACTTGTTTTATTAAATGCACTTGCTACAAAATTGGCCAGTGTAAAAATTATTTTATATAATTTAAATAGTAATTTTCTTTTTTATTTTAAATTCTTTCTAAATGTAAGCAAATATGCAGTGTAAAATTGTTTTACCTCTTTAATATCATTACTGAAAAGTAATTCAACAGAAATAATTTTGAAAAGATTTGCTTCAAACAACCTTCAATATTTCTTTTTAAAATTTAATTAGTGTTAAGCTTTTGAATTGCATTGATTATGTTCCAATATTTTTAATGGGCTATCATTTGTGTGTGTTGTAAACATCAGAAAAAGAATTGATCTACTATTAGAGGATTTTAAGATTTAGGGACATTTAGTGGTTAGTTACCATGAAAATATTTTTACCATTTTTAATGAAAAATAAAATATAAAATGTTTAAAATTATATAGTTAGTGATTGTTATTATTCTTAATCCTGGCTAATTCATAAATAAGAAAATTAATTTGTCATGTATATTTATTGATATAAAAATTGAATGCTTAAAATTTATTTTAAATTAATTAATTTATTATTTATTGAAAATTTTCTTTTTAATTTTTTATAAATTGTAGTTTCTTTGTTTTAGTAAAATGTAAAAAATAAGGTTATTTATGAAAAAAAATTTACCTACATAATTTGGTTTTTTAAAGAAAGAAAACCTTTAATATTAAAACAATATGTAAAAACTCAATAAGTTAAAATTGTATTTTTTTACTAAATAAATTTGTTGATTTCATCAGTGCAGTCATCACCAATGAAATTACTAAGAATAAATTTATGTAGTGTGAAATTGAAAACACTATTTATTTAGTTAATATTTTAAGTTTCAGTATTTTGTTTTTGAGAAAGTATGCTTTTTAACTGGGTTTTATTAATACATACCATCTTAAATTATTTCTGTTTTAATAGGTTACTTTTGCAACTTATGAACATATAAAAAGCAAGAAAGCCTTTGACATTTTAAGGTCGACAAGACATTTTGGACCAATGGCCTTTTATTATTCTTATAATAAAGACATTGATCCCTTATTAGTTGACATGGTTGAAAGGAACTTGTAAGTATATTTCTTATAAACAAAAAGTTAATTTTTTCATTAAATTTATTATGGTTGAGTTAAATAGTATTAAGTGTTATTTCTTTCATGCAAATTTTGTCATTGAATTTTTTCTGCAATATTTCTTCGAATTTATTATTATTATATTTTTCTGAAAATCATGATCAGAAAAAGTTATTTTTCTTTCTTTATTATTCTGCTTTTATTTATAATATATGTATTTTTCTTATCATTTTGACTTTGTTATAACTTAAATTGAAATGTGAAAACTATCAACAATTCCATGACATTTTCACTACAGTAATTCACAGACTAATTTTTTGTTAACTTTTTTAGTATCAGTGATGCTGCAGACACCATAAAATTACTATACTTCATGCATGAAGATCTAAATTTCTCAAGAAATATAGAAGACAGTAATAATATTGCAATAATTGAGGTAAGAATATTTACATTGTAGTAAGTTATATATATATATATATATATATATATATATATATATATATATATATATATATATATATATATATATATATATATATATATATATATATATATATATAAAGAAATATTAATAATAGCAATAGATAAATATAGTGATGCTTTTACTAAGACAAATGGAAATTGATTTATAAAAACACCAATCAATTAAGCCATTGATACTATCAATATTTCCTGCCAGTTAAAGGTCATCCTGAACTAATAAAATTTAAAGGATTAATCTATGGGGTGTTAAAATAGATAATTATAAGTATTTTATTAAGTTGTCGACTATCATTACATTAATTTTTCTGGTTTTTAAAGGAAATACAAGAATTATGTATTTAAAAAAACTTATTGTGAAAGTTAAATGACAGTATAATAAACTTTTAAGAATAAATCTTAGTTATTTATGATGTGTAATATTTATAATAATTTCAACATATTAAAATACCTATCACATTATAAATTGGTTGAAATTAGTAAAATACTTTTTATTTTCTATACTGGGAAGTTGACTTTTAAATTAAAGAAACATCCAATTTAACATAGTTTTGTTCAATCAGCAGCTGTTGCTCCCACAAATAAATAAATTTATCAGCTTATATTTATGGAAGATATTTTACCATTATTAAAATATTGGCAACCTTAACACATTTAAGCCAAAGAGCCAGTATTGTTGAATTTAATAAAGATGAATATATTGTGATATGGTGAAGTTTTCAATTTACTTACAACGCTGTATTTCATTTTACAGTTATTTGCATTTCATTATGCATATAAAGGAGGGTAAATGTCAATTAGATTAAGAATTCTGATCATAAAGAAAATGTGGAACCAAAACTGTTAGAGCTATAGAAGTCAAATCTTGTGTAGATGTATAAATAATTCCTATGACTTATTAACAATGCTATCAAAACAATAATTTATCTAGAATACCAGACTTATAATGGCAATTGAAATAAAATCATGAAACAAGAATGAGGAAGTATTTAGAAAAGGTAGAAATGGGGAAATTTAGACAAACCATTCTCCTAGACATGAAACTGAGCTCTCTTGAATGATAAGAAAATTATGATTCCTATTTTCATGGGAAGCAGATTCTGGCACTTGAGGAAATTCAGGATGTGAATAATGGAATATATATTTATTTTCATCAGATGACTAACTCTTTGAGAAAGAGAAAATGATTTGTATGTTCATAGGTATTAGCATTTCTTGAATCAACTTCAAAATGTAATGCAATATATCATTTGATTACCTGCTTAAAAGAGTTGAGACTATAATACATAAAAAAATTCAGTGAAATATAAAAAAAATGAGTATCAGAAAAATTCTCAAGCTGCTAGTTCACAAGGAGCAAATGCATTATGATGCTATTTGTATATGTAAATTTAAAAGTGAAAAATTTCTTTAGCTGAAATTGACAATGCAGAAACAGAACAAATATGTCAATTTGGTAAACTGAATTGACTGGTCAATGTTATTTACTGATGATAATCATATAAAGAGTAAACAATTTGCAGTCTCTGATGTCAATTTTCTTTTCTATATCAGTTGTTATTTATAAATGAATTTCATGTGATTAATCAATATCTGATTTTAAGATGTTTAAAGTGCATTATCTGAAAAATTATTGATCAGTGTAATTCCTATTGCATTATTTCTGCAAAAGTGTTTGACACAAGTATCAATGCAGTTACTAAAAATTTTACGACTTTTCACATATCTTGTCAGAAAAGTTTTTATTTGCACTTTGTATGATTTCAGAAAATTACTACAGATATCATCAGATTCTTTGATCAGTGTAATTAGCCATCTCTTTTGAAATTATGTTTGAAATTATTGTTAATTCGTAAAACCACCATCTAATTCATTCATTAATAGCAAGGTAAATTATTAATAGCAAAAACAATATATAGACATTATGCTAGCGATATTATTGCTTGTGTAATGTCTATATATTGTATGACAAAAACTATCCTGCCATACAATATATTTACTATAAACAGTGTATTTGTAGTGGTTCGGAATCCACCATAAATTGTGGGCCTTTGTCGAATTAACAATCATGTGCAAAAATTGACTATTGAATGACAAACAAATCACAGCTAGATTTATTCTATCATTTTTTAATATATCACTGACAAGTTCAGATTCATTGTATACATCTAATGCCTTAAATATTGTCTTTTGTGAATGACCATTTTATATTAAATTTTTTTGTTTTGCATTCCTATCTTTTCATAATAAATAAAAAGCTACAAAACTTGTGTATTGTAAAATGTAAGATCAGAAAAATTTATAAAATAAATATTATAAATACAAACTATTCAAAAATTATTTAAACCTCTAAACTCCAATCGAGCAATAAATCGAATAACTCTCATTTTTATGTATAAGATATGTTACCTTTTTATGTACAAATCAAAATGGAATGATTTTTAAATAAACAAAACATTTTGATGTTTATTATATTTATTATTGTAATTAAATATTTTGATTTATGTATACTTTCAGGATTACATTGAAAATCATGCTGTAGACAGAAATAAATTAGAATTGGTAATGCAGACTTATCTGGAACAGAATACTAGTATTAATAAAGAAATGTCTATTTAAATGAAATGTCTCAGTCGATCATTTTAACACATGTATTTTTCATTTTCACCAGCGCTGTTTTACATAATAAAAAGCATTTTTAAATTGCCCTGTATAGTTTATTAATAATTTCAATAAAAAAGTTCATGCAAATTTAGACAACTGTTATATTAAAAATCATCAATTTTAGCAAATGTTATCAATTTTGCTCACATGAGTAAAACATTCTTACTATACAGCAATGGATAAACCTCAAATATGAATGAGATATTATGATATTAAATTACCAATTATGATTACCATAACCAACGAAGGAAATGAGGGCTGGCATTTCAGAATCCAAATATTAGCTGTTTTAAATTAATGTGAATTCAGAGTGGGTGCAAGATTTTTCTAAATGTTTTTATATAAAAACCCACTCAATTGAACCTTAAGAAAATTTATTTGAAACTTTTTTATTAAGTAAATATATGTTGTAAACAGAATATTGAACTTTATGTGTACTCATTATTTTGATAGATTAATTATTTTGTCACTATTGATAATGGATAAGACTGACAGCATATTACCTCATTTATGTTTATAATAAAGAAAATATTCAAGCCTGTTTTACAGATAAATAGTTTTCAGAACACTATACCATTTGTAACAAAGTTGGAAAATTATGTAATTTTTTCAGGGCATTTTTGTAATGTTATTAAAATAAAACTTATAAGGAATGGTTGCCAAGAAATAAAATTGTTCATAAGCGCTTTAAAAGCCTTTCAGTGCAATAATCGCATAGTTATGGCACAAAGGAAGCATTTGGATGTGATGTTTTACGTGGTAGAATTATCGGCCGTCTGGAATGTGGACGTACCCAGCTGGAAGTATCCGAGTAACTTGGAATCGCCCAGAGTGTCATTCCAGGCTTTGGCAACGGTTCCAAAATGATGGTAATGTAAGTAGACGTTACAGCACAGGTCGCCCCCGAGTTACAACGCCGAATGAGGACCGGTATTTGGCAGTTACTGCCAAAAGAAACAGATGGAGCACAGCATCAGACCTGTCTCGTCAGCTCTCTTCAGCTACCGGTACGACAGTTTCTAGGCAGACCGTGTATAGACGCTTAGGGCTCATTAGTCTATCTGCTCGCAGGCCTGTCAGATGTGTTCCATTTACCGCAACTCACTGTCGCCTGCGGTTAGCCTGGAGTAGAGAGCATGCATTGTGGACACCGCAAAAGTGGTCTTATGTGACTTTTTCCTACGAATCCAGGTTTAGCTTTCAGTCTGATTCTCGCCGGAATTTCAAATGGAGAGGGCCAGGTATCCGTTACCACCAAGAGAACACCATTGAACAACACCGTTACGGTGATGCAGGATTGCTCGTTTGGAAAGGAATTATTCTGGATTCCAGAACTAACCTGCATGTTCAGAATGTAATCATGATAGGCCACATCTATCGGGATGTCATTCTGGAACAACATGTACGTTTGTTTCGGAACGCCATGGGTGCAGAATTTCTGTTTATGGATGACAACGCCCGTCCTCTTCGTGCAAACATTGTAGACAAATGCCTTCAATCGGGGGATTTCACCCGTATGGACTGGCCAGCATATTCACCGGACTTGAATCCAATCGAGCATGTGTGGGACATGCTTGGCTGACGAATTGCAGCCCGTCAATCTTTTCCCACATATCTACTGGAACTTCGGAAAGCATTGCTTGATGCGTGAATTGTACAATATTCCCCAAGATCAGATTGATAATTTGATACTCAGCTTGCCTAGGCATTGTTGTATTGCATCGTCTGAGGAGGGGCATACTGTGTATTAACCATCATACCAACCATATTATGTTGGTTTTTGTAAATAGGTTCTTTTTTAAAATTTGCTCCAGGGAGTAAAAATCGCAATTTTTATTAATGATGTCCAACATATAGCATCCTTTTTGCTCCTTACCTTTTGTTTAATAAATAGACTTTATACAAATAAGTCACATTTGTTTTGCTTCTGTCTCTCTTTGCCTGAACTTGCATTATCCTTAATTTATAGACACGAGTGTAATTGAAAGCAATTGTTACTTGTTTATTAATATTAATAACTTTGTTTTATATTTTAATAATTCTTATTTTTAATATAAAAGTAATATAAAATAATCTTTAATTACCAAGTTTCACTCTAGAGACATTAAATTTATTTTCAATAGAAAAATTTTTCATTGGGAAAAAAAAAATCTCCTGGAATGCAATTTTTAAAAAGCAAGCGTATTATTCCAAAATTATCTATCAAAAAAAATAATTCTGTTTATTCTAGTTATATATATTGAATTTTCTTTGGGAATCATTGATTCAAAATATATTTTTATTTATAAAATGTGTGCTATTTACTAAATTTTTACCCTCCTTTACAATAGTGCAATAATGCAATATTTTTATGGAATTATGTATATGTCATGTAAAATATTACTGTTTATATTATAAAAGTAGAAATTTTTTTATAATTTTAATCCATCAGTGTTATTTTAAAACTAAATAATAAACTATAAATAAATAAACTATTTAACGGTAATTGGAGATTTCCACTGTGAACATAAACTGCAATGAGAGAGAGAACCAATTATTACACATTGCTGTTTTAATAAAATATGATGCCATTATTTATATTATGACAAATAATATCTCAATTCTAATATAAAGATTAAATATGGTATATTGTGTATGTGGACTTAGTTTAACAAAGGGCAACTATTTGACAAAAATAAACATAATCAATAATCCATTATCTCAATTACTCTTTCATGAAAAAGACAAAGTTTGCGAAATCTCATGAAAATACATTATGATAAAATTATTTTCTCCTTGGTTAATAACTAAAATAATCTGGAGATGGAAAATAATCTAAAGTATGGGAAAATATTTTTTAACCACATAGCAGTCATTTTGCAATAAATATAAATCATTTTGAAATTTCCATGTAACATCTACCCACAACTATCAATCATAACAATTTAAAGCAAAATTTTGCTTTCAAATCAATTAAAATTGTTTTGGAACTGTTACGCCATTAATTCATTATTAATGAAATGTTTTAACTGAAGTGTTAATAAAGTGATCTGCAAATGACGATTGAATTATGTGTATACATTGATTAAGGTTGCATTTCTTTTTAAATGCTACTGATCATTTTATTTTTTATTCAATTGGATTTTTAACTCTAATACAACACTAATAATTTTTTATAATCATCTACATGATATTACTGTGTTTTTGATAATATTTATCATGTTTAATATGAAAGGTAATAACAAAATCTTCCCAATTGCACAAATGCTGAAAATTCGTAGGCTCTGGTTGAAAAAGGATGTCCCTCACAATTTCGTGTAAAATAGAGGAATAATTTATTTATTTATTACAAATGCCCAGAAGTTTGGCTATTACTCCATTATTTCTCTAGCCTTCCAATATTTCTGAACTCTACAGTTTAACTGTACTTATACAACTGTACATATACTCTACTTATACTAGTGCAGAGCACGAGTTGAGATGAGTAGCATCAAAAATTTGATGTCTGTACAGAGTGTATAAGGGAGAGTCACAAAGTCCAAACCTATACAAATATGCAGGCAACCATTCATGGCCTGTAGTCAGGCCAAAGTGAGCTACAGCTGAGCTTCTAGGGAAATCAGAGATGGACTGTGTATCCTTAAGCAGCGCGGCCCACGGCTTACTAGCAGAGTCAAGCAATGCTTTCTTCTTTATCTTGGAGGCATATCTTCTTTTTTATCAAGAGTTTCACTGAATGGAAAGAGGCTTTTCAAAGGTCTTTAGAGGACCCTTGCACCCTTTTTGGAAAAAAAGTCGGAAGCCTCGTTCCCAGGAATCCCGCAGTGAGCTGGGATCCACTGGAAAACAACAGAGACTGATGTTGATAGCTCTCTGCACTCCAGTAAACGGGTATTATCTGTATATTGCCTGTTTGCAAGAGATTGAAGAGCAGAGTGGGAGTCTGACAAAATAACCGCTCAGCAGAATGACGAGGGGCTAATAGCCAATTGCTTTAATGCAATATGTATCGCCTCAATTTCACCATCGTAATGAGTAGAATGGGCCCCTATTGTTGCATAACATGAGAAAAGTTCACAACACACACCAACGCCCTCTCCGACTTCATCGTTGAACATTTATCCATCTGTGTATACATGTAACAATGTATCTCTTGGCTATTTGTTGTCAGTGGTTGAGAGAGCAATGGCCCAAACCTGATGATCGCTCATGTGATTCTTGTTAACCTGCATATCCAGCTTCAAACGCACCGAGATCTCTCCATAGCTCAACGGGCAAGCAGGTCTACAGAGAAGTTAGGATTGAGGTGAACATTCATGTCAATGGCTGCAGAATGAGCATATTGGATAAAACCATTTTGGGTTTTAAGATTTCTCTCTCAGGTAGTCTCTAAATCCCTTCAAAAATATTGTTGGGTAATCATATCAGCTTTTCATAAAAGAGGACAGCATCTCTTTCAATTATATTTCTTATTGGAGGGTTTTGGGTTAAACACTGCATTGCTAAAATGGGAGTGGTTCTTACAGCTCCAGTAATAATTCGAAAGGCTTCGTTTTGCATAGATTCAAGTTTTCGAATGGCACTAGTGGCCGTAGAGACCAGAATTTCGTTACAATAACTGAAGATTGGCTGTATGTAGATCTTGAAGGTGGTATTCAAAGTGTCTCGGCTGCATCTCCATTTGCAATCATCCAACCTTTTGAGAACAGGGAATTTTTCCACGTATATATTCAACATGGTCATTCCACTTCAACTTTGAATCAAGAATGCACCCCAGATACTTCGTGCTTTCTGTTCTTTGAATTGCCGTACCCTGAAATTTAAGATTAGGTATAAAAAGGCGCCTATTTAGGGAGAAAAACTGGCAGGTCGTTTTTGACTTGTTGACATTGTCAGAGCACCAAAAGCAAAGTTGATCAAGGGCTTTATTAAGTGTAGCGTTGAGCTTGTTCTGAGTGCTCTTTGGTTCGCTTGCCCACATTGCCAAGTCATCAGCAAATGCAGCAGTTTTAATACAAGAAATTTTTCAAATTAAATGTATGAAATCGTTGATATATATATTAAACTATATAGGGCTCAATACAGCGCCTTGAAATTGTTCAAATATGGATAGAGTTTCCAAATTTCACTGAACAAAATCGCTGACCGAGGAAATGACGTAGCCTGCGCAACATATCGCCACTAATTCCAAGGGAGATCAGCTTATAAATCACCTTAGGATGCCAGACTTTATCATACTCAGAGGAGAAGTTAATAAAGGCCGTTAAAGTAGATTTGTGGCATTCAAGATCATCTTTGATGTTTTGACTAAAATATGCCACCTGTTGAGCAGTGGAATGAAAACGTTCTAAGACCCGCCTGAGAGTTACAAACAAGACCGTGGTGATCAAGAAACCAGGTCAACCTTGCAGTGATCATTCGCTCCATAATTTTTGACAAAATGCTTGCAAGAGCAAATGGTCTATAACAGTGTTTCTCAACCTTTTAGTATTCACGGCCCAATTTTCAATCATAATTTTCATCGCGCCCCCATCCCCACCGCATACAATAAAATGTTTACAATAATAATGTATTTTGAGTATTTTGGCGCTAAACCTACACTACAACCTTAATTTTAAACTTTACAAATTACCAAGAATACGGAAATTTATTGACATTTTGCAACACCGATTCTCAGCACTGAAAAAACAAGAATCCCATGACTTTCTATTGTTCTTTCGTCCCGCCATGTCGGGCATTCTCACGGTTTCGCGAGAAGTATCGATTTGTCTGGAATTTGTCTGGCCAGCTTAAAAGTTAAGTTAGAAGCGTGCGCAGATGTGAACAAATGTTTTCTCATAGGGAGAAGGAGAAAGTTCTATGACGCCAATTTCAATTCCAGACAATCTCATTCGAGTCGAACCTTCTATCGCTATTAAGTCTATTCTGAATGTTTATGTTATATATATTTTCGTGAAATTGCAATTCACTGTATTAAATATTCACGGCAGCAGACTTATGCAGAATCATACATACATTTTTAAGCGGGCGTAAGCGAGCATTAGACGATAGACAAGCGTCAACAAGTACACCGACGAGCGTGGTTCCGAAAATCAAGAAAATATTCTCAAGAATACTTAAATTTTGGATTCACTAGTACTAAAGCAAAATGAAGAATAAAGGCCCCTGTGTATCATTTGCTCAAAAATATTGGCGGCAGACAGCATGAAACCTAATAAACTTAAACGACATTTGGAAACGCTTCATAGTGAGTACGTAAACAAACCCAGAGAATTCTTCGAATTAAAATTAAAATCATATGAAAAGCAAAAATCATTGTTTAAAAAAACTTTGTCTGTGAATGAAAAAGCTTTAATTGCCTCTTACGAAGTTTCATATAAAATAGCCAGATGTAAAAAGCCTCACACCATTGGTGAAGAGCTTATTTTGCCAGCCGCAATTGAGATTGTAGAAATTATGTTTGGAGATAATTTTGCAAAACAATTGCAGTCTATACCTCTTTCAAATGATACTGTTGCCCGTCGAATTGCTGATATAGCTGAAGATGTAGAGTGTCAGCTTTTGTCGAAGTTGCGTGACAAATTGTTTTCAATACAACTCGATGAGGCAACAGATAGTAATAAAGATGCTCATTTCATTGCCTATGTTAGATTTTGTGATGATTTGTCAGTAGTAGAAGAATTACTTTTCTGCAAACCAATAGAACTCAAAGCAACAGCACTCGCATTATTTGCTATCTTAAATGATTTTATGAATGAGGCAAACATAGAATGGAAAAATTGCGTCGGAATATGCACCGATGGTGCTCGTTCTATGTCCGGAAGATGTAGAGAAGATTCCAAAGTATTCAAGCACTTGTGAAACAAAAATCGCCACAGTGCGTCTGCACACATTGCATGATCCACAGAGAAGCTTCGGCTTCCAAAGAAATGAGTCCTGGTTTGAATATTGTGTTAACTACGGTTGTAACCGTAGTAAATTATATAAAAATGAGACCCCTGAAATCAAGAAACTTTTCCGCACTTTGTAAATACATGGGTGCAGTACATTCAGCGTTACTAGTTTTTTGCGAGGCAAGATGGTAATCACGAGAGAAATTTTTGCAACGTGTTTATGAATTAAGAGAAGAAATCGCCATTTTCCGAGAAGAGGAAAACAGACCGGAAGCTGAGAATTTTCGCGATAGTTTATTTGTGATGAAATTGAGCTGGCTACATGTGTGTGGTCGACATATTCGAGAAATTAAATAACTTGAATCTTCAACTGCAAGGAGCAAATACACATATAATGGATACGAGTGATAAAGTTAATGCTTTTTGTAGGAAATTGGAATTGTGGAGCAGAAATTTAAAGCAAGAAAACTTAACAATGTTTGCAAATTTGAATGATTGTATTAAAACTTACAAGGCTGAAGAACATCATGTAAAAGTTGTTTTTGTAACCATTGAAAATCAAAATCATTTAGCAGTGCTAGAAAAGAATTTTAAAAAGTATTTTCTTGCTGACGACAAACTGATATCAAGTTACAAGTGGGTGAAGGATCCATTTCAAAATACTCCCGAAGGACTCTCAATTGAAGAGAAAGAAACCTTCAGACTTTACGGCAAGCGGCGAAACCAAAAGACAATTCAGTAATAAATCACTCTTTGAATTTTGGGCAGGAGTGGATGATGAGTTTTCAGCACTAAAAACAAGGGCATTTCGCATTCTACTACCATTTTCAACATCTTACCTTTGCGAAACTGGATTTTCTGTGATGGCTTCTTTGAAGACAAAATATAGATCTCAGCTAAATATAGAAAAAGAACTGAGAATGTCTATTTCTAATATTAAACCCTCCTTCGAAAAATTTTGCTCTAAGACAGGCCCAAGGAAGTCACTAATAATTATTAAATATGTCGAAATGCATTTCCTTTTGTATATGTGTGTGTGTTCTTTCCTTTCAGTCACTTAATAAATTTTTTTAAATAACATTTTCTCTTGGATATGCTCGTGACCCCCTAGGGTGCACGTCACACAGGTTGAGAATCACTGGTCTATAACCATCAAATTTATCAGGTTTGCCCTGCTTATGAATCGGAACAATAGCTTTCTTCCAAATTGCTGGTACATTAGAGCTCCAGCTTCTATTGATCAGCATTAAAAGCATCGAATGACCATTTGGCATTTACTTCTTAATAAATTCTGAATGAAGACAGTCTGGGGCGGGCTCTTTCCCTTTTTAAGGTATTCTATAGTCTTCAAGTTCAAATTTGGTAAAGTCGGCACTGAACACCAACTGATGCGGACCAAGACCAGTGACAGCCTTATGAATGTTATTTTCCACGCCATTTTATAATAATAATTTAGAGGAATAAAATAAGTTCATATTATCATGTTTGTTTGGATTTGATTATTAAATACTTTAAAACATCATTCATATTGTAGCCATTTACTTTTTTTTTTTAATTTAAGATTTTATTTTAATATCTTTCTTTAATAAGTGAAAAATGATTAAAATTAAAAATCAATATTGATATATCAGTTAATGTATGTGTATGCAAATTAAGCTTACCATAAGTAAAAAAACACACTCAAACTTATCACAGTAAAATTAAAATTTTTATTAACACACATAGAATCACATATATAACAATGCATGAACATTAGTGAAAGTACTTTTTGATTTTATCATTGCTTATATATTATGGAATGGTTAGAAAATATTGAAATCTTATAGAAGATTAAACTACACAAGCACATAAAAGGTAATTTTTTTGCATTTATTAGTAATAAAAAATCTCATATCTGATAATGTAACTAGATATTGTGTCTACATAGGAAGACATCTCACATACAAAAGATCAAATATATGTATTACCATTGTTTTAATTTACATTAACATATATAGCACCTTTATGTTACATGTAAAATATAAATACATGCAGCATTTTTAGGTAAATAGCAGTAAACTTTAAATCAACTTCTAATTTCATATATTTAAGAAAATAGTGTTCCATAAAAATTTTTACCTAAAATATAAGAATACAGCAGAAATATGTAAAATGTGTTGGAATGTAAAAATATCAAAAATATTGATATTAAATGTGATTATCCATAATTATTAGAATATTGAAGGTATTACCTAAAAATGAATATTCATGAACAGTTCACACTTACATACAATTATATCAATTCAAAATTTGCTGTTAATTTAATAACAAAATCTTTTGATAACATGAAGAAATTAGTAATGTGGTATATTTTATTTTCTCCTAGCTTTAGAAAAATATATTTTTGGATTAAGAAATTGCAGCTTACATTTTTGACAGGAAAATATTTTCTTAAATGCATTGATTTTTTTTTTTTGTAAATTTTAAGGATATGTTTGATTAAAAATGTCTGAAAATTTTACAATGTTGGGTTTACAATAACTATATATCAAGTTTTCATTTTGCACTATAAAAAATTTAGCAAGAGTTTTACAGAATATAAGTCTGATTAAAAATTTAAAAAATAGAGCAGTATTTATTTTTTAGGAATAATAGCCTATTATTATTATCAAGCATCTTATGACAAATGAATCTATCATGGCTAATAGCAAATATAATTGTTTAAAAATTTGTGTATATTTTATAGGTCTGTATAAAAATAAAATAATGATCGAAAATTATGGTTAGCGATATAAAAAAAACTCCTAAAACTATTGTGATTTATAAATTAATCCAGTTCTTTGTATAAAAAGATTAATACACTTAAATAATATTACATTTTTTAGAGAATAATGATCAGGCAATGCTTACCATTACTATAGTTAATGTTACTGTTAATCATGACATAAAAAAACTTAGAATTTATTTTTCAGTAAGATAAATAATATTAATAAACTAATAAGAAGGGTAAAAAATTGATATACAGAAAGATATTTATGAATAATGGGAGAATTTTTTTAATTTTTATTGGTAGATTTTTATTTACATAGTGATACAATTACTAAGTGTTTTTTCAATTTTTCATAAATTCATAAAAAAATCACAACATTAAATAATAGTTAAATGCAGAAAGCTCCATAAATGTTATTACTCAGATAAAACTCATGATAGATATGATAAATAATAATTAATAATAAAAATTTTTGAAATTAATCTTAATGATTTAATTTCAAATCATTTGCCTATACTAAATGGTTATTTTAGATAATACTTAAAGAGCAACAATAATGAATACTTTAATGCAAAAAGAGTAATTTTGATGTATATGTGGGAAGATTCCCAAATAAATTATTTCATATAGATTTGGTTTCTTGAAAAGTAGTCGAAAATGTAACAAGGATTAATTTCTTTAAATTATGCATCAGTTTTAAAATTTATATAAATAAACAATATATGTGTATTCATGAATAAATATGAGAAATATTAATGAGTTATTGTATGATATTTAAATAGATAGGTGTTCAGCAGTGTAATTTAATGAATAAAAGAAAATGGATCAATATAATCAACCTGAGTATTCAGAAGTTATTCTTTGGAAGTGTTGATATTATAAGCTTTTACAACAATGAAAATTTCAGCTTTTTAAAACTATGTGATTCAAACAAACAATTGCTTTCTCAAATGAAAATCAAAATTTTCAGTCAGTTTCCAACACAAATTGGTTTCAAGTTTGTAAATCCTTATAGAAAACTAAAAGTAAAAAAGGATTAATAAGTGCATTATGGATTGATGTTCTTGAAAAGAAAATTTCTATATCAGGCTAAATTTTATAATTAGATTTGAAAATGCCATTTCACTTAAAAGTAAAATATTTCTAAACTTAATATTGATTATTTTTGTAACTTTAAATTGTAATTAGTATTTGATTATAAACATAAATAACTTCAGTTATTCCTTAAAACAACAACTATTTTTGGAAATCTGATTCAACTTTTCATTTTAAATTCAAGATCAGTTATGTAATAGAGAAAGACATGAAAAGTGCAATGAGAAATAATGTCTAATCCTTTATATCAATATCGTTATCTCAACTATAATAGAGTTAATAAGAATGATAAAATATTTATGGATTTAAAATATCAACAAATAATTTAAAATCAAAAATTCAACAAATAAAATCACTAATAAAAATTCAAATAAGTATAACTAAACCTTAAAAATTAAAAAAGATTTAATGAATCTCAAAAATATTGATATTTTAATTACATAATATTTAAAAATCATTCATATAATAAAATTAACAAAATAAAAGGTTTTAATTGTTTCTTCAGTTCATACTATAAAAAAACAAAACAAATATTTTACTATAAAAGATTTTCTATTCATGACTGTCCTTATATCAAATAATCAAATTTATAATAACCAATCATGTATTCACCATATGTTGTGAATTTATAGCTACATTCTTGTCAACTTTTTATAGCATAAATTGATGCACAATCAATTCTATTTTTAATAATTTGAAGCTTCATTAGAATTTTTTAGCTAATATATGTCATTAAACTACATACAACAAAGGTAAAATTCACAAAATATTATATTATCATTTATGAAGTGCCACAAATAATACAACAAAAATACACATTATACTTTACATGAATAATTTTTTTAATATTTTCATATAATACAAAAAATAAATAATTCATAAAATTAAAAACTGTGGACAGCAATGAAAAAATAGGATACTTATAATTTAGTTAAGAACATAAGTCAAAAATAACGAAAAATAACAGAATAGCTATCACCTAAAATTTTATTATAAAAACAAAAGCACAATTCCATGTAATATGTAAAAGAATAAATATTAATATAACAGACTAGAAGTTTATTTTTAGCTTATAAAAGTTTAAGCAATCATACTAATGTAATGTTAATAAATATAAATAAATTTTCATTTAACCACCTTTTGTAGTTTTAAGCACTTAAAACACACATTAAATTAAATATAGTAAATTTGTGATACAAAATATCATATAAAAATAATCTTTGGTTCTTCATCAATGGTATCAACTTGTATGAGTTTCTCCTTTTAACAAGAGTTTCACTGGACTAGGAGTTACACGATAGAAGAGCATTTGCAACAAAATTAAAATGTCAATGGAAATTTGAAGAATGCCACACAACCAGAATTGTGTTGGAGCCTCACGAAAATAAAAGTACATAGTTTTAAACACGTCACCAACTGACCATAAGCATACCATCTTTTTGCTAGAAAGAGATACGTAGAAGAAATGAAATTATATAATAAACTTTGTATCATATTTTACTATGTTAACAATTTGGATTGATGAATAATGATAAATATTGACTTTTTTGTATCAGATCAGAAAGTAATACATAAAAATTAAAGCGAATTCATATTTGTTGAAGGGCAAACATGTCAACTACTGAAAAATACTTTAAAATATACACACTGCAAATCAAGGTTTTGAACATTTCATTCGTGGTCACATTATGTCACTTACATATGAATTTAACCTAAAATTAATTTCAAATGAATTAAGCATTTAATGATGTATCAAAATAATAATGATATGAATAATTCACCAAAAGGATGTCTTAATTGTTAATATTTTAATAAATAAAGTACAGATTAGTACATTTACTACACTTACAAAAATAATGAATAATAATTAAATATTCTGTTGAAAAATGGATGAATTCATGCTTTTGGAAGCATGATCTTCATATTAAAGCATAATTCAATGTTTAAATCTAAAACAAAAATATTTTTTATTTAAAATGTAGTCGAATCTATTTATAACCAAACTTTTTTAAAAGCATCATGATTTTTAAAAATAATTTATCATAATATTGTTAATATTTTATAGAGAATCATGAGAAAGTGCAATTTATATTCTTTTTTTTGTATATTCAACTTATTTTAATTTTTAAAACAATACATGTTTCCAAAAGTACAAATTCATACTTTTGGAAGCATGTATTGTTTTCAAAAATGTAAATAATTTGAAGTTTGCTATATTATATTAATAACTGGTCTCAGAAATTATTATAATAATGGACTGAACATTCGATTATTAGATTGACTAAATTAAATATATAGTTGACATTAATATGTACTTAAAGGATAAGTTATAGTACACATGGGATAGGAAATCATATAAATGGACATGATAAGAAATAATTCCCAAAAAATAATTCTCTAGAATGTACATATCAGAACTTTAAAGGATATAATAACAAATGCAACACATTTTTTAAAGACAACAATCTCAAATTGAGACAATCTCAATTTTAAAGAGAACAAATTGGTATCATGATACTATTCAAATCACAGTACCATGGCATAGATATATTAACATTAAAAAGAGCGTAATATATGATGGTAAATCAACATATATTATGATTTATATAATATTGAAAACTGCTGACAGCTACCTCCATTTACACCATTAACAATAAAACAGTATTTACAGAGACAGTAAATTTCAAACACTATTGGATATTAAGCAATTAAAAATGTGTTTTTATTTTCAATGAATAAAAATTGCTAAAATGTTGCTATTTTATAAAAATTGATATTATATTCATAAAAACTAGGTGAAGTTTGAATCAAGCTAAGGAATGCATTCCGTCATGTTAATGAAGAACTGTGTACAACGATTGTGATATCAAAATTGACACATTTACGTGATTCTTGCTACGTTTCATCTACAGAGATGGAATTCTAATAAATTCAAGCTATGCTGAATCACTGGTTAATCAACTCAACTTCTTTTTCTACCACACACTAGCTTCCACAGGATATGTTCTGTCAAACTATCCGTCCTGTTGCACAAGATAGTGCAAATAGGATAGTGACATTAAAGCACTGACCAATAATTTTCATATTTTGAGATAATATTCTTACAAGCAATGCAATGATTCATAGTAGTCTCCCAGTTTAAGGATTTGTTACAAAATTTAGAGATATATTTATAGAAAAAAATGAAAGCTATTTAGGAAGTAACTATTGTTTACTTCCTTTTAGCTTTTTTTGTTTTTGTTTTTAGCAATTTTTAATGTTTCACAAAACTTCTTTCTAGAAATATTGTTTCTATCTTCTGCCTAAAAGTTATATACTTAAAGAAATAGCTATGTAAATTAAGAAAAAAAGTATTCCACTTAATTTAAAAGATTAACAATTGTATTAAATTTGCACTGCACAAAATTTATAATTGAATACTGAATTTGAATTTCAAATTAAATTATTAAATAATTAATAATAAATTAAATAATTAAATAATTTGTTTTCAGATTCAAATAATTGTTCTAAAACTAATTAAGAGTCAAATTACAATAAAACAGAATATAATAAAGTTGCTTTTAATAATTTTATACATAGAAAACATTGAGAATGAAACAGTTGTCTTTTCATTATCTTCTTTCTTATCTCACTTGTCTATTGTTATCTTTTCATTGGACTATTTCCAAGCATTTTATAAATAACATGTAAAGATAAACTCTACCAATAAATATTCAAAAAAAAAAAATCACCTCATTCCCAATACAGATTTTTTCACAAGGTTCCTGTAAAACTGAGGAGCTCCCAACATGGCTTCAATAAAAACAGCTAAGAATCCTATGGTTTCCACAATAAATACTATTCCGATACAAAAATACATGAAAATTCCCATAATTGCTGTAAAAGTAGCAAGGAATTCTAGATAACTTAAGAAATCAGTCCACTCCCAAAAATATTTGGCATCTAGATCTAGAAAATCAATAAGTATTATTATTAATATGAATTATAAAAAATATATATACAAAACGATAAAAATGATAAGTATAAAAAAATTTAGCAAATTCCAGATCATCTACATGGTAAATTTTCTTTGATGTCTAAATTCCTAAAAACTTCAATTACTAATTAAAAAATTTTTAATCACTAATTAAAAAACTTCTGACTGATTTTTCAAAAACCTACAATTTTTAAATGAATAATTTTATTGTTTCTTATGTGAAAATATGTTTATGTTAGTTATTGAATATTTAAATAGTTTAAATGCATATTTATATTGATTTATTCCTTTTTCCATAATTTTGTGGACTATGAGTAAAATTGGCTACCTTGTGACAGCAGTACTACTCAAATGTGCAGACTGTGAGAAGTTCACAGTACCCCCATATTGCATAAGAAATATGCTATAATTGTAAAATTGTCCTGCTTTGCTTAAAGATATAAAAATTATAGATTTTTATGAGAAATCAAAATATTTAGTAATTACCATTGAAGAATTAATATGTCTTCTTAAAACAAAATAAAATGATATTTAAATATTAAAATTGCAAATTACTTTATGAAATACAGATATTAACTATTCCACAAATAATTTCTAATTCAAAATGTTTCAATAGCCCTGAATGCTCAATATAGAAATAAATATTTTCAGAATTTCAATACATATTTGTATAAAGTTTAGACATTTGTAAAAAATCTAGACAAAATTATTTACCCTTATAATAACAATTTCAATTACTGTATGCATTTTTTTAACCATACTGCATAAACTTTTTTGATTGTTTCATCTTTGATTTAGTTTGTTTTATTTAAGTAATTGAAGAATAGAAAGCAAATTAATTTTTTGGAAGATATTTACAAAAAGTTGCTTGCAGCTATGAAACGTTTGAGATTTTCCTTGCTGGGATTTCATAAATTTTGAAAGATTTTAGATTTTGTCCAATGTGTGTTTGTGTGAGAAGGAAATTTGACAATTCACAATCAGCTTTTCAACTTGGAATCTAACAAACTATTAATTTTTGTTGTAGAAACTTTATCATAATCTGATAAGAGAAAACAAAATCCTGCAGTTTTCTCTTCCAGTGTAATGGAAAAAGCTTTATATTTTGCAGGGTTAAAATAATTAAAAATGTGTAGTTTATTGCACTAAAATAAGGTAAAACATGTGCTTTTGTTTTTCAATGTATTCATAAATACTCAATTTAAAGTATTGGTAAACATTAAGCATGAATGCATTACTTCAGTAATATATTAAAATTTTCTTGAAACATTATTTTGATGTATTAAAATTTCTTTTCTTTCAGCTTTGCATCTTTTGACAAAAGAAATTATTTATTATTAAAAACCAAAAATGCATTTTCCAGTATCAAGAGAAAATTTTAAATAAATTATAGGAATTCATAAAAACGTCATGTATAAATTCTATATGCATATATTACTATTTTATATTAGCAAACACTGTCTTAAATCAAAATCTTCATGAGTTTCAACTTGCTGAGATCATGAACTCATGCTCCTGTTAACTTTCTTATTAATTCAATTGAAAATTCGCAGTAAACAGAGAGTTTTTACGTACACAAGATGCTATAAAAGACTGTTTGGTATTATTTTTTTTTCATACTGAGTAAATAATGTTTATTATGTGCAAAATTCACAATAAAATTTTTTTTAGATTCTTAGAATGTCTGACTGTGGTAGCCATACAGTTGATTCAACTGTAAAATGTATAATGAAAAAGTTGATGATGGATTTTATTGCTCAAAATTATAGATGGCTTGGTGCAAAAGGAAAGAAAGTTTCCTCCAGTCACAGCTTATGTGAAATTGTATTTAGTATGTCAGTAGCTTCTCAGTATCATTTTCTTGGTGTTTGAGTCAACTTTAATTAAATGGATGTTTCTTATTTTGAATATAATTGTTTACTCTTTCAAGATAGGCAATGCTTATTTGAACTGTGTATTGATTATTATTTTAGAATCAGTTTCTTCATTTATTTTTTCCCTTTATCAGCTGGGTAGGTGGAAAATCATAATATCAATAAAAAAAGATCAGTTCAATTCTTTGATAAATGTCTTGTTTAGGAATGTTATAATTAATTTTTGATTTTGATATTATGCCAGATCTTTTAGAGTTTTAATGCCAGGTTTGTTATAATTTAAATTACTGTGATATATATATAGAATGGTTATTCATAAAAATCTAGACAAATTATAATTGGAAAAAGCATTATATATCAGAAGATGAATATGTTTTTTTTAATGAACTAATTATTTATGTGATTGAAAGAGATTAATCATTTTTTAAGGAGCTAGAAAGCGATATTTCTAGTAATTCTGACACACAACCCAAGAAAAAGTATTCTGTTTGCTTTAAAGTCACCCATATCAATCTTATTTTTAAATTTTATTTACTCTAGTATTCATCACTTATTAGTTCGGAAGTTAATGCGCTCTGTTATTTAAAATATTTTAAATAGTATTTTTAAATAAATTTATAAAGATAAACAATATTCTTATATATCTATATTAAAAATATATACATGAAAACTATATTAAAAGTTAATTTTAATGAATACAACAGAATTTTATCACCTAACATAGTATCAAAAATTATGACATCAAGACTTAAATCATATTTTTTTTCCTTAACATACGCTGAGTGATGTAAAATTCCGTTCTGCAGTATTGCTCCTTTGCCTTTTGCTGCATACTGTGGATGCACCTGACATAATAGACTCTAATTCTAAAAATCTGGTGTATATTTTGAACTAATTCATTTTCTCATTCAGAACTGCTAGAAAAAAATCTTTCTTTGAGTGGAACCATCACTGATCCTGACATAGAGGTGGCAATTAAAAATTGGCTGAGACATGCCAAAGCAAGATGTAGCAAACATATTATTATTGCACAGAATTCTCAATCACTTATTTAATTTGTGTAAAAATAAACATTGCTTTATTTTTTATAATGTAAGCTATGTAATATTTGATTAAAATTTATGAAACATAATTTTTAAACATTCAAAATTTATACAGGTGAATAGTTTTATTAAAAGTATTTGATAAGTTTATATTCAATATTGAGTTAAACCCTTAATCCTCTTGAGACTGAACTTGTACACAGTAACTAGCTTCATCTGGCATAATAAAAATTGCATCACGAGACAGTCAGAAATAGATAACATAAGTAAAAATGAAGAGAAAAAGAATTAAAAAAGAAACCAACAGCATGTGGGGTTCCTAGATTGTTTGTATTAAGTTTTCTTTAAGCATTTTGTATGAACTTATTCTAATCATATAATATTTTATTAACGCATTCGCTGCCACCAAAATTTATATATCCATCCTCAGAAACTGAATTAAAAAAAGTGTTTTAATGATTAAAAATGTTTTTTATTTTTTAATAGTAAAACCAGGAAAAAGAAAAAACCTTTTATTTTCGTGTTTAGTGTAAAAATATTTCGGACACTCTAGAGCGTCAGTGGCACCTCACGTTCAACTTATCATCTGTATGCCACTGACACTCTAACGCGTCTCATCATTTTTCTGCGAAATTATTGACATATTACATAAAGTCAGTTTAAAAGAAATAAAACGTTTAATTGGATAAAGAGAAGTCAAATTTATGAAATAATATCAAAAAATATTTTCAAACAGCTAACACAAAATACAGATATTCGCATTGTTGAACTATACCTACTATTTCAAAATGTTGCAGCAAAATGAAAATTATAAAAAATACTCATAATTGCGTGTCGAATGCTCAACTCTGAAGATTATAAAACTTAACAAATATTGTATAATATACATAAACAACATAATAGAAAATGAAAAAATTAAACTTATTACAAACAAAATGTCAGTGTAGAACAGTACTGCATCAATATATTATCACTTATGGTATATTTTACAGCAGTTCAAGCAATATTCTGGTATGTCGGGACCGTCACTGCACTCATACGTGGTGTCTGTGCGTTTGCCTTGAGAGGCACAAGATTTACACCTTTTCCTTTGTGTTTTGGTTTTGCCAGATGCAAGTTCTCTTTTCTCAATAGTATGTCTGAGATTTTTTTGGAGTCTACTTTTGTTTGTCTGTTGATGGCAAAAGTAATTTTACAACATAGAGTCAGTAGTCGTAAAGTGGTATCTTTTCCGGAATATTTATTATAAAGAGCATGTGAATACATTAGCATTACTTCAATAATATGAAAGAACAATTTTTTATACCAGTGCAGTGATTTTTTATTTTTGTATTCCGTAGAAATATAAGACACTTCACGCTTTTACTCCCTGACAATACTTTTCAAAAGTATCGCCTTTTCGCAATTTAGTAGTTTGAACATCTCTTGGAGTGTTTTTTCGAGTGGTTCTCAATTTACCTGTGCAGTGTGTCTTTTTATCTAACAGTAACTTGGCCAAATCAAAGCTATTATAATAATTGTCCATGAAAATATGGTGACCGGAATTTTTCATTCAGTAAATGCAAAACAATTTTTTGTGTATGGTTTTGCACTCCATAGTCGTCTAATAAACCAGTATACACGGCAATCTTTTGCACTATTCTACTTGATGTGCTCAAAATATAAAGTTTTATGCCGTATTTATGTCTTTTATTCTTTATGTATTGGCGAAACAATAATCTATCTTGCCAGAGAACCCTAGATTCATCCAAAGAAAGTTCTCTATTAGGATAATATATCTCGCACATTCTTCCGTTAAAAAATCGATAACAAGGCATATTTTATATAACCTGTCTATTGAGGTTCTCCAGGTCCACTATTTTTTACAAAATGTAATGCACGTAAAATTAATAAAAACCGATTTCAGCTAATGTCATCTGCAATGTCTGCATTATGAAATAATGGGTTCTTCTTCCAGTAATCCTGAAGTCGATTCATTCTTACGGTCCCCATTTGCAAAAGGCTCCCAGAAAAACTAAAAATTTATCCACTTTTAAATCTTTCCAAAGCGTTATTCATGACTTTTATTATGTTTTATCGCTATGTAGTATTTCTAATGTGTAACGATTTGTTTCTTCAACTATTTTTTCCATAAATCTTTTAGGGAGGAAAAGGAAAAATATCTGACAGGAGTACTTTCAGTTGCAGTATTAGCAAGGACTCAGATTTTGTAAATGTATGACTTAACCATGCAACTTAAATCCATTTTCCAGTCAACCTGTCCGATTACCGATAATTCTTGATCTTCTGTGTCAGAATCCGACATTTCTAAGTTATCCACAGCGACATCAGTATCTCCTTCTGATTCGCTCATAGAATCCCAACCATAATCTTCATTAAAATGTCATAATCAGAAAGATCACTCTTTTCTAGTAATTCTAATATTTTGGCATCAGTCAGTTTTTTTTATTTACTTTCCTTTTCTTAGGCTGTGAAGGTCCTGCAATACTTGTACTGTTCACCATTTTTAAAAATTCACATAAAAAAATTTAAACACAGAATTTAAAAACCAAGCACTGAAAATATAAAAATAATGCTTCACTAACGTGCCCCAAAAACCTCATCATTCAACCTCCAAATCTGAACTAAAAATAAAGCAGTTTACTTATCATACTTGATTGTCATCCCAGAGCATTACCGGCATGGGAGGTAGTGCCATGCTGACATGCCAGCGCGTCAGTGGCAGTGAATGTGTTAATCAAAAAATTGCAATAAGAAGTGAAACATTTTTAAAACTAAAGATATACCAATCAAGGTTCTGAATGTTAAAAAAATTATATATAAATAAATACAGTGCCAAAATTTAAAATACTTAAGTGCCTAGTAGCAGCTTTCTTAAGAGACTGCAAAAATAATTAATTTTGCTGCACTAGGCAAAACAAACCACACTTTTACCCACTTTTTCACACTTTTAAAATGAATAATACAAAAGTAAGAGTCGTTAAACCTAGCTGTAATTTTTAAATTTGAAAGTTTAGATTACTTAGATTTGTGTGTTAATTTATAATTCAGGTTGATAATCATTGAAACATAATTTCATTAAACTGATAAAATACTTATATATATACTTTCATTTTTTGGTTAGATCACATTCATCTTTTCCTAAAATACTATACTTAGCATATTTAGTCAGTGGGGTTTATTAAAATATAATTTACTTTTCTTTATTAGAACTTTAATACTTAAAGTTTATACAAGAATGAATTCAGATTTAATCATTTCTAAAATATAGTTTAAGAAAATAAATTCAAACATATGATGATGTTTTTATTTTAGATATAAGGTTATTACCATGTGTAAACAAGTAGATAAAATATTTTTTTATTTTCAAAAATAAAAACTTCCTTATACAGATATCAAAAGCATTTCCCTTATGAATTAAAAAAGAATAGCTGGCAGTAAGTAAAAAATATTAATGTTATAAAAACTCAGTATTTGAAATATAAGCAATATTTACTAGAAATTTAATTTTGCTTAAATACATTTCATAATTTCAATTAAGTTTGGAGAAAAAATTTTTAAAAAATTATTTTTAAAAAAGTGGTCAGTCAATAAAATATCATAAAATGTAAATTTTAGCATGCTGTATAAAAAAGAAATACATTCAATAATTAAATTATGTATACATTTTATAAAAATTACATAGTTGTAAATATTTTGCCAAAAAACTATCATATTTACTTAAAAGTGAAACATTTTAAAAGTACTACAACTCTATTTCACTGTTCTAACATTTTAGAAAATTTAAGGGTTCTGAAAAATAAATTAAAAAGATAATAAAACTAAAAAGATATTTAAAGGACTCTGATCAGATACAATAGAAGAATGTAAATTATAAGTATATCACCTTATTACCACAAGTCTAGAAAGCAAATTATCTGATATAATATATGTTCATTAAATTATAAATATTATTTTAACAACCAAACTTTTCTACAACATACTTTTAAATAATACATGTAAACTTTTAAATATAATTCCTTAACTTAAAAAATACAAAGAAATGCAATAAAAAATGAAATATCAGTTAATGGTAATCTTATAACATACTTTAAACCGTTTTGCTTTTGATAATTGTTTATTAAAAATAGCCATACTTTTAAAGATTGGTAATCATTTAATTATGGTCATATTTATATGGCTAAATGATTGATCTTTGTAGAAATGTTTAATTGTGTTGATAAAATTCTTTTCCGTTAATGATTTTATAATATGTCAATTTAAAAGTTAAACTTTATAAGTAAATAATTCAGTAATAAAATTAAATTGAAAATTATATAAAAAGATACAAAAACAGAAAAGTATGAAAATAAAAGAAATAGCTGAAATATATTTAAGAAGAGAATTAGCATTAGAAAAAAGTAATGTTAGAGTCAACAGCAGACCTACCCCAGAAAGATCGAGGTATAGGTGGAGAAGGTTGATAAAGAGTAGTTTCAGTAGTAGTAGCTTCTTCCTCATTTTCTACACAGTAAAATTATTGGAAGAAAAAGAGATATCGATTATCAAAATATTAATATAAATAATTTTCATGTAAATGAGTTAGAGAAATTTATATTTTTTATACAATAAGCACTTTTCAAAAAAACTGTTTAAATAAAATTATAAACTGTAATCCTAACATATCAAAAAATGACTTTTATCTTTCTGTTTTGTTATATAATCTCATCAAGTAAAATCAAAAATATTAAAAATAACAGCTAAATGACCACAAATGTATATGAATTTAAGTTTACAAGCTATTTTATGAAAATTTAAAATAAAAATAATTTGGTTCCATTTTAGAATTGCATTTTATTACTTTAAAAAAATGTTCAAAATTTAAATAATAGAATTTTCCCAGAAAATATGTTTTAAATAACTTCTATTTAATTAAATTTTAGAGCACCAAAATATTTCCAAGCTTATGAGATCATAAAAGTGAACTTTTTCCATTTTTTAAAAAAATACTTTAGGACATAAACTTTAAATCTAAAAATTAATGAATGGAACCCAAAACAAAACATATTTGTGCTCCATATTAATCAAATTCAACTATATTTTGTGTAACAAACAATCCTTATAAATAATACATTTACCAGTATTTTACTAGAAAGAAATTAAATATATTATTAGCAATTATACTACACAGTATGTCATTTACACAATAGTTTTTAGTTATATATAACAATAACAAAAAATTAGTAGTATATGATTAGTTGAATAATTATAGTTTTACTCCATTTTTTTAAATATTTTAATAATAATTGCAGGAAAATTTTATTTGTTATAGATTCATAATTCTAATACTTTTTCTCTTAAACTAATAAATATTTTTCTTACATTAAAATTCTAATAATTTTAAGTTGCATGTAAATTAGAAATTTAATAAATAATGAAGAGAATTAAATCAAACTAAATAACAATTTGATTCAAATTAATTGAGAACAAGTATATAAAGAATATCACAGAATGAATGTAAATTATTATACCTGAGAAAAGTCTATTTTTAACAGGCACAATCAGAGTTTTATTTCTAACTTGAACACAAAGTTGGATCATAGCTAACATTGCAATGTTCATGATGATACTTTGAAAAAGAAGAGGTAGCTCAAATGGATGTCCAAACCTAAGAATATTTTACCATATGATAAGTAATAAATCAAAAATATAGATTTGAAATTTTATTCTCACTGACTTTAACATTTTTCAATTTTAACATTCATGCGTTTTTAAAATTTAAAAAAAAATTGAAGTTTTTACACTTTTTTTTAATGTTTGCAACTTTATCAAATCATCAATAATTAATATACACAATTCAATGGAATAAAAAGCAAAAAAGATGAATACATTATTCTTAGCTTTCTATTTGTTTGACAATAAAGAATATAAAGTAATCAAAAGTCATTTCACAAAATCAGAAGTTTCTAAAATAAATAAAAAGATGTCAGATGATCAAATTCTTCAGAAGTACAATATATATTCCTGACAATACATTAATTCATATCCATTCACATAAATTTACTAATATTATATATTGGAAAATAGTTTTATCAACAAAACAAATGTGAAAACTTGAATAGCTTAAAAATGATTCAAAGTCTAAGAGCAATGGAATTTCAAAAGAACAACTTTAGAATTTAAATTAACACATACTTATAAGGAATCTAATAAAGGAGAAAATGTTGCAAATTATTATGGAATATCAAATAATAAATGTATGCAAAAAGCTACAATTCTGTAAAATTACACAAAATATTATTCTTCAAATGACAGAAAGATTTGAAAACATATTTTAATTTTTGTTCATTTTACTAAAAATTTGGGAATTGTTCACAATAAATTTATTTGTTCAAACCATCATTTATTCTAAAACTTTTGCAATTTTTTTAAAATTTATTCATGCTAATAATTTTTTATGACTAATGATACTTATTGATCATATCTGTCTAATTATTGAATACACGTGAACAAAACAAATATAAAACAAAATCATTTTTTTAAATTAAAAAGTTTTAATACAACATATCTATTAGATAGCTTATAGAAGACTGCACACTACATGCAAGAAATGTGCATGACAGCTAGAACATTAATAAAAAATGATTAGCTTTTCAATGCATTCATGCAAGGCATATCCAGTTATAACATTTATGTGCATAAAAATATTTTAAATTAAATATCACATACAGAAATTGCATTTGAATTTGATTTTAAATAAGAATGTTATTGTTAGGGTTTGTGTAAAAAGTTTTCTCCAGGATACAATTTATTTTTATTGAGTTTGAATTTTTGTTTACCAGGATTATGATTCACCCTACTGCAGTATTTAATCTCAGACTGTCAGGAAAATATGGAATGGATGGAATTTATGACAATCTTACACCTAAGCTGAGGTCTAACTAAAAGCCATGAAAACAGTCATGTTAGTTGCATGGATATAAGGAATTGTACAGTCATGTCATAAACTCTACCTGCAATCCATATGAAAGCATGATAATTGCAGTAATGGTGTGAAATACCATAGATTTGATTTGTTTGTTGCTCAATAGTCATTTTGTGCACACAGGTACTGATTTGACTTGAACTCACAATTTAAAGTTGATAAACAGCAACAAATATTCAAGCTAATGTTAGGAATCAAGCACTTAAGCTGTTAAGTCAAATACCCAAAATGCTAACTATTTATCTTCAAGCATAAGGTAGCCGAATCATCATCAATAAATAATCTCAGTTACTGTCAGCTGGGAATATCATAATTCAATCATTTCTTATTCTTATAGTTGGCATATGCATTGTTGACGTATGATTATTTGATGTGCTCTGTCTTCAGTTTCACCATGATACCATATTTCAGCAGAATAATGCAGGGTCGCATATTACTTATATAATCCAAACCATTTTTCATACAGAACATGTTTGGTTGTTACCTTTGCCATCATGTACTTTTTATCTCTCAACAATCATAAACATCAAGTTAATGGTTGTCATGTAACTGGTATGATAAATTGCTGCCCAATTTTTAATACTGTGATCAAATCCATAAGTATTGCTACTGCAGTCAGGTAGTTGTTTTCAAAACTGACTGATTAGGATCTATACCTATAAATTTTGAGAAAAGTATGACTTGTTCTTGTCAAATTAATATGCATATATGCATCTGTTATGAAGTACCAAGTTTAATGGTCAATACAAAAATAAAGAAAATGAAATTTATCATAAATTAATAAAATATTAAAAATAAAATAATCAACACTACATGGAGCAGAATAAATTTTCAAGAAACAAGAATGAAGATTACACTTTCAATCAATCATTCAGTTAAGTACTCTGATTTTAGCTCAAAGAAATAATTTTATATAATCTGCACAAATTCTATTAAAAATTTAAATTGAAAAAAGAGTAAAATGAAAATTTTCTTAAAAATGAATATCTGTGTTGTTGAACAGAGTAATTCTTGAAATGTACTTAGTACAATGTTTTGTATAACTAAAGTGAAGTTACATTTAAGTTATAGGTAATAAAAATTACCTTAAGAACTAGCTGACACATTTATTTAAAAAATAAATTTACAGGCAAACCCATACCATATTTTAAAATTTAAATAACACATTATTTACATTTCAATCTCTTTTTATAAGATACATTTTTTATGAAATTAAAAAATAATTTTAATAAGAATAATTTTGCATTAATTTTTGATTTCACAATACTAAGGCTGCAAATTATGAACAGAAATTAGTTTTTTAACATTTATATCTTAGTTTATTTGTATAGAGGACATATATCATTACATTTATTCCTCATTCATATTTATCTTTCTAACTTTTAAAAATATATTGTTAATTTTTTATTTTAATAATATATTGAAGAAAATTTCATTTATTTAATACATTTTTATTATCTTAAATCAAGAAGAGATTAATATTTAAATGATATAACAAGAGAATATTAGTTTTGATAATGTTTAGTTTAAAATAATAAATTCCAAAATTCAAAAGAACTCATGTAAAAATAATAAAATTCAAGTCATACAAAAACAAAATAAATTCTTTCATTTGAAAACTTGACAGAAGAAAGAAGAATGATACAATTACAAATTGGAAACATTTTTGAGGCAAATTATTGAATATGAAGTTTGAAACTATGACAGTATAAGAAAATGCTTGAAAATTGAGCAGATTATAATTCAAAGTCACCTCAGTGGAAAATCATAAAATTTTGTATTAGTTTAAATTAATGAGAAGTTTTTCAATAATTTCCAGTTGGTTTTGCAGTTGGATAGAAAATCTTAAGAAAAAGCAAGCAATATTTTATTTGATCTGCTTTAAACAGTAATTCCCTATGAGAAAGAACTCATGCAAAATGAACAATATAATAAAATCAAACTTGAACAAACTTTAGCACAGTAATTGCAACTGTGCCAATATGTAAAAAATTTTTTTTATATATTTTAAAAAAATTTTGGCACTACATACTTAAAAATAAAGAATTACTAATATGATTAACAATAATTAAAATGCAATGTTATGTGAAAAATGAAATAAAATATCTTGAACAATATCACATAACTAATGAAACATCAAATATTCATATAATTAAAAAAACTCAAATGTTGATGTGATGATATTCAACTTACACTAAGAAAATTTTGATAGTGATAACCAAAAAATTATCTATTATATCTGCTACTAACAACATCATTCTATTAATAACATCATGTAGCTGATAATAACAATATGAAATGATGAAATTCAATACACACATATTGATAAAATATAATAGTATTCACCAAAAAATTATCCTTAATGTATTAGCTATTAATAACACCAAGCACACATATGTGGAAAATCCATCAGCATTATCAGTCTTTTTTATTTCTCGATATTGGGGTATGTAAGGAACAATGCCACCAATCATCATTGCACAGGAGCATATCCAACTTAAAAGGTTTTCAAAGGTCACCAATTCTAAAAATGAAGTGGAATCAGGTACTTCAGGATCCATGTTGATGTCTTAGGGCAACAATTTTATATTACCTAGAAAAAATATAAGAGAAATTATTTTAATAATATTTATCAAACATAAAAACAAAGTCAAATTCATCAAGGCAGAGACACATAGTTTGGACACATTGAGATCACCCAATAACTGAATGAGAAAAATCTGACACAAACTCATGAACAAAAGTCCATATGGTAGATCTAAGAAAAAAATGGATGGATGAAGTCCTGATGCATTTAAAAACTTACAGAATTCCAACCAGAAAAACAAAGTCTGGGATAGCTGTCTGGAAACATTGTGAGGCAGGCTAAGGCCCACAGTGTGTTGAAAAGCTGATAAAGATTTTAATAATAGAAAATATATAAGAGAGGATTTTAATAATTTAGTGTTCCTGAAACCTGAGCTGTGGGTCCTGGGTTCGAATCCAGATTCAGGCATGGATTTTCTTTCTCACTATCCTTTCTTCTGAGATAATGTATGAATGTGGCCCACCCTATAAATGAGTTAGTGGTGGTATGGCGGGGATAATGTTACTTAAATCCATGACATGGTTCACAGGTTCCACTGGGTAATGACAAATGAGTAGCAGTTTCTGGTCTTGTAGTGGCGGAAGGATTAGTCACTCAAAAGAATGATATTATCAAAAAAAAAAATTTTTTTAATTATACAGATGTGGGGAGTAGTCAATACCAGGTAGTATTAAAATTATTTATGTGCTGCTTGGATAGATTTTATATGTATAAAATGTATTAATATATAGATTTATATAACTTTTCCGTTATACCCCTGTATGATAATCAACATAACGGGAAAGGAAAAAATCATAAATTACTGTCATAAATATTCCATTTGCAATGTATATTATTTAAAAAAGGTTTACATTTTTAGAAACCTCTAAAAATTAATACAAACATTTTATTTACTTTTTATAAATTAAATGAATCACTTTTGCTAAATTAAATAATTATTAATTCAAAATTAAATTAAATAAGTTTTGTCATAATGAAACTTATTTAAATGCCAATGTTTATTTCTAGCAGAAACTGCTCAATAATCACATCTTTAATCCATTGCATATGTATAATGTAAGAGTATCTTTTTTTCAATGGAACAAAATTAAATTTGACTGTATTTAGTTAATTTTTACCCTCGGCAAATTGTGATCATAATGTTCCTTTTAAGAAACAAAATTATCAGTAAGCCATCTTTTGCATCAACTTACTTTAGTTTTATTTAGCATTTAGTTTTTTTTAGCTTTGTTTATCACTCTTTATTCAAATTTTGCACAAATATAATCAATTAGAATATATTTAATCAAAAATAAAATCTTGAGCTATTAAAATTATCATTTCCACATTAATTTTATTTTTGCTTCTCTGTAATGCTCTTTCTTTAGGATCATAAATAGAGGTATAATGGAAAAATACAATGTATTGTGCATAAAAAGTATGCTAGTTGATTTTAAAGATCTTCATTATTAAAATATCATCATCAAAATTATTGTCCACAACTTTCGTAACCTCTGATATAAAATGAGAGAATGCCAAGATCAAGCTTAAACTTTTAGTACATAATCAATTTTAAATTATCTAAATACCTCAGAAGTTAAATTAAAAGAAGGTAGATAGGATAACATGTGGTTATTATATACACATAACAGAAATTTGAAAGTGAATACACAAATCAAAATTTCTCTTAATTTAATAACAAATCTTAATTTAATGGTTAATAATGATTATAAATTTTACACCAATTTGACAGTAGAAATCCCAAGGAAATAAAACAGAATGCAAAAGAAAAAAAAAAAAAAAAAAAAGAACATAGTCTCTAAAAAGTTAATGGTTTCTTATTTTTCATTTTCAAGCTTTTTAATCTAGAATATATTGAATTATCTGTATGCATTAAAAAATACATTTTATATAATTTATTTTATTATTTTCTATTTGGACACTTTAAAAATTTTATTAAATCATAATGAGAGATACTTATATTATAATTTAATAACTAAAAAATAAATTTCTTAATAAATAAATCTCTAAAAAAATCAAGGAATACTTGATATCTAGGTTAAATACTTAAAATATAGAGTTTAATATACAATTAATAGAATCATGAATATAATTATTTCCAGATATTAAAGAATTTGAAACTAAGATTTGAGTTATTACCTTAGGCTGTCTGCAAAAAATAATTGTCTTACTATCAAATGATTTCACAGTTTATTAAAAATAAATTATGCAATTTTAATCATAACAATTTTAGTACTGAATTTAAATTATAAAATAAATTTTTTTGTTCAATTTACAAATGTTTCAATAAATTTAAAAGCACTATCAATAATCATTGCTGTAAAAATAATTTCATGATTTATTCCAATTAAATAAAATAGATTTTATATTTAAAATACTTTTAAATTTTGCTCATTTTTTTCTTGTATTCAGAATAGACAAAAATCCAAAGATGATATTTGCATACTGCACTGAGTGACAAACATTTCTAATATTATTGAATGGTAATGCATCAACTGAATATGTTAAACAAAACCTTACTCCACTGTAAGAAGTTTAAGGTAATTCTCATATAAATTCTCAAATTAGCATCTTAATTACTATGTCATATTTAAAATATTGAATAATATTATAACATGATTGGTCATCCTTCTTGTGTTATATTATAGATATATAATGCATAAATATGTTTACATTATTTTCATCATAAAATTGCATTTTCTATTTCCTAACCAAAACACAAATAAATGCTGAGAAAAATAAAAGCAAACATAAAAGTTTGTTTAATAAGTTTCATTGAATTCAGATAAGAAATTTTCATCATATCTATTAATCAATCACAGGCACACAATTTTTAAGTATAAGCTCAATAATAAGATCATACATTTTATATTATACCACTTTATTACAAAATACAAAAAAAATTATTTTTATGTTTCATTAGTGGGATTTTAATAGCTAAATTTTTTTCTGATGATTTTTTAAAAGTGGAATTTTTTAAAATGATGTACCCACATTATTTATGTAGTGCATTGTTAAGCTCTCGGATCTTATTTTAAAGCGTTAAATAATATTTCTTTGTAAATAATAGCATAGTCTTGAAACGAGAAAAAGACAATTTAAATGGTTGATTACTTGTAGAAAGTGATGTTCATTCCTGTTTACTTATTAATTTCCACTCAAATTCTTATTTAAAAATCTAAGAAAAAAATTATATTTGGAAACATTATCATTAAAATATTATGACTCGGCAGCACAAATGACTTTAAAAAGGGAATCACGTAAAAATAATTATGCTCAACATTAATCTAGTAATATATAATCAACATGACGACATAACTAATGAAAATAGAAAAACAGATGTTAAAATAAGAATAATGAATTTTGATTTTATAGACGATTTTGTCTTAATAGTGTTTCTTAATATAAGGATTAGAAATATTATTATTCATTCAACATAGATATAAATTTTTGTTTAAATTTACTTACAGACTGATCCAGTTAAAAACGCTCCGTTTTTGGGAAGAATAACATACATTTTTGGGCGAGACCAGAACTGAGAAAAAAAGGGAAATCATATCTAAGAAAGTTTCGATGTAGAAGATAAAAATTTCCATTTAACTTCGATGCCTTGCTTGCACCAATTTTTAAAATTGAAAGAAAGCGGAAAACAATAATTTGAGCTTCATTTTGTATAAAAATGTGATAGAACTAGATACATGCATATAACGTCATCAGATCTTTGCGAATGAAATTGTCTTCTTACTTTATGGAGGAAAATCGAAAGTAAACATGAGTTACGATTTGCCATGTTAAATGTACATAGTAATCTTTGATGAATTAGTATTAATCATTTGCATACTGAAATTAAAAGAAAAAGAGTCAGAATTGCGCTTGAATATAGACTTGTGGTAAAAAAAAACATTTCTATTTATGAATTCAGAGTTTTCGTGGGTCTCGAAAGAATATAAAACATATATATAATCACAGCTGAAACGTAGGGAAAATAAACAAACGATGTTCCAATTCCATTTTTAAATTCACAACGATTTGCTTCAAGGGTTTCTGTTAAATATAACAAATTTTAATAATCTTAATACGAGGGTCACTCTGAAATTTTTGAGATACAACTAGGTTTTTAAAGTTATACTTACAAAATTTTAGGTGTATTCAAAGTAGTCTCCTCCAGCATCAATGCACTTTTGTAGACGAATTTTCCACAGATTAAATGCCTCAAACCATTCATTTCTTCAAATTGATGAAAAAAATGCATTTATAGCCACATCAATCTCTTCTTCTGAATGAAAACGACGTCCACGTAAGTTCTTTTTTAGATTAAAGAATAACCAAAAGTCGCACATAGCTAGATCAGGTGAATACGGCGCATGTTCGATCACTTTAATTTGTTTTTGTTTAAGAAACTCAACTGTTAATCCGGCTGTATGTGAAGATGCATTGTCATGGTGAAGCATTAGTCCCCTAACATTCAGTTCTTGTAGAATTTCTGGAAGACATTTAGTGGTATACCAGTTTGCTGTTACTGTCTTCTGTCCTTCCAACTTGATGGCTTTGACCAATCCTGTACTTCTGAAGAAAACGGCATACATCACTTTTTTCAGTGCGCGTTGTTTTTTCACCATTGTCAGCGTGGGATCATCTTCAAAGACCCATATTTTGCTTTCTTGACGTGTTGGAACGTCAAAAAATGGTATGTACGTTTCATCACCTGTTACAATTTTAAAAATGATGCGGTGGCCACCATCATTCAGCATATTAAGAGTTTCTTTACTGATTCTGACATGCTCCTCTTTTTGATGCTCAGTTAGATTATGGGGAACCCAACGGCAAACTACTTTTTTCATATGTAATTCTTCATGAATGATTTTGTGTATGGCTGTGGATACGATGTTAAGTTCCTTCTGTATCATTTGATAGGTACAGCGATTATCATCCGTTAACATTTTTCGTACGGCAGACGCATTATCCGGGATTACTGCCGACGGCGGCCTTCCTGTGTGTTCTTCATCCTGAAGAAAATTGCGATCTCTTCTAAATTCTCTAAACCATCTGAATACAGTAGCACGAGCTGGAGATTCATCCCCAAATGCTAATTGCAACCGTTGAACGCATTCTTCTTGATTTAATCCTGCTTTGAAATCGTAGAAAATCATAGCGCGAAAATGTTCTCGCGTCAACTCCATTTTCTCTTCTGTTTAAAATTTATTCCACACTAAACAAGTTGAAGTAAGTCAGTAAAAAATCGCCTTCTGTGTTAAAATACTTTGTACTTTAAAATTAAACCGTTATTTTTATTTTGTAAATTCTCGTCTGCGCGTATCTCAAAAATTTCAGAGTAACCCTCGTATTATCAATATATTTATTGTTCTAAATACACGATGATTATTGAGTTCGATGGCTTCCAACCGTAGCAATTTCATTCGGATTGTTTAAACCATTGCTGCGTAGTACGAGAAAAAAATTGATGTCAGCTAGAAACTTATTCCAACACTGAAGTCCACGGAACAATACGCTTTTTGTGAATAAAATGTTTAACGAATGCGGAGATTTATCGTGAAATATTGGCAGTGTATGGGCCATCTGCAATGTCGCGTCCATTTATTGTGAAATGGTGTCAGCATTTCGAAGGTGGTCCCACAGACTTACCCGATACGGAAAAGCAAAGTCGATAAGGTGAGGACATCGGTCGAGCGAATGAAAGACATTATTCTTACCAATCACAGAATGAGCACCGAGTTGGAAATAAGTGTTGGCAGTGCTCATTCCCTTTTCCGTTACCAACTGGGTTATCTCAAATTGTGTTCAAGATAGGTTCCTTATTCTTAAAGTTCCTAACATAAAGGAGCAGGGTTTGCAGTTTCCCTCAAATTCCTTCAACGTTGTCTACACCGAATTTATGCGGAAGGGCACAACAATTAATACTGAGCTCTACTGCGAAAGCTATGAAAAATAAGCCACGTTGAAAGTTAAGTGAAAGCATTATCCTCTTGCACGACAAGTCAAAACTTCACAAGCCACGTAAAGCACAGAATTTGCTTTGCAATTTTGGATGGGAGGTCTAAAAGCACCCACCGTGCAGTCCCTATCTGGTTCTCTACGACTTTCATGTGTTCGGCAAGCTCAATGAACATTTAGGTGGAAGACAAATTTCCAACTATGATCAGGTTCAGACAGCTGTTCTAAGCTGAATCAAGAACCAATGAGCAATTTTCTATCGTTAGAACATCCAGCGATTAGTGCTACGTTCCGACAAATGTCTGCAGCGACTGGGAGATTATATAGAGAAATATGTATGTCATATTGTATTATAGCGTACTTCTCAGTAAAGTATTTTTTGACTTTCATTCCCGACCAGTCACGAACATTATGGTTGTCATAAAACTTCGTGTAAAGAAACATTCTTACATACTTTTGCTTACGTTTGATACATTTGTTTATTTTTAATCATTGAGAATTTTATGTTTCATTTATATATAAAAATGTGTAGCTGAGCTGCACAAAGTTGTATGAATTCTTCTGATTCAAAAAATTCTTTCAGATGTAGAAGAGTTTTTACTTTTCGATCCATTTTTATGGAGAAATCTTGGAGCAATATTTCTTACTAAAAGTAATATTTTTCCCTTTCATAAGGTATAAAAAAATTGTTTTGTACAAAAACTATTTTTACTATAGTTTTTGTATAAAACAATTTTTTTGATTCTTGAGTGTTATACTGTACTAAAAACATGATAATAATTTATACATAAAAATTGTAAAAATGTAACTTTTTAAATTTCTGATGTTGTATTTTGTTCAGTATATATTGTAAGTATATATCATCACTGTCTAGTAATATAATATTTAATTACAATGTATAATTAACAAGCAATACAAACTTATAATAAATAAACAAATATTATACTTAATATGTAACAATATATACTTACATATTATTAACATATATTGTTGCAAAAAAAAACTTGTACAGAGAAACTATTATTAAATTATGCTATATTATATTTAACACAATAACTTAACAATATTTACATGCTAAACTTACAGAAATAAAAAATAGCATTTTTACATATTGTAAGAATATGTTATTACTAACTAGTGAGCAATATATATTTACACTATATAACTTGTAAGCAATACATCCTTTCATTGAATATACGCTCAGGTATTAAATAAGAAAATCATAAGAATTAAGGAGCTTTTTTACAATGTATTGCAGGCAGAAATAATATTGATATATTAACTTAAAGTTAATTTTCTTTGCATTATATATATTCTTTATGTTTTCTTTTATCATATTCTTCTATTATATTTTTTTATATTTTCTTCTATGATATATCTATTTTATTATATTTTCTTTATATATTACTAAAAACATCTGATATAAAACTATATTTATATATACACAAAATTTAAACAGTATAGTTAAAGAAATTTCTCTTAACGTATATTTTCTGCTTAAAATATTCAAATAAAAGAAAACTCAAATATTTATTTACATTCAATATTTTCTGCATAAAATTCAAATATTTATATTTTATTTTCATAATTTGCGAAAACAAAATATAAAATATATATAAAAAATATAATGTAACTAAGTATGAGATATATTTCATGAAAATAAAATATATTCAATTAAAAAGTGAAATATATTTCATTTTCATGAAATATAGCTAGGAATGTGGTGAATGAATAACAATACATTTTTGAAAATAAATAAATTCACTTTAAAATAAAATATTTTAATTGCACTCAACATTTCTGCACATAAATAAAGCAGTTAATATATATTTTATTTTCATTAGATCTTTTAAAGAATTATTTATCTGATTTTATTTTTTATTAAATTTATTTGATGGAGGCGGAAAAATACAAAATTATAGGTATACATGATAAAATAAAAAAGTGTACAAGCTCTTATAATTAAGATATAATTTAAATAATAAACACTTCGAACAAGGTAGCATGTAAATAATATGTTAACTTTAAGCTCAATTACATTTTAAATAAGCTTTTCTAGTTAATAAAATGTATTTATCGTCAGGATAGTGATGTAACTTTTTGACACGCAAGTTTATTTATTAAAATGAGAGAACCTAGACTTCGCCAAAAGAACGATTTTTAAAGAAAAGTAGCAAACCGTAAGAGTGATAAAATAATTTCGAATATTGATGGTTTTAATATAACCATTTCTATTATTTAATGGATCACAAAATATACTTATGGCCCATGTACAATGTTAGGTAGCAAAATTTTGTTTTAAATTCTTGAATTTCTCAAGGCAGTTAGAAAAATCTCTATAGAGATACATTATTGTCACCAAGATTTGGACAGCGAAAATCTCATGTGTCGGCCTGGGTAATTAAGGGGCTCTACATATTTAATTACGACATCGTATTGAGACGGTGTCATAAATCCGACTTGTCGACCATTTTGCTGCCTGTATTCAAATCGCATTCTTCGAGTGGCAGCAAACAAGGCGAAGTTCACCATAGAATTGGATGGATGAAACGTTATCTGACGTCATGGATATTTTAAACCAATAAGAATCGTAATAAAGTGGTTTACTTAGGATCTCAACTGTAACGAAAGAAACAACCACTCTTTATGGTTAACAATACTAAATTTTGGAAACTGCTAGATAATGTTAATCAGAGTTACATAAATAAAGATGATATTTTTTGGCGTCAAAGCGCAACATTTGGCGACATATATTTTATTGGCGAAAATTGTCAACGGAGTACTACGTAATAATCCGATTGCCTTTTCTGAAACTAATATAGTACAAAAATATATCTACGTATTATTAACAATCAAGAAGAGAATCCGTTTTTTCTTATAAACAAAATTAAGGTAGTATTTTTTTATATTTTTATTTTATTTAGACAGTTGTTACAGTTTCATAGTAAAATAGGAAAATATTGTACGGCATTATTTTATGACGCTAAATTGTAATCAATCTTCCATACAGCTTTCAGGTAAAATCCTAGGATTCTGTACGGGTTTGGCGCGATTTTCAATTTTCACGCCAAGGGCTGCGTATTTCAAGAATTAAATTTATCCAGCATTCATTACAATTAACGCCATTTCAGTTGCAAAATCCATCCCTATTGAGTAAAATTCTATCAGACACTTTTTAAACATATTACACTTTATATGTTTTATTTCAGATCCTGTGCATAAAATGTGCTTTGAAGTTGAACATTTTTTTCAGCACCGTGCGATTTTTCGATAATTATTATAACAAAATTAATTTTTTCCTATTTCACTTTTTCTAGTTTTTCGTTCATTAATTTCTTCAAAAAAACGCTTCAAAGAAAAGTCTAGACGGTTGTCCATCTGGAACCAGACGCAGAGCCTAACTAATCGTGATAAAAATCCAGTTTAGTAATTAAATTAAGAGCTGAAATTAAAATTGTATTTAGGAAACTCAATTCAGCATCGAATATTGTGGAAAAAAGTTACTCGCGGAAGTTGGAAGTATATTAACAGCGTTATAAGGTTATAGAAAAAAATTAAGGAAATAATCTGAACATTAAGTTAGTAAATGATCAAATTTTATTATTATATTATGGCGTTCTTTTTTATAATTTAAAAAAAAGTGCATTTTAAAGCATATATTTTGCATTTTTTTTTCAAAATTTAAAACCTTTTAATGAATATGAATTATTAAATATGAATATATATATATATATATATATATACAAGATTGAAATATTCCTCTTGGAAATATATTGTATATCAGTGAATATTACTTCTTTGTAAATTCAGATTTGTCACCAAATCACCCTGTTTTTAATGTTTACTTTAATTTCATTCCTATAAGTGATCTTCAATAAAAAATGGTCTCTGGCTTTTTTCTTATATTATTATTATATTTCCTTAGGGATAAAGGTGCTGATTAAATATATACTGCATGCACTTTCTATTTAAAGAAATATCAATTAAAAGCTTCGATTCATTTTTCAACAGATAAGTGCAAATAAAATTTATAATGTTATATACATATTTTTTTTATCAAATATCAGAAAATAAATGGATAAACAAATGTGCCATGAAATTAGAGACACATAAAATATAGTAATATATATATATATATATATATATATATATATATATATATATATATATATATATATATATATATATATATATATATATCCTATAAAATCTAAATCAAATAAAAAGTTTAATTGATCATCACAAAGACAATAAAATTCCAACCAATTTTACTTTAAAATATGTAGGAAGTAGGGAATCGCTTGTAAGATTGAAGGAATGCGTAGTTTTTACAACTACAGAAAGGCCACCCAAACATTGAAGTTCTTACAAGAATCTAGATAAAACACACCTACTTACATTTAAAATCTTTTTATAACATAAAGTAACTTTAAATCCCTTTAAACACAATTTAATTTTAAATTTAATGCATGTTTCTAAACTACTTTAACCTTTTTAAATATAATTACTCTCGGCAACTACATCTTTACCTCAACTTTAAATTTACTTGTGGCAACTTTATCTTTATTCCAATATTTGAATAGGTTTTGATTTGCTGGCATTGGTATTTTTAAACTGTATCTGTTGTTTTTTGTATTGTGGGCTTTTATACTTTTCTTTCATACCCTTTTTTACTTTAATTTTTGAAATAAATATCTTTATGCTATTTTCTTTTAATACAAACACTCTTCGGGAGAATTGCTCGAAGATTTTTAGACATTTGTCCTTCGAGCATGTCAGAAAAAAGTGCTTAATTTGTATAGCTGCCCATATCCCTCCTGATGAAGACGTGGGTCCTATGCTTTCCACCTATTCTTTGTATTGTATATTGTTTCGTCCTCAGTGATTTTAAATTTTCTCGGTACAAGTTCAGTATCCCCATATATATGATTTCTCGCCAAATCCGGAAACCTTTGTTTTCATTGTAGTGTTGCCAAATTTAGTTTTTGTTACTATTCTTATTTTTTGTTTGCCAGATTTCGTTTTTCTCGTGTTTTACATAATTCTTACGTTATATATGTGGTTTTTTTCAGTGGCAAAAGCTTTTTTAGTTTAACTTCGAGAACTTTCTTTGTTCTTTGTTCTACGTTTTAATTGGTAGTCATTTAACTTTTGTTGGCTGTTGTTGCTGCAGTTAGGGGATTTTCCTCAGTTGTGTTTCGTTGTCGCCAGCATCCAAACATCGTAAGTTTTTCTTTTTTACTATATCTTTTACATTATTTATTTTTATTTGGTTTACTTATAATATATATTTTTTATTTATTCATATATTTTCTTTTATATTTTTAAAATCGTTAAATTTTCTTTTTTCCTATATTTTGTTTTCTTAATTTATTATTATCTTATGCATTTATTTCAACAGATTATTTTAGCTAAAATTAAAGAAACTTATGATGGATATTTTACTTTTTCAAGCTCTAGACCAACAGTTGGAAAACCCGGAATTGTTAATAGAATTTTTTTAGTTCAATTAGCTCAGGATTCGCAATTATTAATTAATTTTTTAACGGAAATTGGATTTGGAGAAGGTGTAATTATTTTATTTAAATTCTATTGCTTCCATGTATTTTTTTACTGTATTCGTGTTTCATTTTTATTTACTTAAAAAGTGTATATCTATTAAAAAAATATTTTATTCATGTTTTTTTTAAATTTTAAAAAATGTATATATTTGAAAAATAACTTTTTGCATGCATTTTTAAATTTTATAAAGTGTATATATTTAGAAAAATATTTTTTGCATGCTTTTTTTGTAAAATTTGATAATTATTTTTACTGAAATGTGACACTGGTGACAAATGAATAAAATGTCGAAATAAATATACCAATCGGCATGTCAGCTTAACTTCATATCAAGTAAGTCCATTATTTATATTTATTTACCTTTTTAAATTTTCTAAAATGCTTATTTTTCGATCGAATTTCGGGAAATTCCCCGTGTTAATAAACGCGCGCCTAGCTTGACGACTTGGCAACAAAAAAATTCGCCGCGTTCACCAATATATGGGGATACTGAACTTGTTCCATTTTCTCTTACTAGTTTTATTGTTTTTACGTTGCATCTAATTTGTCACAGGTGCCGTATAATCCATGATTCCAAATTCTGAATTTTCTTAGCGATGAAGAAATGTTGCCAAGATGACGTGTGCACGATGACGTAAATACCAGGGTTACCAATATCCAGGGCAGAATATTCTGCATAATTCTTGTGTCTCTATATGTATGATGTAATAAAAACGTGGTATATAACGAGATATTTAAGAAAATCCGCCAAAAAATCACCAATCACAGAATTTGGCGTCCTGGATTATATGGCACCTGTAGCTCTAATTTATACTGACCTATCTCTCTTTATCAGCTTTTGCGCTGGTTAGCTTTCTAGTAATATATATTCTTTAGTATTGCATTTATTGCTTTAAAATATATTTACTGCTTCATATATATATATATATATATATATATATATATATATATATATATATATATATATATATATATATATATATATATATATATATATATATAAAATGCAAGATTAGATATAGAACTGAAAAGTACAAGAATATATAAAGACATTTATGCTTAGTAATACATTCAGCGCAAAAGCAGCTAAAATAGAATTACTAAAATAGAATTAATAGTATATTTTATAAAATTAATGTATTACTTATAACTATTTTTTTTGTAAGTACTTTTTTATGAGTTTAAATAAAAAAAAACAATGTATTTATCATTCAGATTTTTTAAATAACTTTAATCTTAGCAATGAACATTTTAAGATTTTACTTTTTGACATTTTTAAATATAAACTAAGTAAACTAAATATAAATTCTAATAAAAATATCAAATCAGATTATTTTGTTATTTCTTTTAAGCATCCATTATATTTAATATTAAAATTAATATTAAATTCTCAAGAATTATTAAGGAGCTTAAGCATATCTTTCCGTTAAATAATAATGAAATTAAATGTACTTTACAATATGATTTGCGATTTGGCAGACATATCTTTAACTATAATAAATTCTGTAGTAATATAAATATTAATAAAGGAAATGCCGATTGCTCCTGTAATGACCCGAAATGCAATAAATTCATAGATATTACTTTTGGACATATACTTACCGGAAATACTGAACATATTGAACGATGAATTAAAAAATATCATTAATAAGGGTACTAAATTTCGACCAGTTAATTATTATAATCATAAACAAATTCTTAATTTTTTTCTCAATTATATCGATAAATTTTTTTTAAGACCTCTAATACTTATTCTATTCCAATAGAATTTTTCTCACAGTGGAAATGGAATTTCTACTGCAAATTTAAAACAAATGTAAATAATTTAAAATTTAAAGGAATAAATAAAAAATATCTAAAAAAGTATATAAAAGAAATACAAAAACTTTTCATTATTACTCCTGTGGATAAAGCATCAAATAATTATGCCGTTATATGTAAAAAATTTTACTACCAATTACTAAATGAAGAAATATCTAATTCAACTACTTACAAAATTATTAATTCAAACAAAACAACAATATTTAAAAAAATTCTTGCCTTTGCTAAAAAACTCAAAATTAAAAATATAAATTTTAAAATTCCAGATATTACAGTATATCCGAAATTCCATAAAAACCCCGTTAAATTTCGGTTTATTACATGTGGATGCAGCACTTATGCAGACAAATTTGGTAATTTATTTTCTTATTATTTAAATATAATTTTAAACAACATTACTAATTCAAATAATACGTGGATAATTAAGAACAATAAACCTATAATTGAATCTATTCCTGCCAATAAAATTAATGTTGTTTCCACTTATGATTTCAAAGATTTATTCACCAGTATTCCACTTGAAAAACTTTTTGATATTATTATGTTTTATTTTTATGATTTTAATTCAATATTGGATATCGATATAAATTCTTGGAAAGACCTTAGTTTATTTTGTATTCATAATAATTATATTTCTTATGGAGAAAATATTTACTTACAAGTTAACGGCATTCTCCAGGGTTCAAAATTTTCAAGTATATTAGCAAATTTATTTTTAAACAACTATAAAAAATCATTTATTATACAAATGCCTTTTGCTTACAGATATATTGACGATTTTATAATTTTTAATTGCCTAGAATTGGATAAAATTTACAATAATATATATCCCGAGGAATTAAAATTAATTAAAACTAATTCTGATAACTTAAAAACTGAATTTTTAGATATTTCAATTACGATAAAAGATAACCACACATTTACTGACATACATGATAAAACTAATAATTTTAATTTCAAAGTTAATAAACTAATTTTCTGGAATTCAAACATTTCAATTAAAATTTATAAAAATATTACTTTTAATCAACTTAATAGAATATACAATATATGTAATAATTTAAACAACATCAATTAACAAATAAATACTAGAAAATATTCTAACTCATAATGCCATTCCAACTAAATTTATTAAACACTATTTGGCTAGTAGAGCATTGCTTATAAGAGTGAAGTAAGGCGTAGTTTTATATTACAGAAGGGTCACCCAAGCCTTGAAGGTCTTATAAGAAGCTTGAAATGCCAATAGTGTTTACACTTAGTCGTTAATTTATGTATTTATTTGGCTTACATATAGTATTTGGTGCGGTTCTTGCAGATTTGGACTTGTATTTGGATATGGTTTTAATTTGATTATTATAAATTAAATGTATTTTGGCAACAATGCATTTTGGCTTATATATTTTAGATGAAATTTTAGTCTTCTTTTATTCTGGTTTGATATTTTGGTTTGAACTTTTGGTGTGGCTTTGGGGTGTATTGGCTTCTTTAAGGCTATGTCTTGGTTCAGTGCAGAAAAGCCATACTTTGTGCCAATGTGGTCAACACCACCTGACGAAGCTGGCCATGTTAGTACTTCGTTTCATTTTATATTTTTCCAAATATTTACTATATTTCATATTTTCAATGTATTATTCTCCATCTAATATTTGATTATTAATTTTATAAAATATACTATTAATTATATATATATATATATATATATATATATATATATATATACATGTGTGTGTGTAAATATAGCGTCAAGAACAGTTCATTTGTGTATTTATTCTTTAGAAAACTTTACACTTGTTCTCCTGAAAAGAAAAGAGCAAGTTTTTAATTTATTCATTATATATAATCAGAATAAACTTAAATTCCCCATTAATTATGAAACACAGGAAATTCATAAATATATGTATTTATGAAAACATGAATATAAACTACAAATAATTTCACTTTTCATTGTGTTCTATTTATTTAACTGAATTTCATTTTCATTTGTGTTGTTCTCTCTTTTTAATATTTATCTAACTTATATAAAATTTTTATTATTACAAATACTTTCTCTTATATTAATTTTTTTTTCTCATCGAAATATTTAAGAATTTTCTTTTTGTCGTTTTAATTAAAAATTATTTTCATTAATTTCGTTAAAAAAGTTCTAATTACATAATTTAATTTTTATTTTATTTTTACTTTAATCCAGATAAATATACATCTATTATACGCAATTAATTAAAAGAAACCACTTACATTTTCATCAATCTATCTTAAATACGCGATTTTATTTTCTGTTTCCTCACATAGATGTCCCTAGTTACTCACTGTTGTGTGTTCTCACAAACTGAAATTGATATTCGCAAATATAACAATAATTATAAAACAAAACTGCGTGCCACATTATTGAATAACAAAAAATTGTAGATTTACATTTTTATGCTTGAATGAGCATAAATCAGAGAGCGAAAATGTTTTTCTTAATTATTATTACAAATGTAAACAATACATTTATATTAAAATAAATTTAGTTCAATTATTCTTTTTTTTTTAAGTTATAAACTTATAACCGAAATAAATTAAATAGATATATTGCGTGAAATTGAATAATTTTTTTGAAAGGAAAATAGAATTTTTTTAGAGAAATAATGTTTTTGTGTCTGTAATTAAATTTAATATTAGAGGAAAGTATATTATTTTTGGGGTGTAATTGAAAAGGAGAATTTGTTTTACAACAAAAATTGAATTAATTAATAAGACTAAATTAAATTTAAAAAATTCAGTATACGAATTTAAGACATGTGTATGTGTTTGGGTTTATAAACATCAATTAAATTTTACTTCTTCATACGTCTTTCTCATTTATTTTCAAAATCACCTGTTCTAAGTAGACTGGGTGACGCAAAATTTAAAACTTTTGTTATGTTTTTTCCCGTTGTTAAACCCGTTTTTTCTCCCCTTTTCAAATAGAAAGTACCCTATCTTTTTAAATAAAAAAATTGGAAAGCAAATCAATTCATGGATTTAACCCTAGCAACTAATTTGCTGCTTACATCTGTTTACATTTCTGGAAACATCTCTCGAGGAGGGTGCTTGCGAATTTTCCAGTTTCCATCTTTGGTCCATGCGAATCTGTTACATTTCTCCGCTGTTCTCGCTAAGGTTTGGATGTCTGTAAGCGACGTGTAACAGTCTAAAGAGCGTCAAACTATTACTATTCAAGCTATTTAATGAATCACTTCAAAACAAGATGTTTTGGTGGATACTTGAAAGACTTCCGTGATTTCTTTCAGCGATATATAAATATTGACAGTATTTTATCAAAAGTGTAATACGGAGTGCTAATTAAAAATATGTTGTACTAAAGATTTTAAATATTAAGCTATTTTTTGTGGGGTTATATATTCTTGTCATACCTTGTCGCACAAAATTAAATATATCGAATGAAATTCTTATGGAATGGCCTAAATTATTGTATTAATTTTATAGAAGTAATAACAAAATAATTTTAAATTTTTAAAAAATTATTTCCTGTTTAAAAATGAGATAAAACATCTGATAGTGCTCACCTCGGCCTAATAGTATGAAAAAGCTTTCCGGAGCATAGGGTTACGGGTTCGATACCAGCAACTGTTGAACAATGGGAGATGGATGCTTGCTGTGCTTCTAACTCCGCTGTTATTAGCTGCAAAGACTTGCACATAAAATTAGCCATAAAGTTTGATACTTTACAAGTATGATCTTTGGAGCAATTATTTTTAACCTATATTTCTAGGAAAACCTTTAAGGACCGTGAACAATATTCTTATGGACCTTATTAACTAATTTGAAAAATATCAATTAATAAAATAATGAATTAATGGTTCTAAATAGATTTTTATGTGTTACTCTGCTCTTACACTATGCCTAGAAATATACCTAACCACCAATGTATTTAATACCGATGGCATTGAGACTAAACATGATATATATATATATATATATATATATATATATATCATGTTTGGTCTCAATGTCAATATGTATATATACATATTGACTCAATGTATATATATATATATATATATATATATATATATATATATATATATATATATATATATATATATATATATATATACTGAGAGAGAGTGAATAATAAGAATCTGTCATGTACTAAAAAGTCTATGAACCAATTCTGAATTGCTTTGTTTATTTTAATATTAGTAAATGAATTTAATATTAGTAATAGTAAATGAAACTGAAAGAAAGCACAGAGGGTGGTCTGTTAACGAACAGTTCGAACAGCGAACAAATCGGACAACCAACATTTTCACAAAAGATTTTTGTTTTCGAACAACGAACACATATTCGGATAACAAATTAAAACGAATTCTAACGAACACTTCTTGGCTCTCTGAGCATGCTGTGCAGAGTTCCCAAATCCAAAGGATCAAAAATCGTTTTTCATCTCTCTTGAATTATCTTGCTTACTTATTAAAGTTCAAATTTCTAAACTAATATTTTTTTCCAATAGAATACTTATAGCCAAAGTAGACCATCAATTTCCGTTTTGATTTCATTCAAAACTGAAACATTTTTTTTTGTAACACTCTTCCTCGTTCAATCGTTGAAGAAGTGGGAGGGTGTCCGAGCGACTGTCTTAGAATGACTCTCAAACCAAGCTGATACCAGTAAGATTAGGGATCTTTACAACGACAGTACATAATATCTCCCAGAAAGTCTTAAAAAAGAGAGAAAATCAATCGACACTGGACATGTTCTTTAATGTCCAATAAACAAGAAATGAAAAGGACCGATTAATATGCAAGACTATACGTATGTATCATTTTTTAATATAAACTTACTAATATATTATATATCCTTTTTTAATTTAATTTTTAGGTTCTCCAGAGCGAATGAGTCGATTTCACATAAAAAGTCGATGGTACATCGGCGATCAATTCGGATAGCGAACACAGTCTTGTAACGGATTATGCTCGTTAGCCGATCAGCCACTGTACTAAAGTGGCGAAGAAAAATAGTCTGTCAATAATATTAAACTGAATAATAACATAAAACTGAAATATCGTTTAAAGTATTTAATAGTATATTTCTTTTAAAATTTTTATTCGAGTGATTAAATAATTTGCAATGATATATTAATAGGTAGTTCTAAGCTATAAGCCTGCACATTTTACCACAGAAATAAGTGTATTACTTCCCAAAATCTCTTGTAATAATTTGTTTTCAGTTGTGAACAAGATATAAACTTTACCCGCATCAAAATTATTAACATTTTAATTTAAAGTCTTAATTTTTTTTAATATCATCCTACATTATTTAAAATAATTGAGTATTTTTGTGGGTTCAAAGAGTTTAATATTTCTTCTATTTATATTAAAAAAGTAACTTATGAAATATCTTAGAAAAAATATTAAAAATTAATCATCGAGGTGTGTGTTTTGTAGCGGTCATTAAAATTTTTTAACTTAATGACATTCCTAAATATTACTGTCATAATATTATACTATTTAAGATTTGCCACAAGTCTACATATATGTTATTAGTGTGTGTTTTTCGTAATTAAATTAGAAATTTATTAACATGATTTCTTTTTCTTATTTTATTAGCTTTTAGTGAAATATTGAGAAAATATTTATTATTTTTTCATCGCATATGAAAAATCATTAGCTTTCTGGCATTTAAAAAAAAAAGATAAGAAAAATTTTCTTTGCCTATTTTAAAGCTATAAATACAAATTTTTAACTGAATTTGATGTTATTATTCTTTTTCAATTTATTCTTTTATGAATTGATTCCCTCAGTTTTCTGATTTAAGAAAGTTTATACTAGGACCATTCTTAAATTTTTGAGAGACACATATATTTTTAAAGTTAAATTTATGAAATTTTAGCAGTATTCAAAGTGGTCTTCTCCATCATAAATACGCTTCCGTACGGGAATTTTCCAAGATTAAATGCCTTAATCTTTCCTGGAATGGAGGATGAAAATGCAGTGACAGCACCACCAATCTCTTCTTGAGAATGGAAAAGATCTCCACGTAAGTTTTTTCTCAGGCTAAACAATGGCTAAAAGTCACACATAGCTAGTGTGGCCACGGTGGTCCGGTTGGTTAGAGCGTCGTTCTCATTATCGGAAGGTAGTGAGTTCGAATCCGGGCTTAACCAAAGATACGTCGTGTTCACTAATGGTGACTGGGGTACGCTGAAACAGGGCGTGGTAACAATGTCTCCCAAGTGAAATAATACCTTTGGGGGTGACAAGTCAATTATTAATTAGGGGTTTTGTGCTTAGTCCCTGCTTCAAAATCACGAGGACTCCACCCGGCTGCTTCTATCTAACTGGTAGAGTCCAACTCAAGGCTAGGTAGGGAAGCATCCTGATGCAACGCATTGCTAGTTCAGATGAATTGGGTGGATACTCTTTCACTTTGATGTGTTTTTATTCAAGAATCTCAATTATCAATCTTGTTGAATGAAAAAATGCAGGAACACGAGTGAGGAGGAATTCTCTATCATTCAGTTTTCGAGGAATTTCTCGAGGACCTATAGTAGCCTACCATTTAAATGTGGCTGTTTCCTGTCCTTCCTTGTTGATAGCCTTGACCAGTTTTGAACTATTAAAGAAAGCGCTATACATGAATTGTTTCCTGGCACGTGCTTTTTCCGTTCTTGGGGACGTTCATAATCGAAGACCCATACCTCATTTTCTTCATAGGTTGGAACTACAGAAACCGATATATATTTCGTAACTAGTCACAATTTTCGAGATAATGTTGTGACCAGTATTTCTTAAATAATTCGAGAATTCAATTTACTGATTCAGACATATTCAGCATTTTTTTATATTTGTTTTAGCTATGAGGAATCCAGCGACGAATTTATTTCTTTTATTCAATTCTTCATTAATAATTTTTTCTACAACAGCGGAAGAACTGCAGTGTCTCAGTGGCCACTTCCCGTTAAGATCAGTATCATTTGCCGCGGGCACTGATTGGTAGGATGACTAGTACTTCCGCGGATGCTGCTTTGATGTAGAGAAGAAGGTGCCAACTCATGTGTGATCTCGTCACTTGATTGTGGTTCAAAATTACCAGTCGCTAGGTGATAGCGAGTATTCTGTTAAACTTAAGGTACCATCCGGGGCTCACTTGCACCGCTATGTATGCATGTATGCAGCGGATGCAATATTAAATATCTTTTGTATTATTTCTTTGTGCAGTAGTTACTATTGTAATGCAGATATATATTCTACATATATTGATATGTATCAGCATAACAATATATATACATATAATATATATATATATATATATATATATATATATATATATATATATATATATATATATATATATATATATATATATATATATATATATATCTATCTATCTATATATATATATATATATATATATATATATAATCTTTATAAAAGAATTGCAAATTCTTTAAGGCATCTGAAAATGGTATCACAAAATGGATCTTCATTTCCAAACAGCAAATGTTGTTGAATGCATATTCAACTTGATTCCAATTTTAAATTATTATTATTATTATTTTTTTAATAACGGCGGGCACTTGGGTGACTAACCCTTCGCCACAACAAGGCCGGAAACTGCTACTCATTTGTCATTACCCAGCGGGCACCTGTGAACCAAGTCACGGAGGCGAGTAGCATTACCCGCGTCATACCACCACAGACCCGTTTATCGGGCGGGTCACATTCATACATCAACACACAAGAAAGGACAGAGAAACACAGAGAGATAGTAACATACATGCCCAAATCGGGATTCGAACCCGGGACCCACAGCTCAAGAGTCAGGAACGCTAACCAATCAGCCATTGGTCGGCAATTTTAAATTATAGAAAATCCTACTACTATAGTGTTCTCGCGTCAGCTCCATATTTAATTCAGTCTAAAACTTATCTTAAGCTAAACTTCTTGCAATTGGCCTGTGAAAAAATTCGTATCTTCTGGAATAAAATAGTTCGAATTTAATTTTTAATTTTTCTTCCACCCCTTCTCATTTGCACTTGATTCAAAAATTTCAGAATGGCCTTCATTATTCTATTAAATTCTTGAAATCTTAAGTACATTTTTATTGTTATTTCGTAATAAATATAAACACGTAAAACATTTTAAGAAGGGATAAAAATAAGAATTTGTTTAAGTAATTTTGGTGTCATTCATCACTACTTTGTTACTGGTAAAAAAATTTTATTTGAAGGAAATTTGAGTGAAAGAAACAGCACAAGTCTGCTTATATTTGAGTGATTATTAAAAAAAATTAAAGTAAAATTGTGTTCATATTAATGAGTCATGTATTGTGAAAAGTAATGAAGTGAATAATAAATAATTTTACTTTCATTATTTCTTTTTCTTTTTAATCAGATAATATGCATTTCAATTTATCGATATAATTTTAGAAACTAGAAGAAAAAATTAGCTTAAAAACTTAGCTAAAAGAAAATATTGCGATTACTACAATAATATTGACTAAGTTCAAATTATGAAATAGATACTAAGATTTATAACACTCTATGTTGAATACATTAAGGACAGAAATATAATACATCAATTTCAAATAATTATGTTCAAACATAAAAAAATATATGATGTTTTCTTATAAAAATAATAACAATAAGATATATTAAAGAGAAATTTAAAAATCATTAAAGAAAAAAGGAAACTTAACCGTTTTTAGAGTTGCGTAACTATTGGTTCCAGTCTGATGAAGAGGATTTGAGATACATTAAGAAAAAAATAATAACTTGCATATTAAGGAACTTAAAAAAGAAAACAGAATTGCACTTAGCTAACGCAAAGTATGCGAAAAAAGAAAATATAAATTACTTTCTAAATGGTTTGGAAATAACTTGATAGGTTGTGTATCAGCACAAATTTTAATGAATCTAAATTTTGTAAAACTACATATATTATCGATTTGCAAATGTATTCAATCAGATTTTTGTAATTGATTGAATCATGACATATAAGAAAAAAAACTATATTATACTATTATATAAGTGTATAATGCCCTAATATTAACACAATGCTTATTTTTAATTAATAAAATTCATTTTTCTGGGAAACAAAATTTAATGTGTTTATACTATGCATTTTTTTTTTAACAAATTGTTATTTCATAACATTTTTTGCTTTAGTGTGTTTCATCTGTTGCATTCATGTTAAACATACTTCCTCAAAATTTATTTTAAATATTTAATATTTATAAATATCAACATTTTTTACAATCATTTAAAGTGATTTTAATATTGTTTTGAAATGAAAATATTGTCGCGCGATTTTATTATCTCTGGTCTATAAATTGTCATTATATATCATTTGAAAACTGACATTAACACAGCAAGCGTTGTTTCGAAAATGAGATCTGCACACTAAATACATTACGTTTTAATGAATATTTGTTATGATTTGATATTATTCACATTTTTTACGAATGAATAAACACTTATAATTGAAATATACTTTTTTCCGGAAAATATTTGGGCAACAATGTAAAATTTCATATATTTTATTCTGAAAAATATCAAATAACTCTTCTATCTCTCTCACACACACTCTCATATATATCTTCGTAAATATTAAAACTCATAAATTTTTAGAATAATTAGGAAACACTCATTGGTTAAACTTATTGTTGCTGTATTTGTCACCAATATTTCAAGTTGTATTGTTAAACAATAACAGAATAACTATTTAAAAAAATTCGGTGAACTGGATTTTATCGAAAAAAGGGTACATATTAAGGTACTTACAAGTACTGTACATTAATATAGTATGCATGTTCAGTGCTTTAAATGACAGTCATTGCTTGCTGAACATCTCGTTCAGAATAAGCTGTTTCACTGCCTTCATCCATTTTCTGTCAATCTAGAAGGGCATCCGCTTGACAGTGAGAATTCACACGTGGTCACACTCCGGCTGACTCCCCACCCACTTCAAAGCGGTTTCAAGTACGGCATTGCTTCACTAGCTGATGGTCCCGTGTCTGCTTGAACATGGTCATTAAGGTCATCTTCTTCCTCGATATTTTCAATTCTCGTTGACAATCATTTTCAATTTGAAACCCAATGTCTGACTCATAATCCCTTTTCTTATATCTTCAGCACTAACTTCAGAACAACCAGGAATTTTCAAAAGGCTGTTTCTGAATTTCTCAAATGACACGTCATTGTCATCTTCTCCTTTCTCTTTTTACCTTTCTTTCTATTTTTCTTTTTCTCTTCTTCAGTCTAATTTATTTTTCTGAAATTTTGAAAGCGATTTGGATTGACGGATTTCGGATAATTGGAGTTATACACTGCTGTTGTTGCACCAGCGTGCTTCCCTGTACCTAGCCCTGAGATGGACTCTACCAGTTCAATAGAAGCAGCCGGGTGGGATTTTCATAATTTTGAAGCAGGGACTAAGCAGAAGACCTCCAATACTTGGCTTCCAGCCCCTTCTTCTTCTTCTTAGAGTTGGGTTTGTATGTCATTGGGCACCTCTGCTTTTATCAACATTTTGTACTATTAACTTCAAACCCAATGTTTCCTAGTTCCAGTTGCTCGGGTCACCCACTTTATTAATAAAATCGGATATATAACCTTTTAATGGAGTCTAGGTGTAACTCTCTAGTATGGATGATGCCTAAAGAAGTTAATCTAGGGAGGGCAAAGGCCTCGCATTCGTAAATGATATGCTTGGCCGTATCCTCTTGCGTATGACATTTCCTGCAGATAGGGTCTTGCTGAAACAGTCCCATTTTATGGAGGTGTTTTCTGAAATAGTAGTGCCCAGTTATGAAGCCTACGATTAAACGTATCTTCTGCCTAGAGCATCTTAGAACTGGTGTGGTGTGGATGTGGAGAGAAGGGTGGCAGCTCAGGTGTGACCTCGTCACTAGATCATGGTTCAAAATTATTTATTAATTATAGTACAATGCAAGAATGCGGAAGGAAGTCAATATCCCATGCGGTACACATGCAATCTATATCCTCAGCGATTACACATGAATGATAATTTTTAAAGAAGCTTAAGAAAAACTCATCCGTTCTCGAAGCAACCAAAGTTCTGGAATGGTATACATCATGGTATAAGCAACTTTACAGCTTGAAGAAGCCATGATTAATTACAATTTAAATTAACCCATTCATTTTCGGGGCCACACACGATGGTACACTTATTGTATGACCCACTATATAAGGTTGTGCTGATAAAGGTGAAAACCCTACTTGCAGAGGATTATAAAAAATATTTTCAGTTAACAAGAGACCAACATTCTGACACAGTTTCAATCTCTTCAGCTCTTAACTCAGGTCCGGACAAAAATTCGGCTGACGTATTGAATAAGGCTTATATGGATTGAAATATACATTCATTTGACAGAGAGAATACGTGAAATATATAATACTCTATGGGCATTTTTCTTGAAGCAAAGTCAATTTCTCACCAAACGTAGAATACGGGATAATACGTTTTTCCTATTAATTGCTTTGACTATATCATAATGTGCCATTTGCATACACTATTAAAGATACTATGAATCAGTAGAACTATTCATAGTATCTTTAATGAATAATTATGAATAGTTTTCCAAATACTATGAATTAGTATACCATGAATAGATTGTTCTGATCATGCTGGGAATACTTCTCTTATTTTATACTGCTAATGAATGAAATGTCTTAGTGAGACCCCTTGAATACTTTAGCTGACAAACAGAAAAATGATAATGATACACATCTAAGATGAATTTTCTTTGTTTGCTATCAAATATCAGCTAGATTACGAGCATTTGAGTCAGGAAAAATATTTCTGAGATAAATTTCTAACCTTCATCAACAAATTAAGTGAGGTGTACTTCATCTTCCTTAAACCATAATCTTACATTCTTCAGTAGAGCTAAGATACTAAGCTTATAACGATCGAACGTCAAACTACATTCTAGAGAAAATTCCTGCTTTGCACATAGAAAATACTTTAGATTTTTAAAATATTAATAAGACAATTTAAAATCTGATGAATTAAATACTTAGGAAATCAAAAGAAACTTATCAAGGAAATATTATTGAGCTTTGCTTTGTGTCACGTGCATTGTGAAATTACGTCTCAATCCCTACATGTTGTTTTTCATGTAACAGGTATATAAACTGTTAATGGTTATAACTTGATCATTTTAGAAAGATTTTCCGAGACGTTTTGGCAAATTTTGTTAGATATTTACACCATTTTTTTCTACATGTTGACAATTTACTTTTTGGTATTATACATGTTAGATAATGTATCATAATCTGCAATGAATATTTAAAAATAAGTTTTTAATGATTTTGGATTGGGAGGGCTTATGTCAGTAGGTATTACCTTGATATATACATTGTATCATTTCTGCCAAGTTTACTGTAGTTGCTTCATTAAATATCAATATTCATGATTTCAGATCCTAACTCTTTGAATGATTGGTTAAGGCTTTCGTTCTCATTATCGGAAGGTAGTGAGTTAGAATCTCAACCCAATCGAAGATCCGCCATGTTCACTAATGGCGGTTGGGTTACGTTAAATAGGTCGTGGTCGCAATGCCCTCCAAGTGAAATGATACCTCTGGGGTGGCAGGCCAACTGCGCGGTCATTTGCTTGGTCCCTGCTTCTAAATTACGATGACCCACTTTCGGGTTTATGATGGCACACACACACTGGGTGTGCCTCAATATATGTCATCACTTCCAATCCTTGTCATGCTGAAAAGGGCATTATGCAACAACAATACACATTGAATGATCAATCAAATGTACACGAATTTTTCATCTAATTGCATATTAATGCGTATCGATACAACTATTCCTTGATTTCCAGAGGACTTACTGATTTCCTGGTAAAACAAATTGCTTATTTACCATTCCAGCTATATATTTTCATTGTTTCTTTTAAGATGTTTTGACTACAGCACAATCGACAATGCACATTCATTTTTTTAAAACAATATTTTCTAAAACTCTGTATATGAAGAATTTCATTTGAATACATCTTGACAAATTGTGTACATGAAGAGACTAGCTTTCTTTCTAAATTCTAACTGGAAATCTGTTGTTAGAATATATATTCAAAGTCATCAACTAATTTAACTTTATTCTGATGAATTAAACAATCATAAATTTACTAATTTGATACTACGTACGGATAGCATAAAATCCCGGTGGTGTATGATAGAGCGCTTTGTGCTTCCAAATCACAGATCTATGGTTTGATCGCCGAGCTGGCAGCCGAATGGTTAGCGCTCTTGCCTTCGGTTCAACAGTTCGAGGGTTCGAATCCCACCTTGGGCATGGATGTTTGTAGCGGTTCGGAATCCACTTTAAATCATAGGTGCCAGTCTAATTAGACCTCTTGTGCAAAAAATGACCGTTGAGCGACATACAAACTAAAGTTTGATCCTCAGACTAGGAAAGGTTGACTCAAGTCTTTCATCCCTTCAGTGGGTCGATGAGCTAAGAATCATACATGCTTGGAAACTAAATAGTGCGGGTTTCGCTTTAGGCTGACCACCTAACCAGGAAATATTTTCTCACACCAGAGCCCTCGGTCAAGAAAACAGATTCTTGATATTGAAACAGAAACAGATATGGGCACTGCGGAACAAGGCATATACATATGGGATGTCGTGTCACAAGTTTAGTTCAGTTTAACGGATAGCGTAACTGCAAAAGGCCATTGTAAGGCATTTAACATCGATCGTGAATGTCCTGCAAAAGAACTTGAAGAAATATAGAATACTTTGCGTACAGAAAGTATGCCACATTCTCGCATCCCGTGAGAGATCCCCCCCGCTAGAGACCCTTCTCCCATCAGAGGTGCACATTGATGACTCTAACCCATCAGAGGAGGTGCAAACAGAATGAAGAAGCAAGGTATGCTTTTTCCCGTTGTACAAAGGTTGTTGTGATTGAGCTAGTCTTATTACTGAACAACGGTGAGCTGATTTTTACTAATTTGACACTGAGAATAGCTTAACAGCCGATGTTGTTCAAAGTGGCTGAAAATCTACTACATCTCTTTCTCTCTCTTCCGGGTCTATTTTTGGTAAACAGTGTGTCTCCCGAGTCGCAAAGGAAAACTCCCCTGCACTCCCCCGAAAGATGTGAATGCAGAAAACAAAAGCGCAACATCCATTTTCTAATGTTAAACAGTGTGGCTGGGATCAAACTAAGGACCTTCCTACCTGGAGAATCTGACCATATCGACTTGACTTTCCTAATTTATACTATGTAAAGCTCTTATCACTTTCTTTTGCTTCTATTAACCAATATTAATAGTTTTATTCACCTGCTGAATATAACATTCCACTCATCAAATAACTATCTTAATTAATCTTCAGTTATACATTTCAACTTCATTCAGTATTTGCACTTTTATCTGATTAACAGAGCTTGAATATATGATCTTCAAGTTCCATACTATACTCTTTTAAAACTATTCTACACTTATTTGTGATATTTGGACATTTTTACTTATGTTTTAGGAGGACGCGGAGGTTTAGTTTGTCATGACGTTCTTTCTCATTATTGGAAAGTAATGAGTTCGAATCCCGATCCAATTGAAGATCCATCGTGTTCGCTAAAAGGAGTTGTGGCACGTTAAATATGTCGTGGTCGCAATGTCCTCCAAGTGAAATGATACCTCTGAGTGTGACAGGCCAAGTCTGGGGGTCTTCTGCTTAGTCGCGGATTCCAAATTATGAAGACTCAACCACTCTCGGGGTGGCAATGGCACACCCACTAAGTGCCTCACTGTATATGGGGCCATCCATTTCGCCTCTTGTTGTGCTAAAAAAGGGTAAACAGCCTACAGGCCGCTTATTACGAAAGATAAAAAAAAAAAACTCATGTTTCAGAGTATATTTAGTTATTAAGACCATATATAATGTATTAAAACAAAAGTATGTCGAAAATAATATTCAGTAAATTTTAAATAATATCAGCTATTTTTCTAGAAGAAAGGATATTTTTTTTATAGATATATTATAATGAATGATATTTTTTCTATTCTATATACCATTTTTATTTTTGTCATTTTAATATCAATCGTAAATTTAAAATGGAAGTATTTTTAGGAATACATAAAAAAAAAAAAATCAGGAATTAAAAATGCACTTTATTATTCATTCATCTGCTTAAAATAATAATTCATTTACTGTGGAAATGAGCCAAATAATTTTATAAAAATATAATATGTTAAATAACATTGAACTTTGTAGTAATTGTTCATTAGCATCACCATTGCCCTTTTGTTATAATATTAATACTTCATAATAAAAGAAAAATATATATCACTTTACGTTTCCAACATCTTTTTAGAAAATATGTTATCTATTTATAAAATAATTTCTCCTTTTCCTCTTTTTCCTTTTATATACGATAAATAAAAAGATTTATTGGTAATTAAATATAAAAATTTTTTTTTCAGCAATCAAATAACTTTTTTTTTAGAATTATTGTTTATCAATGAAATCAAATTATTGTGACAATGACATTTCGCCTTAATTTAACGTTTTATTTAAATGAACTAAATCACAGTTGATGCAGATATATAAATTTTTTTCTCTAATTTCATTTAAAATATAAAAAAATACATTTCTTGATCATAAAATAAAATAAAAATTAAAAAAAGCAGAAAAAAAATTCCTGGTATTCCGAGAGATGTAAATAATTCTTGATTATCAAATGTCTCTGCTTATTATCTTATAGAAATGTATTTATGCAGAAAAAAAGGGAAAAAAAGCACTATTTTTTGGGGAATGGTGAATACTGTCAATAACTTTGCTTTTAATAATTATTTCTTCTTTATTCTGATTCATGCAGAAGAAATCCAATTAAGTGAGTCTTTTTTTCCCCTGACTTCGATGCATTCATGTTGGTTTATTAGAAATGTCATGGTTTGGAAAGTGAATTTATATCCAGCTATGTTTTAATTTCAGAATTTTTTTTTATGCAGATATCGATTTTGTTTGGCAAACAATTATTTTTAAATTCTTTTGCTGGGGGAAATTCCGCCTGACGTCTGCTTCATATTTTTCCCTTTGTCCAAGACTCCATTCTTTGAAGATTAAAATATTAATTGAGTCAATATACTTTTTTAATGTTTTAATTTTCTCTATATCATTCTTATTGTTGATAATTCTATTAAGAAAATAAATTATAAAAGTAAATATAATGAAATCTTCTTTTTTTACCCCTCAAAGTACGATATATTTGTATTTGCATGTAAGATAAATCTGAGTAATCTCAATATAAATTCAAAAACATTAATAATATAAAAGTGCTTAGTTATAAAATAAATATTTGTTACATTTCATCAAGACACCATTTTTAATCGTAAAAAAATTCCAAGAAAATTTATTTTTTATTTTCTTTCTTTGCCTATCTGAAGATTTTCGTTTAAAAATAAAATTACTTAGAGTTAAACATATTCAATGATTCTATTCTAAATTACATTAACAATCTCTGTAAGGAAAATTGGAAAACTTCATTTCCGTATATATTTGTAATTACATGGAGTATAAATAGGAGTGTTCTAAATACAAATTAAAAAATTAATAATATTAAAGTGCTTTGCAATAAAATAAATTTTATTTCTAAGCACTTTAATATTATTAATAAAATAAATTGCTTAGTAATAAAGTTAGCAATAAATATTGTTATATTTTATCAACAGCCTTCATTTTTACAGTTGAAATTTCCATGAAAATTTGTTTTTTATATTTTTTCTTAACAGGAATGAAGATTTTCGTCCAAAATAAAATTACTCAGAATTAAAAATATTCAATGATTCTACTCTAGGACGTTTATTAATATGTCTATAAGGAAAATTAGAAAATTTCACTTGTTTTTAATTTAATTTGAAATGTATGCAAGTAAACGGATAGAAAAATACAAACATCAAACTAAAAAAGGAATAGTAACTTTAAATGATGATGTCGTGTCCATGGAGTACGTGTAAAATCCCTAAATGCCCGCAAAGACAGCCCTGGCCATCTCTACAGCTTTATCTGTAAAAAAAAGCTCCATAAGACCCTCTATGCTGATGTTAAAAAGCTTGGCCAGCATTGCTGGACAGCTGAAGTAACTTTAAATGTATAAGCAGAATGATTGTATTGTACGGAATTTAATAAGTTTTACTAATGAAATGAAATTTTAAAGTTTTTTATTGCAGTATAAATTTTAAAATTTTATATTATTACACGAAATTTTTAAAATTTGTACGAGGTTTCAAATTTTTATATCATACTACAAAATTTCAAAATTTTTAATGCGGCAATTTTTAAATTTTTATAAAATTTCATAATTTTTGTAATTGTATGGAATTTTTATATATTATTGCATGAAACTCTTCAAAATAATTTAACGAAATTTCAAAGTTTGTGTTCTTATATGAGATTTCAAATTTTTGTATTATACTGCGAAGTCTCAAAATTTGTAATGTTGCATGAAATTTCAAAACTTTTACTATAAAGTTTTATAATTTTTATTCTTGTATGGAATTTCGTTATTTTTTTTTTATTGTATGAAATTTTGAATTTTTTTTATTATTTTATGAAATTTCTAAATTTTTTATAATTTTACAAAGTTTTAAAATTTTATAGTTGTGCAAAATCTTAAAATTTTTATCACATAAAATGCTTTGCTTCTGTCACATAATTCTATTCTAACATTAAATTCTCTAATTAATCTAATTAATAATAAAAAATACCCTTGGAAATTAATTCTTTTTACTTTATTGTTTTTACAAAGTATTCTAATTAACTATTTTTAAAAAATCTGTTTAGCAAATGTTTTTTCAATATTGATAAGCTTGCAAGGTCGAACTCTCCAGAATCATTTAATTAGATAAAAAAAAACTATATCTAATTTTTTTTAAAAAAATAATTTTATTTCTAAAAACTATATAAGTAGAAATTAAAAATTTATTAATGGAATAATTTTCCGATGTTTTGTGAACTTTTGTTCATAATGGGATATATTTGTTGAAAACCTATCTATAAATAATATTTTCTTTGAAAACTACCTAATATAAATATGATCACACACACAACAATTAAATTTTTTAAATGAAACGAAATCCTAAAATTAGAAGTTTTTTTCTGATTAGTATCTTTTTGTAAGATCAAAAAGAATCAACTAAAGAGTAATTGCTTTTTTGGGTGGGTATACATATACGTAAATTGATATTCCTGATAAAATATATTAAAATTATCACACAAAACCACCTTGAAATAACGAAAGACACCACTATAGGGATTTATTTTTAAAAATATCTCTGCGTTGTAAATAAGGATTGGTCCTGTTTGAGCTTTGATGATAGTGGTAATGTTGTCGCCATATGTAAAGCGGAAATATAATCTGTGCGACAGAATCTAAAGACAGTGAAATCTGAAGGATGGACATTGTCAGCGGAGAGAAAATAGGGTGACTTTCATATTATCCCGTTAACTATTTTTGCCAATTTAAGAAAAGTAGCCAAAAGGCTATATGTCTCCAATAATGGAAAAGCCGAGCTGGCAGCCGAATGGTTAGCGCTCTTGCCTTCGGTTCAACAGTTCGTGGGTTCGAATCCCACCTTGGGCATGGATGTTTGTAGTGGTTCGGAATCCACTTTAAGCCGTAAGTCCCGGTCTAATTAGCCCTAGTGTGCAAAAAATGACCGTTGAGCGACAAACAAACCAAACCAATAATGGAAAAAGTACGTTCCTGAGCATAATCAAACAAAATAATCTCTTTTTGATTACTTTTCTTATTTTTATAATCAAACTATTTTACGGAAAATAATTAAATTTGGGATTTATCTTCTACGGAATAGAAAGTTGTAGACTATTTCCAAAGTTACAGGACCAGTCCATCAAAGGAAACATGTGTAAATGGACATGAGATGGTTTCTTTATTTAAAGACAGAAAAGCAATGGCGATGCAACGTCAAAGGCAGTCACAAGCGAATATTTATTCGAAAAGGAACGTGGTTAGAAGGATCAAAAATTATGTTTGCGACTATATTAAGGCTTAATTAGAGCTATCGAATGTATGGAGTAGAAATCGATTGGATTTAATGGAAAAGGCAATGATTGAGTGGAACATTACATGCCAAAAATCTATCTGCCTCTAATATAGGGGAAAAAATCAAACGGTCTCCCAAAACTGTGAAAATTGACGAAGGTCTTTTTTCAAAAGTAAAAAATAAGTTGACAAGTTAAGTTGCTATAACAATGGAACTTTGGCTTAATTTGTCCAAAAATAAACAATAGCCTTATAGTTCGAGATCCAAATATGAAGGCAAGTGCTGTTTTGGAAGTGGTAAAGTAAAATATTAAAGGATCCACAATATTTTCCAACCCTTGGAAAGCGTTATAAGACTCACGAAATGATAGCCGCAAATTTCGGATATTTCAAGGTCAATCTCATTTATACTTTATTGATTCCATTCCTAAGATACATACATAGAACATAGAGTGACTATGGGATATGGTAAAATAACAAAACAAAGAATATCATGGAACTGCACGGCGCCATTTACATTCTTATTTATTCGAATTTATGTACTGTCGCCTTCATAAAGGTCGCAATTTTGAATGCCATTAAAATTTTTTGACCACCGAAATAACCACCGCCATCTATACAAACGAAATAGTACTTTTATAAATATTCAATTATTCGTTAAAATAATAGAATTCAAATAATAAAATGCTATTTAAATTGTGCTATTTATGGTTAAATTTGGCTTTGGCGTCAATGTTTTTACCAATTTATCAGTCGACGGGTAATACGTAAGTACCGAAACTAGTTGTATAAGAAAGAATTTTTAATATCATTCAACATTTTTAAATCTAAGATGTTGAGTTGTAGCTGGACCTATAATTCATAAATTTACTTCTTTCACTGAAATACTAAGTTTTCAAGCCTTAATATCGTCAAGAACTATCATTCTAATTGGATTTATGCAAAGAAACTACTTGTGATTTATTCTGGTATGAGTGAAAATGTGGCTCTATCCACTCTATTTTTGATGACATCAATAGAATATAACTTTAAATAACACGCCAATGTATTATGCTTTTAGTGAAAGTTAATTTCTTTTAAAAATACATATTTCGGCTAACAGCATCCTAGAAAAAGAACATTAAAAAGAAAGGACTTAATCATTGGCTTTTACACAGCTCGCATTCTATTTTTCCATTGAAGTATTCTGAGTTTATATCCCAGGAAAAATGAAGAACGCTTATTAAGATTATAATTATTGAGATTTTGCCGAAATTTCTTGTGCTTATTCTTAGAATTAGACTTCACACACATTCTTCAGAAGTTTGACGAATAAAAGTTAGCCGAGTTAAATACAAATCTTGAGAAAAGACTTTATAAAATTACCATAAAACTTCTTTATATTTAGAATTTTAAACAGATATGAATAGAAGATATCATCTTTTAGTAGATAAAAAACACTGTTTCTTACACTTTGATTATAAATGTATTTTCAAGTTAAAACTTAAATTGATCAAATGTTAAATTACCTAAGGAATAAACTAGCCACTTCTTTTTTTATGGATACTAAAGTATTTCAAGTCGACATAACTATAGCCTCAGTTTTAACGAAATCGGCTTAAAAAGTTTGAAGGCTCTTTATTATCGCTCGGAAAGTTTTTTTTACTTTTATGGCCATCTCTCCTTTGAAGAAAGGCGTCCTTCTTACACTTCCGATGATGCCGGAAATAAAATAATAATAAATGGGGAAAAAATCAGTTCCAGGCTTAGTTTGGAAGGAAGGAAAATTGAAGATTGTTCTTAGGGGCATGCCAATTAGTATCCAATATCATAAAAAGAGGCAGCGGGCCCAGTCTATAACCTTTCTTCTCCAAGGACCTCGCTTCCAGAGGGTAAAAGTTATTGATCAAATCGCAGCCCTGGATTACGGTTTCCGCAGCGTAATATCTACCTTAATGACTGGTCATCTCGGAGACCATTGACGTCACGTGACACGAGGGACCGTCTATTAAGCCGTCACTCATGTCCACTTCAAATTAACGGCCCTCCGCTTGTCCTTTGATGGCCATCGATCTGCAATATCGGGGGGAGGGGCGGATGAGAGAGAGAAGGGAGATGCAGAAAAAAAAAGAGTGAGACAGAAAACGGAGATTTCGCGTGAAATTGGAACCATTGGAAGATGCCAATTTTTTTTTCTTTTTGATTTTGTCACCCACCCCCTATCTGTCGCGGCATGAAAAAGTATCGAAGCTTTATACCCGTTTTTAGTTAGTTTTGGTAAGAAAAAAAGTGAACTGTGCAGCAAATGACACTTTTTTCTTTTCTTTTTCTCCTATTACCGCAAAGTTCATTTTTTACTTCCGAGTAGCTTCCTTCTATTTTAGTTTAAATATCATAACGGATGTAAATTGATTTATATTCTATTAAATTTTCTTTAGACTGGTGTTATATTAGTTTGTTATAAATCTCTCTAATACTACAAAGTGGACATTTGATTGACTGAAATACAATCCTTAATCTTTGAGACATTTTTATACATGAAAGCATAAAAATAGTCCAGTTCCATAACATTCGCTTCAGATTTAAACTAATGTGACCTAGTGTAAATACATGCATACATACTGGTGCAAGCGAGACCCGGACTGTACTTTTATAGTAACGGGTTTGGAATACTCGTTCATCACCAAGTGTTTCATAACTTTGAACCAAGGTCAGGTGATATACCTTCCTTTCCAAATCTACGCCACACGAGCAGAAGAATTTTGGACGTCACAGATTAACGTGGACACATCCCCAAACCACGGAACTCCAGTAACCCAGTGAAGGAACTAGTGTCTCGAGACCGGGCCCGGAACATCGGCTCCAGATGGGAATTCTAACGCATGCGCAGTTGAAGAAAGTAGTTGCAATAATTTGGCGGTATAAAATGTGAATATTGTTTAGACTTAATTTTAGCAACCCTATGGTTTCTTATCCCTCGGTCTAATTTGAAACGTAGCTCGCGCCAGTCGATTTGCTTATTTATATTTGCAAATTTTAATATTTTTTCGAAATATGAAGGAAAAGCAGAATAGTTTACTCTATCTTAGCATCATATATAAAATAGAAATAGATAAAAGCTTTATTTGCATTTTATATGGTGAAGACATTTATTTTTTCGCGGGTATGGTCGATGGGATAATGCAAGTACCAAAGAAGCGTGGATTGCAATTATCACATTTCCTTCAGATTTCTGCATTTTAATAAGAATAAACATAAATGGGAATAAAATGCCATGAAAAAATTAATTTGACTAAATTGTTTTTGAGACTTTATCATGGTTTAATTATAAATTAGTATCTCAAGTTTTTTTTCTAAAGCCAAACTTAAAATGTTTGCAAATTCAAAATAAAAATTGTTTAAAAATATTTAGCACACGTGAATTGTTTTAATAAACTTTGGATGTAATATAAATTTCAATAAAAAAAAAACAGCAGAATAAAAGTATTTTGCTAATTAGAGTCTACATTGTCTATTTTTTAAATTAAAAATTTTAAATAAGATAAATTACAAGTTGTAAATATTAAACATCTGTTGTTCAATTTAGGAATACAACTCATTTATTTGAAAAACAAAAAGTTTTATATTTTTTAAAAATGGGAAAATTTATAAATTTCCTTATTTATAGGAATAAAAGACACTCAGTTTCACATTTCCTTCTGATTTTTGTATTTTAATAAGGATATTATAAGCATAAATAGGAATAAAATATCATGTGTAAAAAATTTATTGTGAAATTAAATACGTTTTCTTCACTAAATATATCAAACAAAATATTAATAATTTGTCACTTTACCATGCTTACATGACAAATGCTTGGTTTCAGTATTTCAAGTAGTGTTTTTTTTTATTATAAATTTATTAGCTCTAGTTGTTCATTTTTAATTTAATAACAATTTGTGTCATGTTTGATTAAAAATTATTTTTTTGCATACATGAGAATGTTATTTTAACAAAATTTAATTAAAAAACTATAAAATTAAACTTTTTTTTATTTGTTCAATGTGTAGGTAGTCTATCTTTTAAATTAAAAATTCTACTATTATAAATCATAAGCTGCCAATACACAATTAATATCTGTAATTCGATTCAAAAAGTCATAAAAAATTTGAAATACAGCGAAGATTACCATCAAAAAAGGCCCAAAAAAGAAAACAAATTATGCGATCTGATAACAACACTGAAACTTAAATTCATTAAAATATTACTTTACGTTAAGTTTTAAGCAATATCTAAAAAAAATTTTTATATAAGCAAAATTTTAATTTACAGAAAATATTTTAGTGTTCAAGAATTACTAAGTATATTTTACATTCTAAAATATTTTTACTTTTTATTATTTTTAAATTTTTTATACATGTAATCAGATAGATTTTTTAATGTAAATTAATACAAAAGGAACTAACAAATATTTCTTAACATTTTTTAATTATAAAGTTTTTAAGAAAATAATGTTTATTTTATTCCGAGTATTGAAACATATATTCTAATTGTGTTATCTGCATTTTTTACCAAAAATTTAAAAGGAATGTAATTTTTTAAAATAATTTTAAAAACAGCTAAATGTATATGTTTACTTGTAAAGATTATATTTTTGAGAAAAGAAACTTTTATAAATCATGTATGTTCCTTTGGCATTATGTAAGTGTATGGTTTTAAACATCATCTATTTAAATCATTATGTAAACTAAAAATATTAATTGTCTGTACAAGATAATTTTTCATGTAAAAATTAAAAAGAAATTTTTAACTTCAAAATATGTTTTGCATTGATTGTACATTTTTGATTTTATTATTTGCACTTTATAATTAAATTTACTGTAAAAACAATTAACTCATCCATCGTTTTTAAAACTTTAATAAAATTTTTCTTCACTTTTTATGGATTTATTTATAAAAATAGATAACTAAAACTTACAAGAGAAACTGTATTCATATTTAACAGATATTTATTTATCAATTTTTATGAACACAATTTTAGGTTTGTATAAGATTATATAGCTAAGCAATCTACATAATAATTATTCTACACTTGGAAAAAAAGTTCAATGGATTGTTGAGCTTAAACAATTCTTCATTCCTAAAAAATTGATACTGTTGAACATAACATTTGAAATACAGTTTCCAAATTGAGATAAATATTCCCCAAAATGCATAAATCCAAAATAAGTATGCATGCTTATAACTTTATTGATATTTTTCATTGAATAGTTTTTGGTTACACATTGTTAATAAAGTTATAGATTGGATATCCTGTTTGAATTGACAAAATAATTCTTTCTATGCATCATTTACATATCAAGTTCCTCACATACTTCATATTTTTATAAATTATTCTTACTAATGCTGAATAATATCGCTTATAGGATAAAAAACGTTTTCAGGGAGGAAAAAATTGAAACAATACAAAAAAAATTATTTACAACAATACTTGAAGATAAAAACGTGCGATATATTTGTATTTACATCCTTTTGGAAGAGAAAATTGAATATAAGAATTTTAAAGAAACAAAATTACTATATATTAAATAAAAATTTTCCTTTTATGCATAAGAAATAAACAATTTAATTTTAAAGTTCAAGTAAATAAGTGAAAATTGGTTTTAGACACTAACAAAAATTAGGGTTTTGGTAATTTTCAAAATTAAATTATACATTCTCAGAACTAAAGAAAACTTTTTCTTTTCAGCGTATAACACAATTGGATTTAGAAAACATTATTGAATATAAATATTTCATTTATTTTTATCTTTTTTTACGAAATACTAATGTTTTAGTAACAACAGATCCTTTATTGAAATTTTCAGAAGTAAAGATCTAATTCATATTTATAGAAGTTCTCATAAACAAATGAAATTTTATAAGCTTTTAATTGAATAAATGAAAAATAAAATTCAAGTTTAAATTCATTTAAAAACAAAGTGCATTTCCATATAACAGGATTCTTAATTATGTTTAGTAACAGATTAAAATATTTTACAATATAACTGACAACAGAATATTAGTGACAATGTGGAATGCCATGCTTCAACTCTCCTTTCTAGTCCTTAGTATAACTTTATGCAACGCTAAAGGATAATTTTACTATTTCGACAGAGTTCCAGAGAGAGAGAGAGAGAGAGTATCAAGAACACGCATCTTTAATTTAAAATATATTTTTAACCTGTATGTAATTAATAATAAATTAATTTTAAGAATATATATATATATATATATATATATATATATATATATATATATATATATATATATATGCATATACATATACATATATATATATGCATATACATATACATATATATATACATATACATATATATATATATACATATACATATACATATATATATATACATATATATATATACATATATATATATACATATACATATATATATATACATATATATATATACATATGCATATATATATATACATATACATATATATATATATATATATATATATATATATATATATATATATATATATATATATATATATATATACATATATATATAAAGGGTGTTTTTTTTCGAGGTATAGAACTTTAAATTGCAATAAAACAACGATGTATTATTCGATTGACATGAATTTTTTTTATTCGAAAGATAATCTTGTGGCATTACATTTTAAATATGATTTCTGGCATATGACTGCCACGGCTGGCTCGGATGTAGTCTAATCTGGACGTCCAATTTCGATGACTTTTTCCAACATTTGTGGCCGTATATCATCAATAACACGGCGAATGTTGTCTTCCAAATGGTCAAGCGTTTGTGGCTTATCCGCATAGACCAATGACTTTACATAGCCCCATAGAAAATAGTCTAGCGGTATTAAATCACAAGATCTTGGAGGCCAATTCACAGGTCCAAAACGTGAAATTAGGCGGTCACCAAACATGTCTTTCAATAAATCGATTGTGGCTCGAGCTGTGTGACATGTTGCGCCGTCTTGTTGGAACCACAGCTCCTGGACATCATGATTGTTCAATTCATGAATGAAAAAGTTAGTAATCATGGCTCTATACCGATCACCATTGACTGTAATGTTGTGGCCATCATCGTTTTTGAAGAAGTACGGACCAATGATTCCACCAGCCCATAAAGCGCACCAAACAGTCAGCTTTTCTGGATGTAACGGTGTTTCGACATACACTTGTGGATTAGCTTCATTCCAAATGCGGCAGTTTTGTTTGTTGACGTAGCCATTCAACCAGAAGTGCGCTTCATCGCTAAACAAAATTCGCTTATGAAAATCGGGAACAACGGCAATCTCGTTATGGGCCCATTTGACGAATCTACGCCTTGCTTGATGATCGTTTGGCTTCAATTCTTGCACGAGATGGATTTTGTATAGCACGCAAACCAAGATCCTTCCGCAAAATCTTCCATAAAGTGGATGGACACAGATCCAATTCCTGTGCTCGATGACGGATGGACTCATTCGAGTCTTCCTCAATGCTACGCTATACAGTAGCAATAGCTTCTTCTGTACGCACCGTACGGCGTCTCTGGGGATGCGAGTTATCAATTAAAGTAAACGTAGCACGAAAACGTTCCATGGTTAATCGAATTAACTGCTCTGATGGACGATTTTGTCGACGATAAAATGGACGTAATGCGCGATACGTATTCCGCACAGAACCATTATTTTCGAAATAAAATTGCACAATTTGAAAGCGTTGTTCAGGCGTGAGTCTATTCATGATGAATTGCCAAACCAAACTGAGAATAAATCACTTGACAGCTGTTAAATCGGTCGCCATCTTGGAAAGTAATGCCAACTTAAACTTCTATACCTCGAAAAAAAACACCCTTTATATACATATATATATATATATATATATATATATATATATATATATATATATATATATATATATATATATATATATATATATATATATATATATATATACATATATATATATATATATACATACATATATATACATATATATATATACATACATATATATACATATATATATATATATATATATACATACATATATATATATATATATATATATATATGTATATATATATATATATATACATATATATATATATATATATATATATATATATATATACATACATATATATATATATATATATATACATATATATATATATATATATATATATATATATATATATATATATACATATATATATATATATATATATATATATATATATATATATACATATATATATATATATATACATATATATATATATATATATATATATATATATATATATACATATATATATATATATATATATATATATATATATACATATATATATATATATATATATATATATATATATATATATATATATATACATATATATATATATATATATATATATATATATATATATATATATATATATATATATATATATATATATATATATATATATATATATATATATATATATATATATATATATATATATATATATATATATATATACATATATATATATATATATATATATATATATATATATATATATATATATATATATATATACATATATATATATATATACATATATATATATATATATATATATATATATATATACATTTATATATATATATATACATTTATATATATATATATATATATATATATATATATATATATATATATATCTTTTCGCTTGAAATTATTGTTAAAAACTTAAGATATCTGGATGTCACTGAGTTAGTATCTTAACCCGGTAACTGTTATGTAAAGCACTGTCACCCCATGCTTCGAAAATCAACAAACCTGGGGAAATTATTTATCTGCAATCAATTTTACTGTCTGACACTACAATTGGACGGAACAGGTAAAAATATAACAATGGAGTATTGATATTTTTTACATGTTTTTCCTTTGTTCATTTGAAATGATAGTTT